>SJYX01006973.1:193205-210596 GCA_006410675.1 Oreotragus oreotragus
GCAAAAGAAGAAAGTGAGACCAAGAAAACATGGAGTCATGGCTCAAGGTCAGAGAGCAGACGAGTGGTGGGCTGGGATTCTGTCTCACATCTGACCAGACTCAAGAACCCAGGCACTCCTCCAAGTGAGGGAGTTCTTCAGGCTGTGCTTACATCAAAAGTCGTCCTCAGTCTGCCAGAATGCCTCATTAGTTGTTGTTCAGTCTCTCAGTCCTCTTCTACTCTTTGTGACCCCACGGATGGCAGCACACCAGGCTTCCCTGTCTTTCACCATCTCCCGGAGCTTATTCAAACTCATGTCCATTGAGTCGGTGATGTCATCCAACCATCTCATCCTCTGTCGTCCCCTTCTCCTTCTGCCTTCAATCTTTCCCAGCATGGGGTCTTTTTCAATGAGTCAGTTCTTTGCATCAGGTGGCCAAAGTATTGGAGCTTCAGCTTCATCATCAGTCCTTCCAATGAATATTCAGGACTGATCTCCTTTAGGATGGACTGGTTTGATCTCTTTGCAGTCCAAGGACTCTCAAGAGTCTTTTCCAACACCACAGTTCAAAAGCATCAATTCTTTGGTGCTCAGCTTTCTCTTCAGTCCAACTCTCACATCCATACATGACCACTGGAAGAACAATGGTTTTGACTAGATGGACCTTTGTTGACAGAGTAACGTCTCTGCTTTTTAATATGCTGTCTAGTTTGGTCATAGTTTTTCTTCCAAGGAGCAAGCATATTTTAATTTCATGGCTACAGTCACCATCTGCAGTCATTTTGGATTTTTTAGCAGTATTTAAAAATTATGCTATGTACATGGTTTTAGACATAATGCTATCACACACTTAATAGACTTACAACATAGTGTAAACATATAATTTTTATATGAACTGGGAAACCAAAAATTCATGTGACTGGCTTTATTGCAATACTAGCTTTCTTGTGGTGATTTGAAGCCAAACTCACAATATCTCCGAAGCCTGCCTATAGATTATTGTTTAGAGAGGTTTCTTGATTCCTTTAGTGAAAATGTTTCCCATCTGAATGAAAAAAAACGTTTTGGTAATGTTTCCCATTACCACAATGAGGGTTGTGTTTTTGTGTGACTTTTCTTCTTTCTCTCTGCCTCTGTTATGTGAAGAGGGTAGCATGTAAGGTAAGCTAGATAAGCAGGGGAGATAGATGCCCTTTTACAAGCTCTGGCAGTCAACAGGATGCAGTACCGCATTGTAGGTAAACCATGTTTCCACAAGAGAGATGATAGCGGGCTGGAAATCGCAGTCATCCTTGAAACCTTGGATGCCATAGGTGTGTTCAGGTGAGTTAGAAAGAGACATACCAATCAGATCAGAAGAAATCCAAAGACTAAGGAGACTAAGTGTAAGGGTCAGGAAGACAGGCGCACGTTGGTTCTTGTGTGCTTATTTTTAAAAATCTTATTTTACTTATGTTTCGATGCTCTTGTTAGTGGAACTATTAATCCCACTCTTCTTATGAGCTGTTGTTTAAATGTCTTAATTTTGCTTATAAAAGAATAACTGGATAGAAAAACAAGTGATTATTTTCTTCTCTTCACTACACCAAAGCTACACAGTCACCAGCAGGACACCACTTACGTTGTATAGGCAGGCCCCCAGTGCAAAGTACCTGAGAGGAAATTGCCAGTTGCCGACTAATGCAAACGACATGACTCATTCCCGGTTAACAGCATCAGTGTTATTTGATTTTGCATTATCAGTATGACTGGTGAGGTGAAAATGATTTTCCGCTCCTGCTTGGCTGGCTGTATCTCCTGGCAATTAATATCTTATGAGAACAAAATTAGCCCAATGAGAGCTAGCATTTACTGACTGTCTGGAGCTGTATTAGTCACATTCGTGTAGAATCTCATTTAACTGATCAAGAACCCTATGCAGCAGGCATTATCCTCTCCATCTTGCAAAAGAAGAAAGTGAGACCAAGAAAACATGGAGTCATGGCTCAAGGTCAGAGAGCAGACGAGTGGTGGGCTGGGATTCTGTCTCACATCTGACCAGACTCAAGAACCCAGGCACTCCTCCAAGTGAGGGAGTTCTTCAGGCTGTGCTTACATCAAAAGTCGTCCTCAGTCTGCCAGAATGCCTCATTAGTTGTTGTTCAGTCTCTCAGTCCTCTTCTACTCTTTGTGACCCCACGGATGGCAGCACACCAGGCTTCCCTGTCTTTCACCATCTCCCGGAGCTTATTCAAACTCATGTCCATTGAGTCGGTGATGTCATCCAACCATCTCATCCTCTGTCGTCCCCTTCTCCTTCTGCCTTCAATCTTTCCCAGCATGGGGTCTTTTTCAATGAGTCAGTTCTTTGCATCAGGTGGCCAAAGTATTGAAGCTTCAGCTTCAGCATCAGTCCTTCCAATGAATATTCAGGGTTGATTTCCTTTAGGATGGACCGGTATGATCTCCTTGCAGTCCAAGGGACTCTCAAGAGTCTTCTCAACACCACAGTTCAAAAGCATCAATCCTTTGGCAGTCAGCCTTCTTTATGGTCCAACTCTCACATCCATAATTGTCGACTGGAAAAATCATAACTTTGACCATTCAGACCTTTGTCAGCAAAGTAATGTCTCTGCTTTTTAATATGCTGTCTAGGTTTGTCATAGCTTTTCTTCCAAGGAGTAAGCATCTTTTAGTTCTATGGCTGCAGTGACCATCTGTAGTGATTTTAGAGCCCAAGAAAATAAAGTCTGTCACTGTTTCCATTGTTCCCTCATCTATTTACCATGAAGTGATGGGACCGATGCCATGATCTTCGTTTTTTGGATGTTGAGTTTTAAGCCAGCTTTTTCACTCTTCTCTTTCACCTTCATCAAGAGGCTCTTCAGTTCCTCTTCACTTTCTGCCATAAGGGTGGTGTCATCTGCGTATCTGAGGTTTTTGACATTTCTTCTGGCAATCTTGATTCCAGCTTGTGCTTCCTCCAGCCCAGCATTTCACATGATGTACTCTGCATAGAAGTTAAATAAGCAGGGTGACAATATACAGCCTGGACATACTCCTTTCTCAATTTTGAACCAGTCTGTTGTTCCATGTCTGGTTCTAACTGTTGCTTCTTGACTTGCATATGGGTTTCTACACCACAGTTCAAAAGCATCAATCCTTTGGCAGTCAGCCTTCTTTATGGTCCAACTCTCACATCCATAATTGTCGACTGGAAAAATCATAACTTTGACCATTCAGACCTTTGTCAGCAAAGTAATGTCTCTGCTTTTTAATATGCTGTCTAGGTTTGTCATAGCTTTTCTTCCAAGGAGTAAGCATCTTTTAGTTCTATGGCTGCAGTGACCATCTGTAGTGATTTTAGAGCCCAAGAAAATAAAGTCTGTCACTGTTTCCATTGTTCCCTCATCTATTTACCATGAAGTGATGGGACCGATGCCATGATCTTCGTTTTTTGGATGTTGAGTTTTAAGCCAGCTTTTTCACTCTTCTCTTTCACCTTCATCAAGAGGCTCTTCAGTTCCTCTTCACTTTCTGCCATAAGGGTGGTGTCATCTGCGTATCTGAGGTTTTTGACATTTCTTCTGGCAATCTTGATTCCAGCTTGTGCTTCCTCCAGCCCAGCATTTCACATGATGTACTCTGCATAGAAGTTAAATAAGCAGGGTGACAATATACAGCCCTGACATACTCCTTTCTCAATTTTGAACCAGTCTGTTGTTCCATGTCTGGTTCTAACTCTCTACAGTCAGCAAAAACAAGATTGGGAGTTGACTGTGGCTCAGATCATGAACTCCTTATTGCAAAATTCAGACTTAAATTGAAGAAAGGAGGGAAAACCACTAGGCCATTCAGGTATGTGCTGTGTTGTGCTGTGCTTAGTTGCTCAGCTGTGTTCTGCTCTTTGCGACCCCATGGACTGTAGCCCGCCAGGCTCCTCTGTCCATGGGGATTCTGCAGGTAAGAATATTGCAGTGGGTTGCCATGCCCTCCTTCAGGGAATCTTCCAAACCCAGGTCTCCCACATTGCAGGCAAATTCTTTACTGTCTGAGCCATCAGGGAAGCCAGTTCAGGTATGACCTAAATCAAGTACCTTATGATTACACAATGGAAGTAACAAATAGATTCAAGAGATTAGGTCTGATAGAGTACCTGAAGAACTATGGATGGAAGCTTGTAACATTGTACAGGAGGTGGTGAATAAAACCATCCCCAAGAAAAAGAAATGCAAAAAGGCACAATGATTGTCTGAGGAGGCCTTACAAATAGCTGAGAAAAGAAGAGAAGTTAAAGGCAAAGGAGAGAAAGATATACCCATCTAAATGCAGAGTTCCAAAGAATAGCAAGGAGAGGTAAGAAAGCCTTCCTAAGTGAACAATGCAAAGAAATAGAGGAAAACAATAGAATGGGAAAGACCAGAGATCTCTTCATGAAAATTAGAGATACCAAGGGAACATTTCATGCAAGGATGGGCACAATAAAGGACAGAAATAGTATGGACCTAACAGAAGCAGAAGATATTAAGAAGAGGTGGCAAGAATACACAGAAGAACTGTACAAAAAAAGATCTTCATGACCCAGATAACCATGATGGTGTAATCATTCACCTAGAGCCAGACATCTTGGAGTGTGAAGTCAAGTGTGCCTTAGGAACTATTACTACGAACAAAGCTGGTGGAGGTGATGGAATTCCAGCTGAGCCACTTCAGATCCTACAAGATGATGCTGTTCAACTGCTGCACTCAATATGCCAGCAAATTTGGAAAACTCAGCAGTGACCACAGGGCTGGAAAAGATCAGTTTTCATTCCAGTCCCAAAGAAGGGCAATGCCAAAGACTATTCAAACTACAGCACAATTGCACTCATTTCACTCATTTTAAGCAAAGTAATGCTCAAAATTCTCCAAGCTAGGCTTCAACAATATGTGAACTGAGAAATTCCAGATGTTCAAGCTGGATTTAGAAAAGGCAGAGGAACCAGAGATCAAATTGCCAACATCTGCTGGATCATAGAAAAAGCCAGAGAATTCCAGAAGAACATCTACTTCTGCTTCATTGACTATGCTAAAACCTTTGACTGTGTGGGTCACAACAAACTGTGGAAAATTCTTAGAGTTTCTAATAGCTCCTTCTTAATTCACAATTTTCCACCATTTGATAAGGTGATTATATTTCTACAAAATTTAAAAGGTTATTAAAGTAAGTTGGACCCATTTCTGTCCCAGGAATATCCAGAGGATGTCTTCCCCTGACTTAGTGCTTCTTCAAAAAATGTCTTACTTAATGGCATACTTCCAGTTGGCATTCCTGTTAAGGCTCCTATCACCAACTTGGAGCACAAGCAGTGTCATTCCAAAGTAACGTCTCAAAACACAGTAGGCTCTAAAACTCCCAGGTAGTGGGAGACCCATCTTCTTAGAACTTCCTCCAATGGCATAGTCTAGAATTCTTAGACCATATCCAATGATGAGTTCCAGGGACTTCCCTGGTGGTCAGTGGTTGGGACGTCACCTCCCAATGTGGGAAATGTGGGTTACCCCTTGGTTTGGGAGCTGGGATCTCACATGCAGCCAAAGAGCCAAGGCATAGAGTGGAAGCAATATACTTTGGATATATAACAAATTCAAAAAAAGACTTTAAAAACGGTCCACATCAAAAAATCTTAAAAAAAAAAAAGACAAATAAAATAAACAATGTTGCCCCCGAAGATGAGTTCTAATTATTCTTACTTCCCTGACTAGGGTTTGAACCCATATCCCCTGCATTGGAAGGCAGATCCTTAACCACTGGACCAACAGGGAAGTCCTAGGTCTGAGCTCTTTGTTTGAGCAGAATCCAAAATATTTGTGATTATTCTGCCACTTTGCTGCTCATCCACCCAAAGTATCTTTGTTTGTTTGCCCATTAATTAATACAGAGTTGAATTAATTATAAGGGAATAAAAATGATGGCAACTTAACCATGTTCATTATCTGACTATTTGCTAGCCACGATGTTGGGAGAGTTGACCAATGTAACAGATGATATTTAAACTGTATAACATGACTGTATTTAATTATCTGTGATTAAGTTAGAGATTAATGAGTACATATTTATTCTCATTGGTCGCCAGGAGTCTATCACTGATTTAATTTAAATTTGGAAAGACTGAGCAGAGTATAGGCCATTACTTAGATGCCTGACTACAGCAATTCATTTGGTTTAGTTAATTTTGAAGATGGATATTTGCTAGTAAATAATTAGATCATTTATACAAGTCTGGTTTTTTCATATGGTAAGTTTGATAAGTAAATTGTAATGTCATCAGCCAGTAAGTTAATCATGTCTGCTACATTACCAAGTCCAGTCTGTTACAATTTGGGATGATTTTCCCCCCACATGGCTGTGGGCAGTTCTACTGAGAAAATCCAAGGAAGACTGGAGAGCAGGAGGTGGCTGGGAGTGAGGGGCAGCCCGCCCTTATTTCTCTCCTAACTGCCAAATCCAGAATCAATGAATGCTCAGTTTTGGGGGCTTTCAACTCCCCCACAGGGCTGGTGGGACATGGTGAAGTTGCTCAGTCGTGTCCGACTCTTTGTGACCCCATGGACTGTAACGTACTAGGCTCCTCCTTCCATGGGATTCTCCAGGCAAGAATACTGGAGTGGATTGCCATTTCCTTCTCCAGGGGATCTTCCCGACCCAGGGATCGAACCCAGGTCTCCCGCATTGGAGGCAGACGCTTTAACCTCTGAGCCACCAGGGGACATGACATGGTTGTAAAACCATAGCCCTGGTTTCAGAGACTGGGGTGTTTGTCTTCACAACACTACTTATTTCTGCGCTTCAAGTCACAAAACCTACCCAATGCTTGATTTTGTCTCTGTAATATGTTTGAAATGAGGTTATACATCTGGAAATATTTCAGAAAAGGCAAGGTGCTATACACATTTTTATTTTTGTTGTTCTCAAGATTACTAACATCCATGGGAAGTTTTTCTTCAATTACAGTTTTCAAAAGAATGAATGCACTTAACTTTGTTTTGTTTCTTCTGTATTCAATTGTAATATTAAAATGGGAAACATCAATAATTTATGGTAGGTTATTCATGTCAAAGCTTTTCTTCCCCTGCACTCCCTGCCTATTTGTGTTAAGTGTATTTCAGTCATGGTTTATTCTTACTGTAGTCTTGGATACCATAATTTAGTTTCTTTGATGCTACGAACGTAAACAATTTCATGTCTTAATGGAAGGGTGCTATAGGTCAGCCCCTCTTTCACTTCTTCCATCTTGGTTTCTCCAGCTCCCATAATGGGTGGCCCATTGTCAGGCTCAAATTCCCAGACAAACCCTGACTCAACTTGAGCAGGGGCTGGCCTCAGTGCCATTGTGGCCCTGGGTTCATCTGGCCAGAACAAGACTCCAAGGCTGACCATGGGCCTCTTATGTGGTTTGACAGTTTCATCTTCCAATGTCCCCCAGCAATGCTTTCCAGGAATAGGGCCTCACCTATGCCTTGGTTTCGAATCTAAGCCTATGATTAGGCTTCTGCTTTGATCTGATACCTAAGTTAATGGCTCCTTTCAGCATCCCTCCCTGAAGCCTAAAGCTCTGTCTATAGGCTGCTCTAGGTCACCTGTGAGTTGACCTGTTACGTATTGTACCTTTGTCCCCCCACACTTCTGTGGGTCTTATTATTTTAAGAAGTGGCACTAGGTTTTCTCTTAGGGAAATAACTGTCTTTGTTTAGGAAAATTCTTTAATAAAACACTTGGAATCAAAGGTCAAGACTGGGAAGAAAAATGTCACTAGGAGCCCAAGATACAAAATGTATGTAAGCTGGTCCGTATGAGAAACTAGGTGGGCCCTATCCTGGCCTCAGCCTCTGTACCTTGTCATGGCTGAACAGTTAAATGTTTCTGATATATTCTAAGATATGACTTAGAATATAAGCTTTCAGCAGTCTTACCTGCCACGGAGCCTGTCCATATAGATCATCCATCTAGATGCCTCAAGATGTCCTTCCAGTTCTCTGACCTGTATTTGTATACTGAGTATGTAAGTCCACACCTGTTCTATCCATATCCTGAGAAATACAGGTAAACATCATATCTGGCAGCAACCTTCAGAAGCCTGCTGGTCTTCCCATGCAGGTGGAGATCTTAATTTTGTTGATTTCAGAGTTGCTGTTTTCAAAGAATCCAACATCCTTGTTATATGGCCAGAAATGCTTTGTGGGAAACCTTATTCCTCTATTAAAGGACAAAAGTACTCTTTACACAACAAAGTTTACTCTTAAATTAACAGTAGGTTTTAAACGAGAAACCCCAATTAATGACTTCAACGTGTAAAGGGAGACGGGTGTTTTTAGGACAAGATCAGCAAAAACGAAGACAGACTCGTTTGACTTACGACAATTAAAGTGGAACCGTAACAACTCATCTTGGTGTTACCATAAAACGAACTTCGACAGACAAGACCGTAGTCGAATGTATTCGTCTTTTTGGACGTAAAGTTTCTGTCATGTTTCCGTTTACGACTCGTGGACAAAGACTGTCCCAACGTTCACCTTCCGAGACCTCGAACCTGCGGAGTCATACCTTCTCGGACCGAGATGACGAATGACAGACGCACTGACCTCCTTTGAGTCGACATTTTACTATACCCCCCGACTACAGATAAAACGTCCAATCGACGGCCCAGATTCACCGGGTCATATACACACACTGGGTAACATTCACCGATATTACACCACCGACACATTATATACACGCACGTACGATTCAATGAAGTCAACACAGACTGAGAGACACTGGCGTACCTGACATACATCGGGCGGTCCGAGGAGATAGGTACCCTAAGAGGTCCGTTCTTATGACCTCACCCAACGGTACGGGAGGAGGTCCCCTAGAAGGACTGGGTCCATAGCTTGGGCGTAGAGACCGTGGAGGACGTAGAGACCGTCCACCCAAGAAATGGTGATCGCGGTGGACCCTTCGGGTGCACATTATATGTAAACATACAAAAGATGTCTATATACCACGCGGAACCGACAAAGACGAGTCACCCATAAAGACCCGGTTCCTCTCTCACCCCGACGAAAATTGGGAACAAGACGTCACTCTCTCAAACAAGTAAATAACTCTCGGACGAGGTCCACGACACGATCTACAGATCCGTACCTCTACTCTTTCCTCATTCCAGACAGTAATTCCCCGGACGAAACAAGAACCCCTTCGTCTTACCACCACTGGACCGTCAATGACACGACTTCCCGTCGCACGATTGACGTCACTACTCCCTCCACCCCCCTATACTCTCCCGAAGATTAAGATCACGTCTTTACTCGCCCATAATCGGTTCAACCCCCCACTCCCCCAACCTCCTCCTGTCAGGCCCTCGGTTTTCACCGTATTTGTGGTCGGTCTTCCCTCTCTCTCTGACCGTACAAAGCTTGACATTCACCCAGTCTTACCACCCTCAGCTCACACATCACTCCTACCGCTCTCTTCGCAGACCTCCCCACTCGTCGCATCCCACCCTCTTCTGGAGTAGCACCATGTGTGCAAAGTGATCTGATAGGGAACTGCTCTACCTGGGCCCACCTGGTTCTGCCAGGTGGTCTTGGCTAAGTCCCTTACCTTGCTGGGTTTTGCCCCTCACCTGTGACAGGAGGTGGTTGCACTATGGTCTCGTGTTTGTTTTTATTTTTACTTCCAGATTCCCTCCCCGCTCATCTCCTACAGGGTGTGTGAGTCCTTGAGAGGAGCCATCTGCAAGGGCCTCAACTATATGCCATCAGTCATGGCCAACTGTGCTGGGATTCTGGGATAATTGCTGGGCTTCTCGCAGAATTACTTCAAGACTTTCCTTCTGGTCATCTTCAGCTTTAAATTCCATGTTAACGTATATGTGAAAAATGTATTAGAAGTCCCACTGAGCTGGTATATTTTGCACCCTATTTCTTAAGGAGGCCGATGCTGTTGGCCGTTCCTGGAAATGAATCCGGAGGAAGCCGCTTGTTCTTCATTCAGGCAAATGCATGGAGTGTTCCGAAAGTACGTCCATGCCCTCCTGATTTTCCTCAGGGAATCCTGACCCTGTGATATGCCCTTTTCCAAACCTGCATGCTTGACCAGCTTGAACTTTGACCACCACGTTTAGCTTCCAGATCTCTATGGGAGCTTTCACAACTGCCTCCAGGAAGGAGTGTGTGCCTCCCTTTAGGATGCTCCCTCCCCACACCTCTGTGGGAGCGCCCGGCATGCCCTCCTGCTCTGCTCAAAGTGTACCTCTTCCCTGGCCATCTGGCCAACCAGAAGCTTCTCAGGAGTGCTCATCTTGCCTGATTCATCTCTGTGTCACCAGCACTTGACCCACATCTGGCAAACGTTAAGTCCCCACTAGATGTGAGTTGAATTAATGAGTGAGTAAGTGAGCAAGTAGGCAAATGAATGAATTAACAGTTCTTTTCCTGAGATGGATGTGGAATGAGGTCTGATTTGCAACTAGAAGAAGGAAGTTCATAGCTGAGCAAAATCCATATGGATTTCGGGTGCCCAAGAGTCTAAAGAAGAGAATGTATAGAGAAGTACATAAAATAATCCCAGCAACCAAAAACGCATACTGCTGTCATTAGTTCCATTTGCTTTCTGTCATTACACCCAGGCCCAAGCATTAAACGGCAGAGATGATATCAGTTCTCAGCCAGAGACAGAGGGTGCTTCAGGTAAATTTGGGAGGAGTTAGATGAGAAGGACAAACAGATTTCCCCAGGTTCAAGGCTTCGGATCCTAAATGAGAAATTATTCCAAAAACAAGAAGAGAACGCAGAGTGTGAGTCTGTAGGGTCTTAGATACCTGCTGTCTCTGTCCTGGGGGCGGCGAGGAACTATTGTGGATGCTCACTGTGTCTTAGGTACTGTGATCTAATCTTCACATGATCTCATCTTTATAGCAGCCTCGTGAGTTGGGCATCACCATGCCAACTTCACATAGGCCCCAGAGCTAGGCTGCTCAGGCCGCCATGCTGCCTCCAGGACACATGGCGGCCCCCACGTGCGTTCCGAGAGAGGTGGGAGTGGTTGGGGGTCTCCTTTTAGAGTAGCTTCATCTCCACAAAACATGAGGAAGACGTAGTCTCTCTCCTTTAGTGACTAAGGGCAGCGTGGCGTCTGTTCACCTGCCACTCAGAGAAAAGGTAGTTCTGGGTGGGATGGGGGCCGGAGGATGGAGTTACCCGGTCCAGCAGCTGTTAGGGGAGCAGCCGAGCATCACAGTTAAATAGTCTGGCAGGTTATTTCAGAAACCCTCAAACCCTTCTGATCCCTTTGCCTTTCTGCCTGTTAGCCTCCCCTCCTAATACACGCACAGACACACTGCCCCATGTCTGGCCGCTGTCTGTCTGTGAATGACCCTGCAACCAATTTAAAATGAATTAGGGCTGATCTCTGAGGTCCACCCAAGCCTGAAGTGGCTGCCTTGGGGGCACTTTTCCCCTTTGATATAGAGAGGGAGAGAGTTAGTAGTCTGTGAACCGGCCAAGAAGCATTGGGCCATTCAAGAAATCAGGTAATGGGACTTTTGAAATAGTCCTGTCTAGAGATATTAGATGTCTTTTAGAAGTTAACTGCTGGACTTAAAACGTGAGAACTGAGCAATTAATTTCTCTCCTACTTGGATCCTAGTCCTGTAAACTCTTCTTCCAGCTCATCTTTGAATTTTCCCTCCGCCAGAACTAATCCTTTACTGGGTGTTTTAGGGCTCAGTGCCCCTTGCAAAAGCTGAGCTCTGCCAGACACAGAATGCAAGAGGGATCCCGACCTGCTTTATGACTCTGGGGCTCCTGTAGCCCCCGATCTCTGGTAACTGGACAGTAGCCGCCCCCCCACCCCAACATTCCTCATCTGAACCCCAAGTCCAGAGGGAACTGGGGAGGGAATGGATAGGGGTGGTTACAGGTGTCGAGTTTCTTGAGACCTGAATCCATGACAATTCACGATAACTCCTTCTCTTTGGGGCAGCCCAAGGAGACTCATAAAAGCAGAAGCCCCCCACAGAAATGCAGGCATGTGCCTGAAGGGCCCACCATGACCCAGCGGGTGCCTGGGAATCGCTTCCTGCCACCTGGTGGCTTGTCCACACTCAGGCCCTTTCCCCTTGGGCTTCTGCCCCACACAAGGCCACATGGGTTGTTACACAGCATCTCCCCTGCAGTGTGCACACGGATGGCGCTGCAGAGCGGGTGGTCGTGTTGCCCAGTCCTGAGGAAGCTGAGAACTACAGGCCAGCCTGCCCCCTCTGCTTGGTCACTTCCTGTACCCCCAGCACCTACACCTGAGATCACTGTGCTAAGTAAAGTAGCCCCCTCGTTGTCCTTTCCTCTGTGACCTGGTCCAGGGGGCCCTGTGAAGCATCCAGAATGGAAACACGAAGCTGGCAGGCACAGAAGAATCACAATTCAAGATCAAATTATCAACCCATTTGAGAAATGCTGTGACTGAGGCCCAGGGAAGGGAGGAGAAAGGAGATGAGATTAAGTTAGGCAAGTCGAGTTGGGAACACATGAAGTCACAGGGGGAGCTGGGCAGACTGCTCAGTGGAATGAAAACCTGTCCACGACCTGACGTGTCATTGTAAGGCCTTTATTATATGGTGGTCCTTCTTCATTTGACCTTGGACCTGAGGACTTAGACCTATAGCTTTTCCCTGAGGTTCTGGTAAAGGAAACCAGAAGGGGCCTTCAAATGCCTCTGGGAGCACCTCTTCTTAGCATGAGGTTGTCTGTTTAAACAAAGATGGTGTGTGCCCTTGGGTAGAATCACAGATCCAGGCTTTGAAAGATGCCATCTTAAAGATCATCTGTTCCAACTATCCATTTGAATCCTGGATGGTCATTCAGTCTGGCGTTGGAGGCGTTCCTTCCTGAGGTCAACTATTTCACCTTGTTCAACTCTATCGCTTAATAGTTCTTTATGGTGAGCCATCATCTAGTCTTGCTACAGCTCCTAGCTACTGGTCATAGTGCTACCTACCTCTAGGAGCCAGACATAAGTCTAATTCCTCTTTTTTCTGGTCCACACAAACATTAGTGAGAATCTGCTATATTCTGAGATAACAAAGAGACTACGATGCAGCCTTTGACTACGATGCAGCCTCTGACCTCACAGAGCTTAGAGTCTTGTGAGTGGAAATTAATATGAAGGCAAATTTCTCTCGTATTAGAAATAGGTACACAGTGCTACAGCACACACAGGCAGGGCTCCTGACCATTCTGGGTAGGAATCTCTCTGTGTTCTTCTAAACTTGGGAATCAATCCATGCCCTCTCTCCCACTCATTCCCAAGTCATTCTTTTTCTGGGCATCATATCTCTTTTCTCCTCTGCTGAGCCTTAAAACACCCTCCCCCCAGCCTTCCCTCACTGTCTCTGAACCCAGTCTTATTGGTCTATGCCCCCTTGAAAGATGGCACAAGAAAGAACCAGATGTAGCCCTCTGGGTATGCTGTGACCAGGACAAAAAAAGAGTATGCCATCCTCTTCATTCCAAATTCTACATGTCCATATATAGAGCTCCATTTCAGTACTCTTGCCTGAAGAATTCCGGGGACAGAGGAGCCTAGTGGGCTGCTGTCCATGAGGTCGCACAGAGTCAGATGCAACTGAAGTGACTTAGCATGCATGCATGCATTGGAGAAGGCAATGGCAACCCACTCCAGTATTCTTGCCTGGAGAATCCCAGGGACAGAAGAGCCTGGTGGGCTGCCATCTCTGGGGCTGCACAGAGTCGAACACGACTGAAGCGACTTAGCAGCAGCAGCAGTATATATAGAGCTTAGGACTAAATTTCTGGTTGGCATCCAGAGTGGTGCCTGAAACCTCTTAGGCTTGTCACAGGAACCACTCCTTATGTTGGAGAAGGAAATGACAACCCACTCCAGTATTCTTGCCTGGGAAATCCCATGGACAGAGGAGCCTGGTGGGCTACCATCCATGGGGTTGCAGTAAGTCAGACATAACTGAAGTGACTAAGCATGCACATTCCTTAAGTAGATCACCTCTCCCTGTGTTTTTGTCATTGATCTTTCAGCTCCAAGGTCAGAGCCTAACTTTTATCCCTACTAAATATCTTCTTGTTACATTCATCTCTTCATTTCGTCCTGTCAAGATCAGTTTATAGCCTGATTCTGTCGTCAGAATGTTAGTTGTAACTGACTCACAAATTGGCTGAGCTTGCCTTTTCTATGTTTATTAGTGTCAGCAGGTTTTAATCTTTTTCTACCCCAACATCTGATGGATATGATTCTCTCTCATCAAGAACATGAATGACTCAAAGTGTAGGTGTAAAGAGGGGGTGAGGAGCAGGACTGCCTGAGTATTAGGGTGCAGGGCGTGTGTCAGCTGAAGCTTCACCACCTTCCTTTCTGACCTCTGCGCTTAATTCTGATCAGCTAATTCAAACTACAGTAATGATTATGTTGAAAATACAGTGGTATATGGTTTACCACTTCAATGCAGAGTGGCTTCCATCTCCTGATCATTTGCAGAATATGTATTTATGTATGTATATGGGACTTCCCTGGTGGCTCAGTGATAAAGAATCTGCCTGCCAATGCAGGAGATGTGAATTCAGTCCCTCGTTTGGGAAGATCTTCTGGAGAAGGAAATGGCAACCCACTCCAATATTCTTGCCTAGAGAATCCCATGGACAGAGGAGCCTGGTGAGCTACACTCCATGGGGTCCCAAAGAGTCAGACATGACTTAGCAACTAAGCAACAGCAACGTGTATGTATATATATGTAGATATACATAAATACATATACATACATATATATTCACCAAGTAACTAATCCTCTTGGCTACAAGGTTATCATAAGACAACTTGTTAAATGCCTCTTGAATCCAACAGACACACTCACACACCCCACCTCCTCTACGTTTGCTTGATGTAAAATTCAGAATCCAATACCGGTAGTTGCTTTTGAAACGTAGACTTTAAATTACCCAGAGCACAGACAAATTTGGTAAGAGACTCGAGCCCTCCTCATGATGTTCCGTGTCACAGCACCCCACCCAGCTCTTTTCACAGCCAAAGCAGCATGCGGAGGCAATTACATAACTTCAACATCCTAGAATAGATTTTCCTATTAGAGTTATTTTACCTTATATACATGTTTCCTCAAGACTTCTGGCTCAGTTTATTACTTCTATTTCTTTTAGTCAATTATATGTTAGCCTTTTTCATTTCCTCTGCAAAGTCAATAAAAATGTAATTACAAAAAAGTTCTGGGAGAAAAGGCTAGCATCCATTTCATTGTCTAGGTTGCTAAAGAAATGTTTATTTCTGGACCGGGAATTTCTTATTTGCATTGGCGCTGTCTTTGTGTATATACCTACTGCAAAGCAAAAATCCTTTTCTTGAGTTGGTGAGCCTCAGAGGCCTTTGAAATGAATGACATGTGGCAGATGCTGAACAGGTGGTCAGGAGTGCCTGAAATTAACCCTTGCAGGCAATGAGTTTGCACTCTGCTACTGACAGTGCAGGAAGCAGTATTTATCACGTGCCCACATGAAAAACAGGTTTTAGATGATGGTCTCATATTTTTAAAATATGCCTTAGACTCATTTGAAAAGGAATACAAAAAACCCAAGAAGGAACTTTGTTAATCAGATAAATATTTCTTTATTATCCACTGCATTTAAAATAACATCCTGAGTCTGTGAGTCTCTTTCTGTTTTGTAAATAAGTTCATTCGTATCATTTCAGACATTGTTGGTGGGGGTGAAGGATGGGGAGAAGGGATAGTTAAGGAGTTTGGGATGGATATATACACACTGCTGTATTTAAAATGGATAACCAACAAGTACGTGGAACTCTGCTCAGTGCTATGTGGCAGCCTGAATGGGAAGGGAGTTTGGGGAAGAATGGATACATGTATATGTATGGCTGAGTCCTTTCATTCACCTGAAACTATCACAACATTGTTAATTGGCTATATCCCAAAACAAAATAAAAATCTTAAAAAAATAACATCCCCGGTCTGCACCCTGTAGGAATTATGATGATGTGTTTAATTAAAAAAAAACCCTCAAGCAATTTAAAATCTGGTTAAGAAAAGCATTATATTAAAAAAAAAGTTTTCTGCTTATAAAGATGACATATGTTTATTGCAGAAAATTTGGAAAATATGTAAAAATATAAGGAAGAAAATTTAAATCACCCATATGCCACTACCCAGAGATAATCATTAGTAACATTTGGTATAGTTTTTTATAATGTGTATATGTTTAAATTCCTTTTTACAAATTTGGGCTCATATCATCCATGCATGCATGTTAAGTCACTTCAGTTCAGTTCAGTTCAGTCGCTCAGTCGTGTCCAACTCTTTGCGACCCCATGAATCGCAGCTCGCCAGGCTTCCCTGTCCATCACCAACACCCGGAGTTCACTCAGACTCACGTCCATCGAGTCCGTGATGCCATCCAGCCATCTCATCCTCAGTCGTCCCCTTCTCCTCCTGCCCCCAATCCCTCCCAGCATCAGAGACTTTTCCAATGAGTCAACACTTTGCATGAGGTGGCCAAAGTACTGGAGTTTCAGCTTTAGCATCATTCCTTCCAAAGATCTCCTTCAGAATGGACTGGTTGGATCTCCTTACAGTCCAAGGGACTCTCAAGAGTCTTCTCCAACATCACAGTTCAAAAGCATCAATTCTTCGGGGCTCAGCCTTCTTCACAGTCCAACTCTCACATCCATACATGACCACAGGAAAAACCATAGCCTTGACTATACAGACCTTAGTTGGCAAAGTAGTGTCTCTGCTTTTGAATACACTATCTAGGTTGGTCATAACTTTTCTTCCAAGGAGTAAGCATCTTTTAATTTCATGCCTGCAATCACCATCTGCAGTGATTTTCGAGCCCCCCAAAATAAAGTCTGACACTGTTTCCACTGTTTCCCCATCTATTTCCCATGAAGTGATGGGACCGGATGCCATGATCTTAGTTTTCTGAATGTTGAGATTTAGGCCAACTTTTTCACTCTCCTCTTTCTCTTTCATCAAGAGGCTTTTTAGCTCCTCTTCACTTTCTGCCATAAGGGTAGTGTCATCTGCATATCTGAGGTTATTGATATTTCTCCCGGCAATCTTGATTCCAGCTTGTGTTTCTTCCATTCCAGCGTTTCTCATGATGTACTCTGCATATAAGTTAAATAAGCAGGGTGACAATATACAGCCTTGACGTATTCCTTTTCCTATTTGGAACCAGTCTGTTGTTCCATGTCCAGTTCTACCTGTTGCTTCCTGACCTGCATATAGGTTTCTCAAGAGGCAGGTCAGGTGGTCTGGTATTCCCATCTCTTTCAGAATTTTCCACAGTTGATTGTGATCCACACAGTCAAAGGCTTTGGCATAGTCAATAAAGCAGAAATAGATGTTTTTCTGG
>SJYX01006973.1:211133-234632 GCA_006410675.1 Oreotragus oreotragus
TAATTTCATGGCTGCAGTCACCATCTGCAGTGATTTTGGAGCCCCCCAAAATAAAGTCTGACACTGTTTCCACTGTTTCCCCATCTATTTCCCATGAAGTGATGGGACCGGATGCCATGATCTTAGTTTTCTGAATGTTGAGATTTAGGCCAACTTTTTCACTCTCCTCTTTCTCTTTCATCAAGAGGCTTTTTAGCTCCTCTTCACTTTCTGCCATAAGGGTAGTGTCATCTGCATATCTGAGGTTATTGATATTTCTCCCGGCAATCTTGATTCCAGCTTGTGTTTCTTCCATTCCAGCGTTTCTCATGATGTACTCTGCATATAAGTTAAATAAGCAGGGTGACAATATACAGCCTTGACGTATTCCTTTTCCTATTTGGAACCAGTCTGTTGTTCCATGTCCAGTTCTACCTGTTGCTTCCTGACCTGCATATAGGTTTCTCAAGAGGCAGGTCAGGTGGTCTGGTATTCCCATCTCTTTCAGAATTTTCCACAGTTGATTGTGATCCACACAGTCAAAGGCTTTGGCATAGTCAATAAAGCAGAAATAGATGTTTTTCTGGAACTCTCTTGCTTTTTCCAGTCACTTCAGTTGTACCCAACTCTTTGAGACCCTATGGACTGTAGCCCGATAGGCTCCTCTGTTCATGGGGAGGGGGGGATTCTCCATGTAAGAATGCTGGAGTGGACTGCCATGCCCTCCTCCAGGGGATCTTCCTGACCCAAGGATCGAACCTGCGTCCCTTATGTCTCCTGCATTGGCAGGTGGATTCTTCACCACCAGCACCACCTGGGAAGCCCTGGGATCATAGTATAGACATGTAAAGGTGTCTTTTTCACCTAATAGAATGATACCATTTCCCAAAGTCATTAAATATGATTAAAAATTATGGGTATGAGATATTCCATTGTTTGGATGCACAATAATTAATTTAACAAATCTTTTTTGGGCATTATGTAGATTAAAGCCATCGACTGTTACAAATATTGCAGTGTACATTTTTGTTGCATCCAAAAATAGTTCCCTAGGAAATTTTTCTATATGTAAATTTAATGGACAGAAAAACATAAATATATTAAAGGGTTTAAAAATTACACATGCGAAGTTTGGGCCAATATGGTTTTACTTATCAAAAAAGCTATAGGAATTTACACACATCCCAACAATGAATAAGGGTAACCTGGATGTTATAATTTTTTTAATGTTTTGCCAATTTGGTGGTTCAAGTCAGTTGCTCAGTCGTGTCTGACTCTTTGCGACCCTGTGGACTGTAGCACTCCAGGCTTCCCTGTCCATCACCATCTCCCAGGGCTTACTCAAACTCATGTCCATTGAGTTGGTGATGTCATCCAACCATCTCATCCTATGTCGTCCCCTTCTTTTCCTGCCTTCAGTCTTTCTCAGGGTCTTTTCCAGTGAGTCAGTTCTTCGAATCAAGTGGCTAAAGTATTGGAGCTTCAGCTTCAGTATTAATTCTTCCAATGAATATTCAGGACTGATTTCCTTTAGGATGGACTGGTATGATCTCCTTGCAGTCCAAGGTACTCTCAAGAGTCTTCTCCAACACCACAGTTCAAAAGCATCAGTTCTTTGGCACTCAGCTTTCTTTATAGACCAACTCTTACATCCACATATGACTACTGCAAAAACTATAGCTTGATTAGATGGACCTTTGTTGGCAGAGTAATGTCTTTCCTTTTTAATATGCTGTCTAGGTTGGTCATTAAAGAATGAAATGGCACCCCACTCCAGTGTTCTTGCCTGGAAAATCCCATGGATGGAGGAGCCTGGTGGGCTGCTGTCTATGGGGTCGTACAGAGTCGGACACGACTGAGTGATTTCACTTTCACTTTTCCCTTTCATGCATTGGAGAAGGCAATGGCACCCCATTCCAGTGTTCTTGCCTGGAGACTCCCAGGGACAGGGGAGCCTGGTGGGCTGGCATCTATGGGGTCGCACAGAGTCAGACACGACTGAAGCGACTTAGCAGCAGCAGCAGGTTGGTCATAGCTTTTCTCCCAAGGAGCAAGCGTCTTTTAATTTCATGGCCGCAGTCATCATCTCCAGTGATTTTGGAGCCCAAGAAAATAAAGTCTCTCACTGTTTCCATATCTATTGCCATGAAGTGATGGGACTGGATGCCGTGATTTTTGTTTTTTTAGATGTGGAGTTTTAAGCCAGCTTTTTCACTCCCTTTTTCAGCCATCTGTCTTGGGTGGCCCCACAACGTCATGGCTCATAGTTTCATTGAGTTAGACAAAGCTGTGGTTCATGTGATCATTTTGGTTAGTTTTCTGTGATTGTGGTTTTCATTCTGTCTGCCTGCTGATGAATAGGGATGAGAGGTTTATGGAAGCTACCTTCCCTGGTGGCTCAGATGGTAAAGAATCTGCCTGCAATGTGGAAGACCTAGATTCGATTCCTGGGTTGGGAAGATCCCCTGGAGGAGGGCATGGCAACCCAGCCCAATATTCTTGCTTGGAGAATCCCCATGGACAGAGGAGCCTGGCGGGCTACAGTCCATGAGGTCTCAAAAGGTTGGACATGACTGAGCAACTAAGCACAGGATGGTGGTTAAAAATAATATTTTAATTAATGTTTCTTTGCTTACTAGAGAAGTTGAACATTGTTGCTTGTTTATTGATCATTTCTTCTTTTTTATAAGCTGTGTTTTTGTGTTTTTAGTGCCCTCTTCTCGTGGGGTGTTCATACTTATTGATTTTTAAAGGTCTGTGTATACTAATACTGTTATTCTTTTTGGCTCATATGTTGCAAATATTTTACCTGATTTGTCTACGTCTTTTAAAAGTTTTTTTTTTAAGCTTCCAGAACTTTTCAATTTTTATGTAATTGGTGCTCTCAAGTCTTTTCCTTTGGAGTCCTTGCTCCTTTTTTGTGTTATTAATGCCTTCTTTGCCACCACCAGGATTGGCTACATTTTAATATATATTTTATCTTGTTCTGCTGTAGTTTTTTCATTCTCTCTTAAAGATTTAATTCTTTCGTTTGTTTGGAATGTGTTCTAATATATATCTTATACAGAATAAAGGTGGTTTTTTTTAATCTTCATTCCAAATGATTCACTCCATTTGCCATCTTCATCTTTAATTTTTCCCTCAGCCAGTTTGAAGCATTATTTTAATCACATATTGAATTTATGCATATATTTAGGTCTGGGTTGTGTTTTTCTTTTCTGTTCTACTTGTCATTCTGTTTTATTTTTCATAACCAAATACTCTAGTATCTGTCCTTTCCCGTAAGTCTTGTCTTTCAGAATTTCTTATTTAGTCTACCATATTAGCCTTCCAAATAAACTTTAAATTATTTCATTAAAATATTCCACTTGTCATCAGAAGGAAATTTCATTGTATCTATAAAATATCTTGGGAATAATTGAGTAAGACTTTGAGAGCCTTTCAGGTGAAATTGACAGATTGAACATACATCTTTTTTGATGCCCCAGGATATGGCAGTAAAGTAATAGAAAAGTTAGAGCCTATAGCACTTCAGATAGTGGAGAGGGAATGCCGGCGACATGAAATTGCATCCAATTCTTAGAGGATACAAAGCAAATGGAAGCTGCAGCCTGCACCATATGTCGCGGATGGAGCTAATGTCATCCCAGAGAATCACTGGACTAGGAAAGGGCAAATGTGTCAAAGGCTGGAGTGAGAATTGGGGCTGAAAACAGGAGATTAGATGAAATTGCATGTGTAGAACAGATACGTCCTGTGTCCTTTCCTAAACTCCACGGGGAGAAGAACCCAAGGCCAGACACTTATGCCCAGGAAAAACAGAAGCTTCTTTCCCTACATAATTGCACACATTGTCTAGAGAAACTGGTGTGTCTGTGGGGGTGCTAGGGGATTCTTTCTACAGTTTACTTCTGTTTCTCAAGGCAAATCTTTTCCAAAGGTTATCATCTGGATGCCTGTCTTGAGGGTTATATTCTATTTCTCTCTTGTTGCCTAAACACTTTCTTGACTAAATATTGGTTTTGTTTTTTTCCCCGTGAAGAAAGCAGGTAAATTCTCTCCATGTGGTTATGCTTAGAACTCTTCTCTCATTTCTTACTAATGAATGATGGTTGATAGAAACTTATATTGTTACTAGCTCTTCTTTTTTCTAATAAGGGTTTCTGTTGATGTTTCCACTTCTCCAAGGCTCCTCTCTGACTTATGTGGGGCAAGATCTGAGGTTGCCTTTCCAAAGTGTAGCTCTGTATCTACAGCATGTCTGATGGATCTGAGAACATGGTAATCATATATAGTTTCTGGCATGTAAATAACCTCTGTTCCTAGGTTCCAGTCTCAATGGAAGTTTCTTCCTATTTTTATATTCCTTTTGTCACTTTCTTTAGAGTATATAAAGCAGACTATCACACATTTGCTTTCATCTCTTCTTAGGTGGCAGTGTGAGATTATTATTTTTATTTATGCATATATTCACATTACTTGAGGATTTCCAAATGAGTGGGAAAGGTCACTGTGAACTGGAGTCACAGGGACTCACAGGATAAATAATCTCTGAATGAAGACTTAAAGGATGGATGGGATTCAAGTCCTTAGAACAGATTATGGAGGAGACTCCTGAGTTGGGCAAAAGCACAGAGATGTACAATGACATCAGTTGAGTCTGAATACAATAAAGAGAAGGTTTTTGCTCCTGGGGAGGACTCATAGGGAGCATTCATGGTAGATTAGTTTGGAAAGACAGGCAGGGACCAAATGACTCTGGGTCCTCAATATCAAGAAAAGGAGTTTTATGTTTTGTAAATCACATCAACCGGAAGTCTCACATGTTGAAAGACATGTCCCAAAGGATTGAGAGCAGCCCTTAAAGGGAAGAAGCTGTCTTACCAGTTCTGGAAAAAGCAGGTCAGGGCACTCGTGGAAGGGCTGGTCCCTGCTGCTGCTGCTGCTAAGTCACTTCAGTCGTGTCCGACTCTGTGTGACCCCATAGACGGCAGCTCACCAGGCTCCCCCATCCCTGGGATTCTCCAGGCAAGAATACTGGAGTGGGTTGCCATTTCCTTCTCCAATGCATGAAAGAGAAAAGTGAAAGTGAAGTCGCTCAGTCTGTCCGACTGTTAGCGACCCCATGGACTGCAGCCCACCAGGCTACTCCGTCCACTGGATTTTCCAGGCAAGAGTACTGGGGTGGGGTGCCATTGCCTTCCCCCTGGTCCCTGCACAGCTCCCTAAATAAGTACCCAAGCCAGTGTGCAAACACAGAAAGCCTGGCCAGGAGAAACAGACCTTTTCAACAGAAGATGAAGCACTTGGGGAGTATCGGGGAATGAAGGAGACTGCTGTAGCCTAGATCTCAAGAATTCACTTACTGGTGGTGGGGAGAAGTGGACATGCGTTTACCAAGCAGCATGAAGCTCGCTACCCTGATATTCAGAGCAAAAATGAAAGGGGCAGATGGCAAACGCAGACATCCCCACCAGAGGAAAGTGGAGAGGAAGCCACGAAGGGAAATGCAGCTGCTCCAAGGCAGACATCCAGTGTGATGAGAGTCCTAAGACTCCACAGCCAGCTCTGACGTCACAAGCAACTTCTCAAGGAAGTGATGGAGCAAACTGTCATCCTTAATCAGCCATTCCCACGTTAGCCCAGGGCTTGGCTTACATTCAGGGTAAATGGAAACGTGAGAACCCAGCACTGCTAGTTCAGTTTGCCTTTATTTAGTTTGTTTTTCGTGAAGTCACTCAGTCGTGTCCGACTCTTTGTGACCCCATGGACTGTAGCCCACCAGGCCCCTCCATCCATGNTTAGCCCAGGGCTTGGCTTACATTCAGGGTAAATGGAAACGTGAGAACCCAGCACTGCTAGTTCAGTTTGCCTTTATTTAGTTTGTTTTTCGTGAAGTCACTCAGTCGTGTCCGACTCTTTGTGACCCCATGGACTGTAGCCCACCAGGCCCCTCCATCCATGGAATTTTCTAGGCAAGAGTACTGGAGTGAGTTGCCATTTCCTTCAAGCTAAAATCACAAGGTGAAAGGCACGGTCACACCCCAAGGGGATCCTTTTGACGTCTCCTTGTACCAGCAAACTGACCTTTAGCTATAAGCAGGTGCCCAAGTAATACAAGCACTTTTACTTAAAAAAAAAAAAAGAAAATGTTCTGTTATTTTTCTTATCATATACGTAATATATGCTCATTATAGGGAATACAGTAAAATAAAAATCATAGTATTCTCACCACCTTCAACTATTAGCATATTGGTATATTTTTCCAGTCTTTAGAAATATATATGTATGTGTTTAGTCATTCAGTTGTATTCAACTCTTTGTGACCCTATGGACTGTAGCCCACAAGACTCCTTTATTCATGGGCTTCTCCAGGGAAGAATACTGGAGTGGGTTGCCATGCCCTTCTCCAGGGGATCTTCCTGACCCAGGGATTAAACCCGGGTCACCTGCATTGCAGGCAGATTCTTTCCCATCTGAGCCACGAGGGGAGCTTTGTGTATGTAGAAACATATAAAATATGTAAATGTAAAATACAAAAATATATAAACATTAAGGATATGTAACTATATATATATAAACATATATATATATATATATATATATATAAACACTATAAAAATAGGATTCCACTGCACATTCTGTTTGGTAACCTCAAGCATTATAAATTCAAAGATGCCAAGACAGTCTCTCTTTTTGGCAAAAATAACAAAAACAAACAAAATGTGAAGAAGCTTTTTTTTTTTTCCAGAGATAATAAGAGCTGTGTGTGGGAGTGAGAGAGGGAAACGGATGCTATTCCTCTGTCAGGAAGGTCATTTTACATTTCATGCTCACTGACTTGCAGAGTCTGCAGAAAGCCAGGCAAATGTTTCATGAGGCCACAGCTGCCAATGGAAACCATTCCTCTGATACCTGAGAAAGAGGAATGAGGCCCGATACAGACTGCGAGAAGAACCATCCATCGTAGGAGAGGGGCAGCCAAGCTGTGGTCAAAGTACTTAAAATAAAATGAGACTCTCAGGAAAGAATGCATGAGTCCATTCCGATACTCCTGTCCCATCATGGATTTTGGTTTTCAGTTAACGAGCTGTCCTTTGAATTCATTCACTCATTCAACCATGGCAGACACTGATCTAAGTGCTGATGTCACTAACAGAGCAGAAAGATTTCCCACCATCTTCAAGTTTATCTTCTTGTTGTAGGAGGCAAAGAATAAATAAAATACTTGATAGCATCAGTTGGTAAAGAGCATCAATTAGTTCAGTTCAGTCGTTCAGTCGTGTCTGACTCTTTGCAACCCCATGGACTGCAGCATGTCAGGCTTCCCTGTCCATTACCAACTCCTGGAGCTTGCTCAAACTCATGTCTATTGAGTTGGTGATGCCATCCAACCATCTCATCCTCTGTAAAGNTCAGTTCAGTCGTTCAGTCGTGTCTGACTCTTTGCAACCCCATGGACTGCAGCATGTCAGGCTTCCCTGTCCATTACCAACTCCTGGAGCTTGCTCAAACTCATGTCTATTGAGTTGGTGATGCCATCCAACCATCTCATCCTCTGTAAAGAGCGTAATGGACAACATTAAGTAGAGAAGAGGACTCGGAGTGCCAGCAATGAGGTTGTCATTATTTAGTCACTAAGTCGTATCCGACCCTGCAAGCCCATTGATTGTAGCCCGCCAGGCTCCTGTATCTGTAAGATTTCCCAGGCGAGAATACTAGAGTGGGTTGCCATTTCTTTCTCCAGGGGATCTTCCCAACCCAGGGATCGAACCTGTGTCTCCTGCATAGGCAGGCAGATTCTTTACTACTGAGCCACCAGAGAAGCCCGCAGCGATGAGGGGTGAAGTTTAAACACTGGAGGGCAGAATGGATCTCATTGACAATTTGAGCACAGTCCCGAGGGAGGTGACAAGTAGAGTCATGAGGCTACCTGGCAAGAGGTGTTTCGGGCAGAGGAACGGCAGGTGCAAAGAGCCTGTGGCAAGAGTGTGCCTGGGGCGCCCAAGGAGCAGAAACCAGAGAGAACACAGGGAAGACACACCAGGCAGGGTCTTGTGAGCTCCTTAGGGTTTGGGAAAACTCAGGAAGATTTTGGTTGGCATAGTGTAAACTTTGGAGGAGGGGACTTGAGCTTGATCTAGTCATGCACAACATGGCCCTGCAGTAAGGCTCGTGGATGAGCAGAGACCAGAAAGAGAACAAGGAGGATCCTGGTGAAGGAGGCCCACGACAGGCAGGCACGGGAAGGGGCAGCTGGTGTCCTTCCCCAGGAGAGAGACCAGGAAGGGGACAGACAGCAAACACGGGCACCAGCTCCATATGCAGGAGGGAGGGCAGCCCACAGAGCCTGCATCTCAGTAGAGAGAAGCCCTGGACCCCTCGGGGGGTCTCTGTGCCTCTTCTGATCATCTCCTCAATTCGCTTGCTTTGTTCTGTCATCTGTACCCCTGGGGACAGTCTGTCTGATGCTCATTACAGTTTTACTTCTCTTTAATTCAGCTTCAGAGCTGGTAGAATTCAGGCAGGGTATAATTCATCAGTTGGGCTCTCAGTTTGAGTCCTAGCTGCCAAGGGTATGTAGGCAAAGATGTTGTGCAATCTTTTGCTATTGCTAAATATTGGCCTTTCCTTCAAATTCTCCCCCACTTTCCAAATATCTATATACTTATGTATACGCCTTAAGCTTTGCTGACGAGCAAGTAGAGATGAGGAGAAGGAAATGGGGCCAAGATGAGCCAGGACATATTGTAGATGGAGAATGTAACTGGGATTCCATTCTAAACTGACTCTAGATTCATTGTCTAATCTGAGTCACCTTTCTGTAAATTGGAAAAATAATATCTGCTGCTCATCAAACACAGAGAGAGCTCATATATATCCAGAGAGCAGCCCCTGCCTTACTGTTAGCAAAGTCTCTGTTCTCTACCCTATTGGTCATTTTGTTTCTGAGGGTGTCCTTTGGGCCCGTGAAGTTTCCAAGAAACAACAATGAATCCCCAGTTTCCCCACTATGGGCAAATCACTTCCTTACTGATGAGACGGTAAGCTCCACACCCCAACTCTGTTCTGTGGTATAATTGCTACTTTTCTTAAGTAGGTCTGTATTAGTCTGCTAGGGCTGCCATAATAAAATTCCACCGTCTGGGTAGCTTAAACAGCTAGCATTCATTTTCTCACAGTTTGGAAACTGAAAGTCTGAGAGCAAGTATTTGGCAGGTTGGGTGTCTTCTGAGATCTTATAGACAGTTCTCATGTGGTCTTACCTCTGTTGCATGCGTGTCCTATACCAAATTTCTTTTTGTGAAGAAACTGGTCATAGTAGATTAGGGCCCACCCTGAAGGTCTCATTTTAACTCAATCAGTTCTTCGAAGACCTTATCTCCAAATATGATTTTATTCTGAGATATTGAGGGTTAGGACTTGAGCACACACATTTGGAGCAGGCTGGGGAAGACACAGTTCAGTCCATAGCAAGGTCTAATCATTCATTTGACAAATATTTGCTGAACCCTCACTGTGTGCTGGGCAGGTAGCTCAGCCAGCCAGGGCACAGTCAAGGTCATTTGGTCATGTTAATAACTCAGTTGGTTAAGATGTTGTGCCTGTCTATGACCACAGAGAAGAGTGTGAAAGCAACGGGGCTTCTGTTATCGCCGAAAGAGCCCTAGGCTTTGGTCTTCAGAAATAAAGACAGATGGAAGATCCCCTGGGGAGGGCATGGCAACCCACTCCAGTAATCTTGCCTGCAGAATCCCATGGACAGTGGAGTCTTCAGAAATAAAGACAGATGGAAGATCCCCTGGGGAGGGCATGGCAACCCACTCCAGTAATCTTGCCTGCAGAATCCCATGGACAGTGGAGCCTGGCGGGCCACAGTCCATAGTGTTGCAAAGAGTCAGACCCAACTGAGTGGCTAAGCACGCACACGTGCTCCAGCTAGAAGACGGCTGCTGGGCCCAGGGGGAGAACCTTGGGCTGTGGTATCTGAGATGAGGGTTTTCCCCTTGGGGTGCACTTCCCTGGCCCCGGACTCGGAGGAGACTTGGGGCATATGGGCTCACGGGCTTTGAAGTGAAGGGGCTGCTTGAATACTTTGATGGTGTCGGTGATGACCTGGGTCAGGGTCTGGAATGACTCAGCCAATCATGACCACATGATTAGCAGCTGTGGATGGAGTCGGATGAGGGGAGGGTGGTGTCTGGCAGTGGGTGAGCTAGGTGAGGGGGCACCCAAGACCCTCCGGTGGGTGAGGAGGATACTAACCCAGAAGCAGAAGCAAATGAACATCGCAGAACAACACTGGACACACTCCTGGGCTTGACTCTTATTTATCTTAAGCCTTATTTATTATGACGTGATCTTCCCAACAAACTGAATGAGTAGGCCAGGTACTATTGATCCAATAAGTTAAGTGAGACAGTGAGGTCCAGAGTGGCCCAGGGACAGGCTGAGGCCATGCAGCTGATGAAACAAAGAGCTGTTTCTTGATTCCCTTTCCTGAAGTCCTTCCCCCTCAGCACCAAGATTAGCTGTGCTGTTTGTCAGCAGTGATTGAAAAGGAGCCCAGCTTGTCCTTTTAGGCTTTGTGGGGGAAAGTATTTTTACTAGATCTGAACCTTGCCCATCATATGTCAAGAGAAACGCTGCAGGGGTGTACCGAAGGTACCTCTTATCCCTGAACGTGTCTGGGTCATGGCAAAGCAAAGGAAAGCTAGTCCTCCCACTCCTTCCTTAATTCCTGGAGCATAAAGACAGTCTCCACTCCCTTTCCCTTGGGCCACACTCTTGGCCCTTTTTGGCTCCCTAGACTCAAAGTTTTTCCCAGGCCAAAGACAGCCTTTCCAGTCTAACTCCAAAACACAGAGCCCTGGGGCTACTTCCTCTTGGAGGTCCTCCTTGATCTCCCAGACCTGAGGCAGGTGTCCATCTCTTCTGCCTCACTGCTCCCAGCACTCTTGTGGCATCAACAGCCTTGATTGGCAATTGCCCATCGGTCTTTCTGAAATCCCCACCAGACTGTATGCTTCTCACAGGCAGGGGATGGTCCCTCTTGACCAGCAGATCTGTCCCCAAGGTGATCACACTGCTAGGAATGGAAAGAGGAAAGAAAAGAGTTAGTAAGAGTTTCCAAGACTTGTAAACAGTCTAAACCTGTTTCCCCAAAGTTCTACTCTAGTCACAGGGGTTGAGAACGGAACCGATCATTTGTTACCAGAGCTGGTCCAGACATTTCCAACTGGCTGAACAAGTCTGGGAGGGTGGGGGTAAACAGATCTGGACATTCATAAAAAAATAAAACCTAAAACCAAGCACTCAGTCTTGTGCCCACCAAACGGTGTAATATAGGGAACTCACTCATCATCCCAGGCCTCACCCTCCTGCCTCAGAAAGAGAGCTCAGCACATACTAAAAGCTTGGGAAGGGGGCATTCTCCTGCCTCCCCAACAATGTGAAGGATGGACTTAGAAAAAAAAAAGAATGATCTGGATCCCACTCCCCACTCCTCCAGCCCACCCCCACCCCCAGCTGGTAGTGGCTCTGTTATGACTGCAATGCCTGAGGAAGATGGACAAAAAGCTGGGTGGTGAGAGGCCAACAAGAACTACCCCAAGGACCACTTACTTGGAAGGAGAAGGGGTGGAGACCAGGGATAGTTCCTGTGACCTTGGAGGGTAGGTGATGGGGAAAATGAAATGGAGTTTCAGTGGAAGTACGGTAAAAGCTATCGATCATGGTCAAGGCTGAGAGGGTTGGGTCAGGCCTGCCATGGCTCGTTTTGGCTGCTGCACACAATGTGAGCTGTGCAGTTCAGAATCTGAACTGTTATAAAAAGACCGTGTGAACCGAATCTAAACATGCAGAATGCAAACTCAAGAAATTAAAACATATGATGACCTTTTTTCAAGGCCCAAGGCAAATAGCATTCAAAGAGGACATTGATACATTTGGTGATGACTGCTCTCTGCTAACTCTCAAACAGAGGCTATTTCAACCCATCTCACACACAGCTATTATGTAGAACAAGCGATAAAATATGACAGTAAAGCACTTTGCACACATAAAATGCTACACAACTGATACTTACTACTGCTTCTCATCATTTAAGGTCTGAACATAAATGTCTACCATTTATAATAATTTTATGTGACTTTGATGGCTGTTGGCTCTTATCAAACATAGAAGGAGAAAACTGAGCCATATCTGGAAGTCACCGATTGTCTTGTAGGTGAAATTTCTTTTTTTTTTTTTAGAGCTTCCATTTGAAATTTCTTTATTGTAATAAATTTCTTTGAGTTTCTGACATTGAATAAAAAAATGTTTGCATGTCTGGAAGGTTTTGAAGGTAGATATAATGTTTTACTGACATTTGTATCCCTAGACTCTGTCACATAGTAGGTGATTAATTTGTTTTTTTAATCAGGGCTATTTGTCTAATAGTCTTTGTGTTGATATTTTTATTTTTTACTTTGTAAAAAGTTTTAACGCATTTTTTACTTTCTCCAGTTGCAGTGAGAGGGGGTTGCTCTCTAGCTGTGAGGCGTGGACTTCTCACTGAAATGGCTTCTCCTGTTGCAGAGCACAGGCTCTGGGGTGCTCAGGCTTCAGTAGTTACAGCACGTCAGCTTAGTGGCCTGGGCTCCCCAGCGCTACAGCACAGACTCAGTAGTTGAGGGGCAGGGACTAACTTGCTCCGCAGCATGTAGAGTCTTCCCAGATGAGGGATCAAACCCGTGTGACCTGCATTGGCAGGCAGATTCCTAACCCCTGGACCACCAGGAAAGACTGGTTAATATGCTTTTATCAGATGAATTGCTGATTGTATATGGTTCAAGATGAACTAAAGTTGCAAGCTTCTAGGTAGAGAGGGAGCTATCAATATTGCTCCACCCTAGCACGTTGCTTCATGACTGGAGTAAGGTCATTGGCATTGTTAGGCGACTCATCCAAGTTATTTCAGTACTTTGCATTTCTCTGAATATTAGGCCTGTCAGGTTTGAATCTTCCTCTCTCACGCACTGTCAAGACTCTTTTATGTTCACAAGTCAATTAGCCGTTTTCTTGAGAAATGTCAGCATTATTTCGTTGGTCCCATTAGATCCTTTTCATGCAGTAGCCACCCCCCACCCGCACACCACCACCACCACCAAAAAAAACAAAAAACCAAAAAACCAACACCACACTGCCCGGCATTCCCTGGATCTCAGATCCCATGTCTCTAAAGAGTTAAGGCTAGTCCATACAATGCCTTCCAAGTTAATACCCATGATTCCGCTGGGAAACATTTGCTCTAGTGCCTGCCAGTGGAATAGATTCACTTTGAGAGAAAGACAGGGTGGCAAGGGAGCTGCCAACCCGCCCCCGCCCCCGCCCCCACCAATCGTTTAATCCTATGCCTGACAATGCAATTCACCTCGAGCTCCCTCCTGAATCAGAGCCTCCAATATGCTGTGTACCCCTGGCAGCTGGGCACCATTTGCTGAGTTGAGGCGAGATACACATTTTGCAATCACTCTGTCTCACCCACGCAGGAAGCCATTCACCTTCTGCTGACCTAGCAACCAAACCGTAAACTCAACCAAGAAACGGGGGGTGGTGAGGCAAGATAGAGGCGAAAACAGAAGATTGCTTCAGGCAGGGCTGTCGTCCAGACCCATTCACGGCCCCTAACGTAGACCCCACGTACTGTTGCCTAAGAAAAAGAGCACTGGAATGTAGCAATGTGGTGATTTGGTTTAGCCCTTGATATGAGTACATGTTTCCAAAATTTAACTTGCAGTGTCTTGACAAGAGCAGTTCAGATGCTGGGCTGCCAGTAACTAGACGGGTGTGGAGGAGAGGGCAGTAGATGAAAATGCCACACGCTCTTACTGGGACCGTAGCCAGGGATAGTTCTTCATTTTGAGTTTAAAATAAGGAAGAAGATTGACAGCCTGAAATATGAATATCAAGCACCAGCCAATAGGTTCATAAAAATTAAGTACTCCTTCTTCCCTCTGTCTACGCTGAGTAGCTTTGCTTTTTGGACTCAAACCAGATCTCCTTGTCATTATCTAATCGATACAGCCAGTGGTCATCATGGACGCTTGGAAATGGCTCTGATATGATTTTCAGCAGCTGCCATCCATCTCTCTCTTGCTTCCATAATTTCTCCTGAAATAGGCGTTTCCTTCCACAGAAGGCTTAGATTTGTGGGACAAGGGCACGGGGATTGTGTCTGTTTGGCTTAAATTTGGGGTTGTGGTAACATTTTAGTGAGATTTGCTCACTGTATATCTTCATTTTTGGACTAACTCAAACCTGCTTTGGGCCTCCTCAACGGCAGAGAATCCACCTGCTGTTGCAGGAGCTGCAGGAGAGGCAGGCTCAATCCCTGGATCAGGAAGATCCCCTGGAGAAGGGAATGGCAACCCACTCCAGTATGTTTGCCTGGAGAATCCCATGGACAGAGGAGCCTAGCAGGCTACAGTCCATGGGGTCACAAAGAGTCAGGCATGACTTCGCAACCAAACAGCAAAATCCTGCATTGGAGGAGCTAACATTTACTGGCTTCATGAACGTTGGCAAATACAGGTCCATAGCAGGCTTTGGAAGAACATTCAAAGATCACAGCGCCCTAATATGGTTGGTTTATTGGAAAACAATGTGGAGAAAAGAATAATTTTAAAGGAGAGCTTTAATAACAAATAGACAAGAGAGTAGGGTTTGAGGGAAGAAGGAGGGAGGTGAAAGAGACAGTATGTGTTTCCTTCTTTTTTGAAAATAACTTAAAACTTCACTTATTTATTTTTGCCTGTGCTGAGTCCTCGTTGCCACTGGGGCTTTCCTCTAGCTGCGGCGAGCAGGGGCGACACCCTCGTTGCAGGCCTCTAGGGTGTGTGGACTTCAGTGCTTGCGGCTCGTGGGCTCAGCAGTTGTGGTTTCCAAGCTCTAGAGCACAAGCTCAATAGCTGTGACCTATGGGCTTAGTTGCTTCATGGCACATGGGATCTTCCCAGACCAGGGATCAAACCTGTGTCTCCTGCCTTGGCAAGTGGATTCTTTACCTCTGAGCTGCCAGGAAAGCGCGATCTTTCCTTCTTTATTATTTCTCCCCTCATCAATCCAGAACTAGAAGGCATCGTTGCGACTCAGCTCCTTAGATACCCTGTGTGCTCTCCTGTGTTGCCAGTTTGATCAGATGCCTTCTGTTGTTTCAAGTCAGCAGTTAGTTTGGAGTGTCTGGACGCTAACACCTCGGAGGGTGCGGTGATTGACCCAAGTGAGTGGTGAGAGAGACGTCAGCACGGGGACCCTCCTGTGTGACCTCCTCCACCACAGGCTTTCCCAGCTGGAAGTGCTTGCTTCTCCTCCCTTCCCAATCCACCCAGATGGATTCTGTGGGATGCATGTGAGAAGCCCAGAGTAGCAGGAGATGTCAACCTTTGCTCTCTTGGACACCTGCAGTGAGCCTTGGCAATAGTGTGCCCTTCAGACCCAAGTCTTCTTCAGTCTGTTTGCTTGAGTTTCTCCAATTCCAGGTTTGTATTTCATTTATTTCCCCACTGGCTTTGAACCCTGGATGATTAGGGTGGGATCTGACGATCCCCTGGCCCCACTCACCTACCCCATCCTCCGGGGGACGCATGGCCCCAGAGATGACCAGACTCAAGGTGCTTGTCTCCAATTTGATGCTCTTTCTGGTTTATCATGAAACTCTAAGGACTGTGAAAGACCCCTGGGAGAACCATACCTTGTCCAAACTCAGGAGAGAGAACTTTGTCCTGCTTGAAAAGCCTTGCATGCACCTGTGTCAGACCCGTGAGATCCTTGAAGAGAGGATAAAGGCAGGTATGGGATGGATCATGGTGAACAGTTTAATCTGCTCAACTTTGTTTTCCTTCATTGGTCAGCAGATAACTGAGGTTTATGAATAAGAAAAGGCTTAGATGTTTGTGAGAGGCTGTGTCTGTGTGTCAGACGGGTCCGCCAAACTGTGGCAGTGGAATCGGAGAGCTGTTAAGTGGCGGATACAGGACAGGACAATGCTTAGAGAGGCCAAGATGGGGGGAGAGGATCCCTAAGAACAAAACATGAGATCCCGTTGTCCCACTGCCCTTTCACCCCCTCCCCGGCATAGCCTCTTGGGGGTGGGCATTCCTTTTCCTGCCACAGTGCAATTCTGACACTAAGTGCCAGAACTAATACAGAATTCGTAGTCTGGGGGCACAGTCCCCCACTCGACTCCCCCTCATTTGAGACTGAGTTAAAGCTCTGGGTTTCCCAGGCCCCCCCACTTCTGAACAACTGGCTACCAATCTGGGGGCTTCCCACTCCCCTCTCAGGTTTGATAGTTCAGAAAACTGACTCATCAAACTCAGGGAAGTGGTATTTTTATGACTGTAGGCTTTTTATAAAAGATGCAGATTAAGACCAGCCAAAAGAACAGATGTGTATGAGGAACTCTGGAGAGTCCTTAAAATGAGGCTTCCAGGTCCCCAAGATGCATCACCCTCCTGACACATCATTGTAGGATTACTAACAAGCCTTGGTGTCCAGAATGTTCATGGGGGTTTTTATTATGTTGGCATGATTGGGTGAATCATTGGCTGTGTGATTGAACTCAAATCTCCAGATCCCCCCCCATGCCACCCCAATCCTCTAATCTCATGGGTGGTCTTTCTGGGATGGCCAACCCCTGTCCTGAAACTAGCTAGGGGGTTCACCAGGAGTCATCCTATGAGCATAAATAGGTGGGTCCAGGGACCCACCATGGATAGCATAAACTCCTTTGTGTCTTGGAAAATTCCTCTTCCCAGGAATCCAGGAAAAGCCTCACAAGTGCTTGACTGCCTTTCTCCTCTCAGGGAAAGCCTGATAGTCTGGAACCCAGTACCCCAGCCTCAATCAAGAGCAGGTTTCCCCAGTGTGCCTCTCCCTTCCCAGATCACTGGGACCTAAGGTATTGCTAGACATTGGGCAAGTTACTTCCTTGCTCTGTGTCTCAGTTTCTTCATCTATAAAATGATAATCATAGCACTGATTTTAATAATAGTTAACAATAACATTTTAAGGTTAGTGATGAGTGGATGCTAGATCACTTCAGTTCAGTTCAGTTCAGTCGCTCAGTCGTGTCCGACTCTTTGCGACCCCATGAATCGCAGCATGCCAGGCCTCCCTGTCCATCACCATCTCCCGGAGTTCACTCAGACTCATGTTCATCGAGTCCGTGATGCCATCCAGCCATCTCATCCTCGGTCGTCCCCTTCTCCTCCTGCCCCCAATCCCTCCCAGCATCAGAGTCTTTTCCAATGAGTCAACTCTTCGCATGAGGTGGCCAAAGTACTGGAGTTTCAGCTTTAGCATCATTCCTTCCAAAGAAATCCCAGGGTTGATCTCCTTCAGAATGGACTGGTTGGATCTCCTTGCAGTCCAAGGGACTCTCAAGAGTCTTCTCCAACACCACAGTTCAAAAGCATCGATTCTTCGGCGCTCAGCTTTCTTCACAGTCCAACTTTCACATCCATACATGACCACAGGAAAAACCATAGCCTTGACTAGGCGGACCTTAGTCGGCAAAGTAATGTCTCTGCTTTTGAATATACTATCCAGGTTGGTCATAACTTTTCTTCCAAGGAGTAAGCGTCTTTTAATTTCATGGCTGCAGTCACCATCTGCAGTGATTTTGGAGCCCAAAAAAATAAAGTCTGACACTGTTTCCACTGTTTCCCCATCTATTTCCCATGAAGTGATGGGACCGGATGCCATGATCTTCGTTTTCTGAATGTTGAGCTTTAAGCCAACTTTTTCGCTCTCCTCCTTCACTTTCATCAAGAGGCTTTTTAGCTCCTCCTCACTTTCTGCCATAAGGGTGGTGTCATCAGCATATCTGAGGTTATTGATATTTCTCCCGGCAATCTTGATTCCAGCTTGTGTTTCTTCCAGTCCAGCGTTTCTCATGATGTACTCTGCATATAAGTTAAATAAGCAGGGAGACAATATACAGCCTTGACGTACTCCTTTTCCTATTTGGAACCAGTCTGTTGTTCCATGTGCAGTTCTAACTGTTGCTTCCTGACCTGCATACAGATTTCTCAAGAGGCAGGTTAGGTGGTCTGGTATTCCCATCTCTTTCAGAATTTTCCACAGTTGATTGTGATCCACACAGTCAAAGGCTTTGGCATAGTCAATAAAGCAGAAATAGATGTTTTTCTGGAACTCTCTTGCTTTTTCCATGATCCAGCGGATGTTGGCAATTTGATCTCTGGTTCCTCTCACACGCTAGTAGCTCACTTCCGTCATGTCCTACTCTTTGTGATCCCATGGACTGTAGCCTGCCAGGCTCCTCTGTCCACGGGGATTCTCCAGGCAAGACTACTGGAATGGGTTGCCATGCCCTCCTCCAGAGGATCTTCCAGCCCAGGTCTTCCGCATTGCAGGCGGATTCTTTACCATCTGAGCCAACAGGGAAGGTGCCTGAAAATAGAGCGTGACATACACACACACACACACACACACACACACACATACACACACAGTGCTCTTCAGACCTTAATTCTTTTCCCTGTTGTTGTTAACTTTAAAGTAATCTACACAACTGTATAAATCACTTTTTAATTTTTAATCACATTTTACTGATAGGGGAATTGAAATTTCAGAAAATTAAAGTAATTGGTCCAAAGCCACACATATATTTGTTCAGTGTCTGCTCCAGAATCTAGTTTAACCTGACTCTGAGGCCTTCCCATTTTATTATATGCTCCACAGCCTTCAGTTTAGCTCAGTTCAGTCACTCAGTCGTGTCCGACTCTTTGTGACCGTTTGGACTGCAGCACGCCACGTTTCCCTGTCCATTACCAACTCCCGGAGCTTTCTCAAACTCATGTCCATCAAGTCAGTGATGCCATCCAACATCTCATCCTCTGTCATCCCCTTCTCCTCCCGCCTTCAATCTTTCCCAGCATCAGGATCTTTTCAAATGAGTCAGTTCTTCCCATCAGGTGGCCAAAATATTGGAGTTTCAGCTTCAGCATCAGTCCTTCCAATTAATATTCAGTACTGATCTCCTTTAGGATGGACTGGTTGGATCTCCTTGCAGCCCAAGGGACTCTTAAGAGTCTCCTCCAACACCACAGTTCAAAAGCATCAATTCTTCAGCACTCAGCTTTCTTTATAGTCCAACTCTCACATCCATGGGTCGGGAAGATCCCCTGGAGAAGGAAATGGCAAGCTACTCCAGTATTCTTGCCTGGAGAATCCCATGGACAGAGGAGCCTGGTAGGCAACAGTCCATGGGGTCGCAAAGAGTCGGACACGACTGAGCGACCTCACCACCACATCCATATTTGACTACTGGAAAAACCATAGCTTTGACTAGATGGACCTTTGTTGGCAAAGTAATGTCTCTGCTTTTTAGTATGCTGTCTAGGTTGGCCAGAGCTTTTCTTCCAAAGAGCAAGCGTCTTTTAATTTCATGGCTGCAGTCACCATCTGCAGTGATTTTGGAGCCCCAAAATATAAAGTCTCTCACTGTTTCCATTGTTTCCCCGTCTATTTGCCATTTATGCCATCTATCCACAGCCCAAAGTTGAATCTATGATACCTTTTAAAGAATACTAGCATCATAGCTAATACACAAAGTTACACCTGCATAGTCTGATACTAGTATGAAGGCATTCTTCTTTTGGAATGTAGGCTGCATGTGGGCTACAAACTCTGGCTGCCAGAGAACTTTCCAGAAACCAGAGCTGAGTATCGGAGTGGAGTCTATAACACAAGGTCATCAGCAGGCATGTAAACACTGAGAGAATGACACTATAATTATTTCTCAACTTAGCACCCAGTTCTGACTTCCTTCTAGAACTCACTGAGCTTCATTCAACCTTTCCCCTTAGGCTTTGCCAAGCACCGAGTCTCCTTTCTGCTCCCCAACACCCCCACGAATGTTTAAACATCCTTACTCTTCTGTCTTGGCTTTGAGAAAGAGGCATTCAAAAAGGAACCCCCTGGCCAAGCTGCCATTTGGGGAAGAATCACTTAGCAGTGTGCTGATGGACAGAGTTGAGAAAGAAATAGGTAATTCCAGAAAGAGCCTGGAGGCAGGTTCAGCATGAGATGAGGCTCTTTAAGGTATAGAAGAGAAAAACAGTCAGAAGTTACAGGAATCCACCAAAGTGAGATAAATCATATAAGTGGGAGGAACAGTTGGGTTGAGGGCCTGCAGCAAAGCTAAGAATATCTGTGCCAGGTACCAGTTTCTGAGCATCACACTTAGAGGTTGGGAGCAGGCAGGCTAGGAAGAAAGGCAGGTCAAGGAAATCACATCCACTCCAACAGGAAGTAAGTTTCCCAACCAGGAACCTCCCTGTTGGAATTATTCCAGCTACACCAATGTCAAGGGCATGGCCAATGAGTTCAGAAATTGAGCAGCCAAGGCAACTTGGCCTTAGGCATCTGGTGTTCTAAGTAAGTGGAATGACAGCACGTCGCCTAATTCTGACACAGATGGGAAGGGATGAAAATGTACTATTGACATTGTTTTGTGATTTAGTGGGGTTTTTGCAGAGCAGAATAGTTTCAGATGATTCACAAGATGGAATGATTCCTCTTCTGAAAATTGAATGTGATAATAACCACAAAAATCCACCTATTCCAGCCTTCAGATAGTTGGGCTCAGATTAATTGCGATTTTTCACCATGTTAGGATAAGCATAAGATAAGCATTTTTATTTTTGATTCAGAGGTGGTTATAAGAGACCTTTTCAAAGAGGGAGGAAATGAGGCTGGTGAGAACAGCTATGAATGAGAAATATCAGGATACTGGGAGCCAGTGTGAATGAAACAGAAGCCAAGGGCAGCAGCAGGTAGCTTCAAATGACTCAGGCCATCTAATTTCCCCCCTCGGTGGTGTGACAGTGCCCTTCAGCAGACCGGAGGCTTGCAGCTCACACTTCCTGAGGGTCAGTCCAAGGTCAACAGGAGGCAAAACAAAGACTGATCACTCAGTCTCCTTGGAGATGAGGAGCTGGCTGTCTGGATGTAGTCTAGCCACGAGTTCTGGATGTTTTCCACCACTCCCTTTCTTCAGACTTGGGAAGCTACCTATGATATTGGTGGTACTTGTCTTCGGGGATCTTTGCCCTTTCTTTTTAGGCTCCTTATGGGGCCCATGGCTATCACTGTACCCTGGGATCTCCCACCATCTAGGGACCTCCATTCTCTTAAGATCTCTTAATTTATACTCAAGGTTTGGTGGTTGAAAATATTGCTCTCTTATCCCCAAATATATCTCTGTTGTTGTTAATAATAATCAGGCAGGTTTTAAGATTAATAAATATTAAATCAGAAGGAGGAGGGGCAACTTTGGTGTGGGGATAACAAACTATTAGGTATAAAATAAACTACAAGGATATATTGTACAGCACAGGGAATATAGCCAATATTTTATAAGAACTATAGATGGAGTATAATCTTTAAAAATTATGAATCACTATGTTGTACACTTGTAAGCTATATAGTACTTTATATCAACTATAATTCAATAGAAAAAAGGAGGAAAAAAATCAGGTGGAGGAGGAGGGGATTTGAAGAAGCCTCTCTCCCTTCAGACCTCACTAAGGTGGAGTGCTAAGAACTGCAATTTGAAACCAAGACGCTCAGCTTCTAGTCTCTGCCACCAGGGTGCTGTGTGACCTGAGGCAAGTCACTTCACCTCTCAGAGCCCCATTTTCCTCATCTGAAATGAGATGGGATGGGTTCATTTCTAAAAATCCATTTATAAAATCTTCCAGGACTTCCCTAGTGGTACGGTGGATAAGAATCTTCCTGCCAGCACTGTTTACAACAGCTAGGACATGGAAGCAACCTAGATGTCCATTGGCAGATGAATGGGTAAGGAAGCTGTGGTACGTACACACAATGAAATATTATTCAGCTATAAAAAAGAGCACATTTGAGTCAGTTCTAATGTGGTAGATGAAACTGGAGCCTATTATATAGAGTAAAGTAAGTCAGAAAGAGAAACACCAATACAGTGTACTAATGCATATATATGGAATTTAGAAAGATGAGAATGACAATACAAGACAGCAAAAGAGACACAGATGTAAAGAATAGACTTCTGGACTCTGTGGGAGAAGGTGAGGGTGGGATGATTTGAGTGACTAGCATTGAAACATGTATATTACCATATGTGAAACAGGTGGCCAGTCCAAGTTTGATGCATGAAACAGGGCGCTCAGGGCCAGTGCACTGGGATGACCCAGAGGGGTGGGATGGGGAGGGAGGTGGGAGGGGGTTCGGGACAGAGGGGCACATATACACCCGTGGCTGATTCATGTCAATGCATGGCAAAACCCACCACAATATTGTAAAGTAATTAGCCTCCAATTAAAATAAATAAATAAAAAAGAATCCGCCTGCCAGTGCAAGGGACACGGGTTTAACTTGGTCCAGGAAGATTGCATGTGTAGTGGAACACCTAAGTTCGCATGCCACAGCTACTGAGCCACAGCTACTGAAGCCCACGTGCCCTGGAGCCTGTGCTCAGCAGCAAGAGAAGCCGCGGCAATAAGAAGCCCGTGAACCTCGATGAGGAGTAGCCCCTACTGGCTGCAACTAGAGAAAGCTCAAGTAACAAAGACCCAGCGCAACCAAAAAAAAAAATTTAATTTAAAATCTTCCAGATGCTACCTGCGAGTAAAACTAGCTCAGTTAGCATGGCTTTGGTCCAGCTCCATAGAACAGCCCAAGGATGGAGCAGTGACTTTGCTGTTGGGTCTGGAAGAGACCTAGGGCAGGGCTGGTGAGACAGCACAGGGGAAGCGGATGAGAACCATTACAGAGCCCATCACTCCGGCCTAGACTGCATAGGAATGTGCTTGTAGGCATCATGGGTATTAACGTAAGCACAGGTTTGCCTTCTCTCATCACATACCCTGGGAGATAGCTCTGCTCTCTGTGAACCCAGGGAAATATTTGCTGGCCTGTGATATCCTTGGCAGCTAGGGATGAAAGTTTATAAAAATGAATACTATCTGAAACATTCTCTAAAATAAAGCTCACCCCTCACCCCAGCTCTGTGGAAACAATACTTTACTCCTCTGGTGCCTTCAGATTCCACAGCAGGAATCCTTGCTAGAGAAGTACTTTTCCTGGTCCCATTTAGGCTTTTGCTACAGTCGATGATGGAAAGTCTTGATGGTGCTGTTTACATCGTGGGTGGGGAGAGGTGAGCTGACATGAAATTGTTTGGGCTTCTTTTGTCATGCCTTCAAAGAGCAGTTAGTTACCTTCAGCTCACCTTCACCAAGTCGGGGAACTCTACTTTAACAAAACCTAACTCAGGCCTTGAATTAAGACCCATGTGGGAGGAAGGCCCAGGGGATCTTTGAGCTAAGGAGGAAGGGAGGCAAAAGATGAGTTTCCTGACACTTTCGGTTCAGTTCAGTTCAGTCGCTTAGTCGTGTCCGACTCTGCGACCCCATGAATCGCAGCACGCCAGGCCTCCCTGTTCATTACCATCTCTCGGAGTTCACTCAG
>SJYX01006973.1:237669-288325 GCA_006410675.1 Oreotragus oreotragus
GTTCATGTATTGCTGAAGCCTGGCTTGGAGAATTTTGAGCATTACTTTACTAGCATGTGAGATGAGTGCAACTGTGAGGTAATTTGAGCATTCTTTGGCATTGCCCCACTTTGTGATTGGAATGAAAACTGCCCTTTTCTAGTCCTGCGGCCACTGCTGAGTTTTCCAAATTTGCTGGCATATTGAGTGCAGCACTTTCACAGCATCATCTTTCAGGATTTGAAACAGCTCAACTGGAATTCCATCACCTCCACTAGCTTTGTTCATAGTGATGCTTTCTAAGGCCCACTTGACTTCACATTCCAAGATGTCTGGCTCTAGATTAGTGATCACATCATCATGATTATCTGGGTCGTGAAGATCTTTTTTGTACAGTTCTTCCGTGTATTCTTGCCACCTCTTCTTAATATCTTCTGCTTCTGTTAAGTCCATACCATTTCTGTCCTTTATCAAGCCCATCTTTGCATGAAATGTTAGCTGCCATCTTTCTTCCTTCATTGATTTCAAAGCCCTTGCTCTCACCCAAGAATTACTCATGGGTGATTTGAACCATAGCAAACTGGGGGGAAGGCTTATTGTATGGGGCAAGTCCAGTAACTTGTACCTGTCTTTCCCACTTGGCAAAAGACCTGCCTCCAAATCAGTCACAAGATGCTTCTCCAGGGCTTTCTGAATAGATCCAGACAGAATATCAGGCCAGGACAGAGGCCCTACACCGTGCCTTACCCTCACAATTTGTCATCTCGTTTTCTCCACTGATTTATTTCTGCTCTTGATAAAGTCAGGATGTGTTCCTGGGAAGACCTTCCTGTTGAGCAAGCATAGAAAATGAACTGTGCAGACGTTCAGGGTCCAAAATAGAAAGTCTGCAGGCAAGCTGTGTCCCTAGGGGCCATTCTGTGCCCTGGAAGAGCCTGCTGGCTCAGATGCTAGGAGAGTGTGCTTCTCTGAGAAGGCCAGATGCCTCGTGGGCCTCCGGGGCAGTAGTGCTGACCCTCAGGGCAGAGGGGATATAATTTCTAAGTCACCACCCTAATAGGTCCAGTAATCATTTCAAATATGCCAATTGCAGCATAATTACCAAGCCCAGGCTTGCCCAACCTGATCCAATATGAAAAAAAATAATAATGTGGATTGCTTTCTAAGATGAAACAGGCTCAATATAGTGATTTTAGGATTTCTGAGAGTAAAAGAGTTAGTCGGATATCATCAACATGAGAGCAAGCTATTAAGAGGAAAGAAGGGAAAAGCTTTTAACAAACAAAAGCCTCTCTCCCACTCTGCTAATCCACCTTGAGATTTGATGACTCATGTTGGGTTGCCTTGGTAACCATGACAGAAGGAGAGAGAGAGAGAGAGTGTGTGTGTGTGTGCTCGCGCTGGTGGGGAATCCTTTGCCACCTCCACCCTGTGCCTCATCGCGTGGCGCTGAGTGCTGACCCTGTTTGCACAGCCATCGCCCCTCTTGCACCTGGAATCATTTGGCTGTCATGAGGTCTGACCATGGGCTGCTTGTCATTGGTCATTTTCTCTGGATGAGCAGTTTTGAAGGATGGGGTGTCTGGAAGTTTGCCCAAGGGCATCAAGAGTGTGATTAGAGGCTCCCAGCCCTTCTCAGGGGCCTCCACAGCTCTCCTGATGTGGACCGTGGTTGTCCCATCACACCTGGCGGCTGCAGCCCTGGGGTGACTTCGGTTCCTGGAAAGTCCGGTCTGTCCTCCCAGGCTGTGACTCTCACCCCGTGTTGACAGCCAGGTGGGTACGAGTGATCAGGGATCACAGAGGCTGCCTGTTTCACCACACATCACCCTCTGGGAAAGGGCGGGGAGATTGCTGTCTGGGTCCCGAGCTTGCCTTCTCTCTCTCTAAATCCAAAGAGCGGCTCCTCTCATCTCTGGCTTGCTCTGGAATGCTAGCTGCTGCAGAGGAGCAGCTGCCACAGCAGCTTGTTAAGTTAGACCCTCTCTTTGAAGCAGAATTTGCAGTAATGGCTACACGTTCAGGTGAAATCATATGACAGCAAATCCTTTCATGCAGAAATGCTTCAGCAAAGCTATCCTGTATCCTGGGAAGACCCCTGGATCCAGCAAATCCTCTGCTATGAACGATCCTGTGCGGTGACCATTTTATGTGGTTCTAGTCCAGTAACTGTGAGCAATACCGTGAAAAGCTCTGGACAGTGGGATCTGTCAAAGAATGACTTGTATTCAAGAATAAGTGGTGTTATTAAGAGGCAACATGGAGTTGTCAAAAAATGGACTACTTATAGGGAGTATGACCTTGGACAGTCCCTAACTCTATGAACTGCAGTTTATTTCTTTGCTTACCTTATTGATGCATAGTTGATTTATAGTGTTAGTTTCAGGCATACAGTGATTCAGTCATACAGACAGACATACATATTCTTATTCAGATTCTTTTCCTTATAGGTTATTACAAAATATTGAGTATAGTCCCCTGTGCTATTACTCAGCCTTAAAAAAGAATGAAATAATGCCATTTGCAGCAACACGGATGAACACAGAGATTTTCATACTCAGTGAAGTAAGCCAGACAGAGAAAGAGGAATAGCGTATAATGTCATTTATATGAGAAGTCTAAAAAATAAAAATACGAGTGAACGTATTTTCAAAACAGAGACTCAGAAAGACAGAGAAAACAAACTTATGGTTACCAAAGGTGGAAGGTAGGGAGGGATACATTAGGATTATTGATTACATACTACTATATATAAAGCAGTTTACTTATTTTTAACAATAAGTATGGTAATAGCTTTCCAGGTCATGGTGAGAGTTCAGGGAGAGAATGTGAGGAAGAGTTCTGAGATCTGAGTGGAGACCCCTCATGGCTTCTGATTAGACCAGAATCCCTGCCAGAGCAAGTACATCCAAACACCAGACCTTGGTACTAGCTTGTCATGAGACTTATGATGTCTTCCATAAACAACTATCAAAGCAAAAATTGACATTTAATAAGAACCCCAAGCTTTGTGCTTAAGGTATGTGGTTTCTAGTCCCCTGGTGTCATGCAAATAGGAGAATGAGGTTGTGTGGGGAGAAGGAGATGAAGTCACACACTCCCTGGCCCCTCTTGCAGGCTGTTGCTAATAAGCAGTAGAGCGTGAAGAGCAAGTGGAGGGGCTTGAAGATGGGACCTACTTGAGCTCCTGTTCAGCTTTGTGACCTCAGAGTCTCTGACACTGGACAAGTCACTTGACCTCTTTAGCCTTTAGGTTTGTCTTTTGTAAATGACCCATAACAATGACTCATGGGTTTCTTGTGACATTTAAGTAAGTCAGTGCTTATAAACACACACCCCAGTGACAGGCACACAGCAAGTGCTCGAAAATGTTAGTTATGAATAATTCCCATAATCTGTTTGATTCTTAATTGCTTAGTGTTCCTTTTAAATGTGCAACTTGAAGAAAATCCACTTAGTTCTGGTTTTCTTTTGCTGTAGGTTGAAAATATTAGGACACACATGCACACACGTGACCATTTCTATTTATGACTTTGAAGTTGCTGGACTTAGTATGCATATAGTAATGTGAAAGCATATAGCACAGTGCCTAGCACAGACAGAGTGTTCTAGAAGCCTGCATGGGTGTATGTGTGTGTGCTCAGTCATTTCCAACTCTTTGTGATCCCACAGACAATAGCCTGCCAGGCTACTCTGTCCAGGCAAGAATACTGGAGTGGGTTGTCATTTCCTCCTGCAGGTGATTTTCCTGACCTAGGGATCGAACCCGAGTCTCTTGCATCTCCTGTATTGGCAGGTGGATTCTTTACCACCGAGTCATCTGAGAATTCCTTATAATAAATCTCTTTCTGTCTCTCTCATATATATACATATATATCCTATAGATTTTGCTTCTCTGGAGAAGCTTGACTAACACAACCATCCTCAGGAATTCAAACTGGCTCTGGTGAACACTGTCAAGTCATTGACAATTACTGAGCAATAGAGTTTCTGATCATATCTGGGTTTTAAGGAAGACAATTCTAGAACAGTCTACAGAATAGATTGAGTGGGAGGATGTCTGGATGCAGGAAGATTATGGCTATCATGCCAGAAATAGAATCGTGGCAGCAAGAATAGAAAGAGTGGGCTGCTTTGAGAAGCACGACAAAGGTAGGACCTACAGGAAGGATTCTGAAGCTAGTTGGAGCCGGGGCCGAAATAGAAGGAGTGAAGACGAGTGCCGGGTTTCTAGGTCAGGTGTGGTGAAAAGGCGATGCTAGTGTGGAAATGGGAAATCAGGGATGGAGGGAGGTGGGAATGGAAGACCACATGTTCATTTGGGTTATTGGGTTTGAAGCGGGGTTGGTGGATGGATATTAATGTGGGAATGCTTATGTAGAGCTCAGAAGAGAGGGCAGAGCTTGAAAGAAAAGAAGAGAATTCTCTGACTCAGGGTTATTGCTGAAGCCTGAGATTCTCTGTATCTAGGTTAGGAAGGAGAAGAGGCTCCAGGGAAAGAGTGATAATAACAGGACCAGAGGGTAAAGGGAGGGGGCGAGCATTAGGCAAGGATGAATTGGCCAAGCAGTCACGTGCTGCAAGCTGGGGAGGAGGACGGAGTGCAGGCTGCTGGGTCGTTAAGGAGGAGGCCCCTGGGACTGCCCTTTGCAGTGTCTGCTAAAGAAATGCAAGGGTGGAAAGTCAAGGAGTGGGAGGAGATCTGGGTCCAGAAGTTAGTTACGTACCCAAATGTGACTGAACACACCTTGGCCAACCCGTGTACCAACAGTGTTAGAGCAGGTCTGTGTCTTGCCCTTCTGGAAGCCAGATGTAAAGGTGCTTGTTACACGAGAGAATGGGGAGTCAGCAGTCTCAGTCCTGACCCTCTATGTGACGTGGTGCAAATCTTGATTTTACTTTTAGACTCTCATCTCTGAAGTGACAGGACTGATCCAGGCCATCTCTAAGATGCTTGTGTAGAGTATGACTAGTTTAAACTCAAGTTTCTTCCTATTGTAAGGAAAAATTCAATTCATTATTAAAAAAGACATCAAGAAACCAAAACCCCACCAAGTCAGCTAGTTTTCCTCTCTTGTTTCCTTGCCCAGCCTGTCAGTGTCTGGCCTTGCCTGTCAGCGTCTGGCCTTGCCTCAGTCACCATGATGCTTTGTTTCAAAATCTCGAAGACGGAGGAGGGAGGGGAAGAGCAATAACATCGCACCTCTTTCCTTTCCTGCTTGTGCATTTATTTGGAGGAAAGGTTAGCTGAGTGTATTTGTATGTAAGGGGTGTGCCCATGCTTAGTTGCTAAGTTGTGTCTGACTCTTTGTGACCCATTGGACTGTAGCCCTCCAGGCTCCTCTCTCCATAGGCAAGCATACTGCAGTGGGTTGCCATTCCCTTCTCCAGGAGATCTTCCCAGACCAGGGACTGAACTCACATCTCTTGCATTGGCAGGCAGATTCTTTACCACTGAGCCACCAAGAAAGCCACGTAGGGAAGGGAAGGAGGATAAATTTCATTGGATCCTCATCTCACAATAATTCTGTGTGGTGTATAGACCACGTATTATTTTCCATATTCTATAGTTGATAAAACTGATACCAGAGAGGTGAAGACACTTCCCTAAACTCACACAGATAACTCATTAAGCATTTACTGAGTACCTTCTCTGCTCAATTTTCAGAGAAACAAAGAGAAATAAGGTGTTGACTAGCTGCATGATCTAAAGTAAATGACTTCACTGTGGCTTTCTATTCTTGTAATATCTTTGTCATGATTATGTAAGAGGGATATATTGCCTTATGAAACTCATTGGAAAATATTTCCTCTTCCTCATTTTTCTGAAGAATATTTTTCATTAGAAAATGTCTTCCTTAAAGTTTGAATAAGTTCAAAAAGTGAAACTATCTGATACTAGAATGTTCTTTGTGAGAAAGTTTTGTACTTGGAAATTTAATTACTTTAATAACTAAAAGGCTTATCAATATGTTTTAAAAAGTACATAACTTTTGTTCTCAGGTCAGTTCAGTTCAGTCATTCAGTCTTGTCCAACTCTTTGCGACCCCATGGACTGCAGCACACCAAGCAAGGTTCCCATGACCAACTCCTGGAGTCTACTCAAACTCATGTCCATCGAGTTGGTGATGCCATCCAACCATCTCATCCTCTGGCATCCCCTTCTCCTCCCACCTTCAGTTTTTCCCAGCATCAGGGTCTTTTCAAATGGGTCAGTTCTTTGCATCAAGTGGCTAAAGTATTGGAGTTTCAGCTTCAGCATCAGTCCTTCCAATGAATATTCAGGACTGATTTCCTTTGGGATGGACTGGTTTGATCTCCTTGCAGTCTAAGGGACTCTCAAGAGTCTCCTCCAACACCACAGTTCAAAAGCAACAATTCTTCGGTGCTCAGTTTTCTTTATAGTCCAACTCTTACACCCATTCATGACTCTGGAAAAACCATAGCTTTGACTAGAGAGACCTTTGTTGGCAAAGTAATGTCTGCTTTTTAATATGCTGTCTAGGTTGGTCAGAAAAGCCATATATAATACAGGAGCAAAATGGAGGACTATCAGGAAAGGGAAAATTCAGAAGTGACATTTTTCAGTTCAGTTCAGTTCAGTTCAGTCGCTCAGTCGTGTCCGACTCTTTGCGCCCCCATGAATCGCAGCACGCCAGGCCTCCCTGTTCATCACCATTCCCCGGAGTTCACTCAGACTCATGTCCGTCAAGTCCATGATGCCATGCCGCCATCTCATCCTCTGTCATCCCCATCTCCTCCTGCCCTCAATCCCTCCCAGCATCAGTCTTCTCCAATGAGTCAACTCTTTGCATATCTTTGCGCCCCCATGAATCGCAGCACGCCAGGCCTCCCTGTTCATCACCATTCCCCGGAGTTCACTCAGACTCATGTCCGTCAAGTCCATGATGCCATGCCGCCATCTCATCCTCTGTCATCCCCATCTCCTCCTGCCCTCAATCCCTCCCAGCATCAGTCTTCTCCAATGAGTCAACTCTTTGCATGAGGTGGCCAAAGTACTGGAGTTTCAGCTTTAGCATCATTCCTTCCAAAGAAATCCCAGGGTTGATCTCCTTCAGAATGGACTGGTTGGATCTCCTTGCAGTCCAAGGGACTCTCAGGAGTCTTCTCCAACACCACAGTTCAAAAGCATCAATTCTTCGACACTCAGCCTTCTTCACAGTCCACCTCTCACATCCATACGTGACCACTGGAAAAACCATAGCCTTGACTAGACTGACCTTAGTCGGCAAAGTAATGTCTCTGCTTTTGAATACACTATCTAGGTTGGTCATATTAGAAGGGTGTTTTTTTGGTACATGCAGTGTTGGGGTTAGGGCTGCTGAGAAAGGTCATTTGACTTAGGTCATTAATAACTGGAATGAGAGTATGTTAGATGAAGACTTAACAGAATTTAACCTGACATGCTATATTCATTCGGACTTTTACTATTGCATTCAGACTTTTTGAATCTTGGCTGAACTATCTTTCAGTTCAATAAAAATGTTGTCCCTTTGAGCGTGTTTGTGAGCTCACCTCACATTTATTTGCTGGGGAAAAATAATGATGTGCTTAAGGGCATGATGTACTTTTAGGCTGAACACTAGAGTTATGCCTTTGGGGGATATTTTATTTTTAATGTAATGTTCACTGTCTCAGAGTGCTGTATCTTTAAGGCTCATCCTAACTTTGTTAAAGACTGAAAAATCAAAGGAAAAAAAAAAGTGCTTAACTTTACCAACCTGGCTTCAGTTATATCCCCTTTAAAAAGAAGAGGACCCCATTTCGTAGGTCAGTAGATCCTTGCATTTCTACACATGCTAGGACTCGGTGCCAAGGTTTCTGTCCCCCTTTTCTGTTTAGGAGAACATTGGAGTCTTTGCCTGGGCTCCAACTGGGTCGAAGATGTGTGAGCCTTAGATGCAGAGGTCTTGGGCAGGAGGCACCAGTTTTCTCTGGCCGATAGAGTTAGAGAGTGGGCTTTGGAAGATGATTTTGCCTCTCTGTTTCCAAAATCATGAGGAGGTGGGGGCACGAGGGGGAAAATATTAGGATTCCCATCAGATTGTTTATCAGGGGATTATTTTAAAGCCAGCACCATCTTCTGTCCAACACGCTTGCTGTTAGGGACGCTCTTCAGCCTCTTTTCAGTCTACGTCTCCCATGGGGGACAGCAGGTAGATCATGAGTCAGTTTCCCCAATCTGTCCTGGCTGTTTTAATCTTGCTGCTGTGCTGTGTGGCTCCTCTGTCCATGGAGTTTTCCAGGCAAGAATCTGAAGTGGGTTGCCATTTCCTCTTCCAGGGGATCTTCCCCACCCAAGGATTGAGCCTGCATCTCTTGCATTTCCTGCATTGGCAGGCAGATTATTTACTGTCTGAGCCACCTTGTGCTTGTAAATAAACCAGATTAAAAAGATAAAACAATCAGTGTCAATCTAAAAGTGCCCATTTGTGTGCAAGTTGATGAATCTGATTTGCTGTGAACTCAGTAGAGTATCCTGCAGGACCACCTTACCAAGAGGGTGGAAGGCTTGGGAGTATGGATTGTTGGCAGCAGATGGCAGGGCATCCGGTCTGGCGCTGACACTCTTTAGATATACGTCGTGGTGATGTCTCTTTGTGCCTCTCTTTCCCAGATATAGGTTAGGAATAATTATAGTACCTGCTTCACAGGGTTATTTTGAGGGCAAAATGTCCTAATTCATGTAAAGTGCTTAGAGCCCTGCCTGACACACAGTAAAAACTCAAAATACGAACTGTTAATCGTTTCTTATTATTTATAGGCAATTAGCTCAATCTCAGACCATGTCTCCAGATGGACACTTTGAGGGTTGGTAATTGTGCTTGTAAGTCAGCCTTCTTTCTTAGCGTAATGTGACAGCCTGACATGAATTTCCTTAGACGTCTCAGAGACCACCAGGTAAGAGGTTGTTATTATCTCTCTTTATCAGTGAAAAGCTAAGAGTAAAAAGTATCAATTTACCCCAATTCCTTTATATTGGCAGAGCGCATTTAATGAAGGCCCTTCGCAGATTTTTATGTTTTTAAACCTTGGTTTGTGGTCAGCCTGCATCGGGTAAGTCTCTTCAGTCATTTTGTCAGCAACATCTGCTCACTTTGTGTCTCGGTCATATTTTAGTAATTCTCACAATATTTCCATTTTAAAAATTATTATTATATTTGTTATGGTGACCTTTGATCAGTGATCTTTGATATTATCACTACAACTTGCTAGAGGCTCAGATGTTGGTTAGCATTTTTAGTAATAAAGCATGTACATTGTTTTTCTAGATGTAATGCTATTGCATACTCAGTAAGCCACAGTATAGTGTAAATATAACTTTTATAGGCACTAGGAAACCTAAAAAATCGTGTGATTCAGTTTATTCTCTTATTGCTTTATCGTGGTGGTCCCGAGTCAGATCCGCAGTATTTCCGAGGTAAACTTGTGTACTGGTAACAGTAGAAATCCAGCACCTTCACTGACCTAGCTCATCACCTTGGTTTGTGGTCAGCCTGCATCGGGCAAGTCTCTTCAGTCATTTTGTCAGCAACATCCGTTCACTTTGTGTCTCAGTCATATTTTAGTAATTCTCACAATATTTCCATTTTAAAAATTATTATTATATTTGTTATGGTGACCTGTGATCAGTGATCTTTGATATTATCACTACAACTTGCTAGAGGCTCAGATGTTGGTTAGCATTTTTAGTAATAAAGCATGTACATTGTTTTTCTAGATGTAATGCTATTGCATACTCAATAAGCCACAGTATAGTGTAAATATAACTTTTATAGGCACTAGGAAACCTAAAAAATCGTGTGATTCAGTTTATTCTCTTATTGCTTTATCGTGGTGGTCCCGAGTCAGATCCGCAGTATTTCGGAGGTAAACTTGTGTACTGGTAACAGTAGAAATCCAGCACCTTCACTGACCTAGCTCATCTTATTGTCAACCCTTGTGACTGCCTGATGCACAGTGGGTTTCTCATCGTGTCAGAGGTCCTCTCTACCTTTAAAACACAGCTACTCTTTTCAGCTAAAGGACCACACCTGAAGACCCCAATTGGCTTTTCCAGAAAGTCTCCTTAAACTTGGAGTCCTCACAGTTGCCTATGTCCAGGGAACCCCTTACCCTGGACAGCCCCCCAAGTTCACAGTCAACAGAATCAACTAGTGCTGATTCTCAGGATGCTGAGGCAAAGGAGGTGACGGTGGTCCCACCTCCCTATGGCCGAGGGCGGCCCCTACTCATGTGTGCATGCTCAGTTGCTCAGTCATGCCTGTCTCTTTGTGACCCCATGGACTGTAGCCCACCAGGCTCCTCTGTCCCTGGGATTTCCCAGGCAAGAATACTGGAGTGGGCTGCACTTTCCTTCTCCAGGGATCTTTTCTGACCCAGGGATCAAACCTGTGTCTCTTGCATCTCCTACATTGGCAGGTGAATTCTTTACCATTGAGCCACCTGGAAAGGCTGCGTGTCCCAACTAGCCAAATTGCTGCGGTTCATCAAGGCTGGGGGAGAGGGGTTGTTAGGATCTGTATTATGTCTTTTCTTCAACCAAAATACATGTTCCTTATAAGGAAATAAGTTTATATTATTCATATAAGCAAAAGGAAGAAATCAAATTTGCCTGTAATCCTGCATATTTATTTATTACTCCATGAGAAGGGGTTCAAAAGAAAAACAGAAGTTAAAAATCTGAAGATTTTATATTGTGAGAAAGAATTACTGATCCTAGCAGTAACTAAAGAAACATTTTCATCATTCAGTTATTTTTTTAATTTTTAACTTCCAACAGAGGAAATTTAAATTGGAAAAGATGTAGGCAGACTTTCTGGCTATTTTCAAAATAAAAACCACTGCAGTTAAAACAAGAATTAAATTTACTATATTTGGGACAGAAGGGTGAATGTGACAGGGAAAGAGCTTGGGGTCAGTTAGCGACTGTCACACGGAAGGTGTAATCACATGCCTACCTCACAGGAAGCTGTCATCATATGACAGCATCACAGGAAGCCACGTTCTAGCTGAATTCACTGAGGTCATCAGGTTAAAGCCATAGTCCAAGATCTGGAAATGGGTAGACAAATACCTCAGCAAAGTAGGGGAAATCGTGTGTCTGGGTTGTAGAAAAGCATTTATAAACTTTACTCATGTCAAATTAGGTGGATTCTTAATTCATTACATGACTAAATCAAACACTCTAATTCATGGATAAAGGCAAACAACTGCTTTTTAAAAATTCCTTCTTTTTGAATTAGTTCCTCCAGTCAGATTAAGATATTTTTGGGTCCTACTTTTGTTATTCAGTTTGTTTAGTGTCCTTCTGGGCTTCAAGTCACATACAGAGCTGACCACTGACCTCCCATTTCTTCTTTTAAATCATGGGTGCATGTGTTAAAGACAGGGCCACCTCCAATCACTGCAAAGCTAGGTCCCAGGAATTTATATCCTCCAAAATTCTTACTAATGAAGTATAAAGGCAGAGATTACTAGGCAAGTGAGAAACATTATACCATGATTTTTTAAGGTGTGTTTTGCTTGTTTACGGCTGTGCTGGATCTTTGCTGCTGCGCAGGCTTCCTCTTGCTGCAGCAGGCAGGGGCTGCTCTTCACTGTGGAGCATAAGCCTCTCGCTGCAGTGGCTTCTCTTGTTGCAGAGCATGGGCTGCAGGGTGTGCCGGTTTCCGCAGCTGCAGCACTATACCACGCTTTTAATCAGCAATTTATATCATGCCAAATTCAAAGGTAAAATTAAAAAAAGCATTGGAGAAACATGGCGTAAGGTTGGAATTCAGAATGTGTTGAATTTTAAGAAGCTACACATAGCCCAGTGGGTTAGAGGGTACATCCTGTGATTAGATACATTAATATTTCTGTAGGAATAATGCCTGGATAGTCCCACTAAGTGGGATAAATAAAGTCTACTACTGAATAGCTTCCTGTCAGCTCACGTCAAGTGTCACTGCCAGATGAGTGTGTTTCAGTCTTATGACACAGCTTTCAAAGCCTTTTTGATTCCAGAATTAAAGATAAGACTTGTGTAACTGTGGAGCTCCCCACCACTGCACACTCAGGGGTGAATGGGGAGAGAGAGAAAGAGGGAAGGAAGAGGAGTGAGGGGGAGATTGTGTGTGAGAGTCAAAGAGACAGAGAAAGGAAAAGACAGAGCCTGGAGGATGGAGATAGGTCTACAGAGCAAAGTCCACGCCCAGGCACCCAACCAGCTTCAGCATGGCTGAAGACCAGCTCCCAGAAGAACGGGTAGGCCGTGGCCGCCGTGCAGCCATTGCAAAGCCCTACCTGAACCCCTTTNGGGAGATTGTGTGTGAGAGTCAAAGAGACAGAGAAAGGAAAAGACAGAGCCTGGAGGATGGAGATAGGTCTACAGAGCAAAGTCCACGCCCAGGCACCCAACCAGCTTCAGCATGGCTGAAGACCAGCTCCCAGAAGAACGGGTAGGCCGTGGCCGCCGTGCAGCCATTGCAAAGCCCTACCTGAACCCCTTTCCACGGAGGCAGGTACCTCAGGGCACTCAGCTCTCAGGAGGTGCCAAAAGCAGGTGAGAGTCCCCTGGCTCCCAAACAGGGAAACAGGAGACCACCAGCCCAAGGCTTGCCTTGGATGCCCAGTAATCAGGCTGACAAGGAAATGACATGCAATAGGCATCAGGGTCTCATCATAAGATTATCTATGAGAGAGGGACAAAAGTTCCTTTTCTGAGGGGAAAAAATGAGACGAAGGGAGAAGGGACCCCTCCCACATCCTGTATTATAATCTTAATATAAGAAGGGCTATGGTGTAGAAGTGGAGAAGGCAGTGGCACCCCACTCCAGTCCTCTTGCCTGGAAAATCCCATGGATTGGTGGGCTGCAGTCCATGGGGTCGCTAAGAGTCGGGCACGACTCAGCGACTTCACTTTCACTTTTCACTTTCATGCATTGGAGAAGGAAATGGCAACCCACTCCAGTGTTCTTGCCTGGAGAATCTCAGGGACAGGGGAGCCTAGTAGGCTGCCGTCTATGGGGTCGCACAGAGTCAGACACGACTGAAGCGACTTAGCAGCAGCAGCAGCAGCATGGTGTAGAAGAAGAATCAGCTTGTCTGAAAATGTTCCAAAGGTGTGCAGTAATACTGGTGGAAGAATACTCTAGAAATGCATTTCAGGTCTTGATAAAGTAGAAATTTCTCATGGCTTGAAAATCAAAAGTTAAGATGGGCTGCCTTTTGATGAAATAAGTTCCCAGTCCCTGAAGAAGTTTCACCCAATGCAGGGTAACCACTTGCCATAGAGGAGGTCCAATTTTAAAATAATAATTTTGTAATAATGGAAGAGGCTCCTTTCAAAATAGCGGGCATTCTCTCTGTGGTGTCTTCAGTCAAAATATCTGCCATACAGGGATGCAAAGAAGAGAGAACCCTTGTATAATGTTGGTGGGACTGTAAATTGGTGCAACCATTATGGAAAATAGTGTGGAAGATCTTCAGAAAAATTGAAAATAGAGCTACCCTATGATCCAGCAATCCCACTTCTGGATATATAGCCAAAGGAACTGAAAGCAGGGTATCTGAGACTTACCCCCCCTAATGTTCATTGCAGCATTATAGCCAAGATAAGGAAACAGCCTAAGTGCCTGTCAACGGATGAATGGATAAAGAAGATCTAGTTATTTATATATTATTATTCAGCCCTGAGAAAGAAGGAAATCCTGCCATTTTCAACAGCCTGACGGACCCCAAGGGCATATGCCAAGTGAGATAAGTCAGGAAGTGAAGGACAGGTACTGCTTGGTATCATTTATATGCAGAATCGAAAAAAAAAAAATCAAACTCATAGAAACAGAGAGTAGAAAAGTGGATGCCAGGGGCTAGAGGGGTGGGGACATTGGGAGAGTTTGGTGAAAGGGTACAATTTTTCAAGTATAAGATGATGATCTAGTGTATAACATGGTGACTATTGTTGATAATACTTACTATTGAAATTTGCCAAGAGAGGAGAAGTTAGACATTCTCACACACACACAGAAGATAAAGGTGAGGTGACAGGCGTGTTAGTTAACTAGCTGGGAAAATCCTTTCACACTGTGTATGTGTATCAAGTCACAACATACACTCTCAATACCTTAACAATTTTTATCAATTGTACCTCAATAAAGCTGAAAAAAATCTACCATAAAAATTTTCAAGTTGCTCCAAACAGCTGGTTCATGACAATAATCTCTGGGGTTCCTTAAATGGGGGGGGGAACGGTTGGTTTTAGTATTCAAGTTAATCATTAGCGAAGGGATCAAATCAAAAGATCTCTATCAAGCACACATAGTATATTACAAGTACACGGCTGGATGCTGAGGGAAATTGAGTGATGTAAGGTCCAGCTGGTATTCCCAAAGGAGCTTATAACCAGTGGGGACATAGGGAGCTGAGAGGTCAAACTTATCCTTCTTGTTTTTAATAGTGTAAACTTGAGAAACTGTCAGAAGTCAGGGTTAGAGGAAGAAATGGCAGGGGAGTCTGGAATTGGACTTGAGACAGGAAATAGCTTCCCAGGTGGTGCTAGTTGTAAAGAATCCACCTGCCAATGCAGGAGACATAAGATATGTGGGTTTGATCCCTGGGTCGGGAAGGTCCCCTGGAGGAAGGCATGGCAATCCACTCCAGTATTCATGCCTGGAGAATCCTATGGACAGCGGAGCCTGGTGGACTGGAGTCCAAAGGGTCACAAAGAGTCGGACACAACTGGGTGGCTTAGCATGCACGCACACAGGAAACAGAGTCGCAGGGAACAAAGGGGTGGGCCGGGGCGAGGGCTGACATCAGCTGCTCTGGTTCACAGATGCAGAAGCCCACCACTGCCTACCAGACCTGATTTCAGCTTCAGGAGGAAATCATGTCACATCCATCCTCTCTGTCGCTGGTGCTAAGGCCTTGGCTCCTAGGGGCAGTGGTTGACACAGGGTATGAACCCTCCTCCTGCACGCCCCTCCTCCCTTCGAGAAAGCTGAGGCTCTAGGTTGGGAAAGCCTGTGTCTACAGCTTGGCTTGTACCGTAGTCCTCGCATTTTCAGTGCTGGAGCTGCACCAGGCCATTTCGTGTCCCATTTAGCAAGCCTGGAGAGCTCTTTGATTTGGGAGATGAGAGCAAAGACATCTGGCCTGTGGTGGTGGGTGAAATACCATCTGATTCAGAAAGTCTTTCGTGACTTCCTCCAGAACCGACTGCCTCATTTGTGTCTCCAAAAATAAAAATAGCAAGGGTTAGATCCATGTGCCTCTCCTGTTCCTTAGGGATGCTGTGACTGAGGTGACTGAGGCTCAAGAGAGCTGACGTTGAAGAGGCAGAGGACACAAAGAAAGAAAGACAACATGAAAATACATTTTACTTCTATTTTTCTTCCTTACTTTTATTGAACTTTATTCTTGACACAAAATGCTTAGATGATGGGAAATGCCTTATTCTAGGATAACCTCCACCAGAGACCCTGTTTTAAGAGGGTCTCCTTATGAGATGGTTGGATGGCATCATCGATGCAATGGACGTGAACTTGAGCAAACTCCAGGCGATGGTGAGGGACAGGGAAGCCTGGGATGCTGCAGTCCGTGGGGTTGCAAAAAGTCGGACATGACTTGACCACTGAGCAACAATAGCAACAACCTTGTGTGACACGTTGTAGACGGGCAGTGACTCCATTCCCGTAATAAAGCCAGCCACCACCCGCCAGCTTCTGATCTAGCAGAGACAGTTTATACCCTTTTAATCAGAATCTAGAAAAGGCAACACTCTGAGTGGATTGTGAGTAATGTCACTACCAAATCCCTGAACTTCTCTGCATTCCTCCTCTGGGGCTCAGGAGAACCTTTCTGACCCAGCATTTTCAGTTGGATCATTTCGTGTTGAGCTTGGCTATCTATCTCTTAGACCTTTTCTGCACACCAGTTGTGTGGACAAGACCCATCTTTCAGCAGAAGGGTGGTTCAGACTGTGATACGGATGAGGGATGAACGTGGAACCGCTGGATCGCCAGTAAAGATCCATTCGATTGGGTATCCCTTACTGAGATCCACTCCAAAGGTTCTTTGAAAGAAGGTAAAGTTTTATAAAGGGCTACATAGATCCAAATTCAGATGTGGCAAGGCTGTGTCACTCCAGGTCAGAGGTATGCATGTCAGGAAACTCAGGGAGCCGCTTGGCCCTAGAGTTTGAGAGAGGAAAACTCCAGAGTCCAGGAAGCCTGTGTACAACAAGCACCAGTCCCAGGTCCTGAAGTCCCCAAAGTGCCTGCAGTCTTGCTCCTGCTGTTCATTGGTCCCTGGGGCTCTGTTTTCCTTCTGGGAGCATGGATCTGGTGGGAGCATGGGTCTGGAATTCAGGTGGGGGCTCAGAACAGTGTAGTATTGCAACTCGATTTCCTTCTCCTCCATTGAAAATAACTCATTTCTGTACCAACTGTAGACCCCCAGAGCACATGTGAATATAAAATCCCAGGTCCCCAGAGATGCAGGGAGTAGTCATCAGATTCCCTATAGGCTGAGCATAATGCTCCTTCTTGAGGGGCCCCCAGAGCAGGTAGCTACCCGCCTTTAAGGAAGTAGATCGTGACTGGAATCCCATGCTTGGGACTGTTTCTAAACCCAGAGCTTGGCTTCCACTATTTTTGTGACCCCTTTCGATCACAGCTCCAGCCTTCTGTTCCCCATGCAATCAACCCAGCTCCTCCCATCATCCTTGCACCCTTGGAGGAGGGCATGCCGGTACCTTCTCACTAGTTCCTGCCAGGGACAGTCCTCAGGGACAGAAGAGGTTTTCACGGTGACCCTGAGATGCACTCACTCAGAGGTAAGTCCACAGACAGGCCAGCTTTGGGCATGAATAGTAATTAAGCTTGTCTATGGCAACCTCTCCTCTCCTCCCCTATACACACTTTGCTTCATTTACACTTTTCCAATCTTTTCTCCTCTGCACGTACTGTATTTATTCTATTAGGTCAAGGATGGAAAATGCACTGAATTTTGAGTGTCAACTCTGATTAATTAGTAGGTACTGTGTGTGTGTGTTCAGTGGCTCAGTTGTGTCCGACTCTTTGAGACCCTATGGACTGTAGCTCACTGGGCTCCTCTGTCCATGGGATTTCCCAGGCAAGCATGCTGGAGTGGATTGCCATTCCCTCCTGCAGGTGGTCTTCCCGATCCAGGAATCGAACCTGAGTCTCCTGCATCTCCTGTACTGGCAGGCGGATTCTTTACCACTGATCCACCAGGGAAGCCCCAGGAACTGCCTAGACCAATCTATCAAGATAAATGTTAAAAAACACCTGCATGTGAGTTCTGTGATTCTTAACATTTGCTATGGAGAATTATTTGCCATCTTCTCATTTGTCCATGAGTTTTTAGAAGGTGGAGACTGTTTGATTCAGCTTTGGGTCTCTAATTACTAGCCTTCAATCATTTTTACATTTGAACTGTGCCTGTATCAACTCTGGAAACTCCAATCCCCATCCTGCTCATCCCCAGCTCTACCCAAATTTCAGCTATCACAGAGTGAGTGGCATGGGGTAATAGGAATGTATCATTTCAGTTCCCTATGACTGAAGATACGTACAGGATGAGCACTCATACAGGAAGAAAAGAGAATGTAAGGTTTTTGTTTGTTTGTTTGTTTGTTTTTTTAGTTGAGAAATGGAGAAGGAAAAGGAAGGATGCTGGGGAAGATGAGGAAATATATCCAAGATCTTAGCACCAGCCAAGAGCTGTAGAAATGTTCCCAAACACGCCACACTGCATGCTATTAAGGAACTCTGTAGCACATACGCCTAAGAAGTACACCCAGTACGATGCCACAGCAGGCTTGAACAGACTTCCAAGAGCTGATTGTTAAAATTTTCAGGAATTTTGCCAGTCAGTTGACATGATGCTGGTAGCTTGCAATTGGCTATGATGGGAGTCTTTACACCGTGAAAACTGGCAAAGGCTACAAACGAGGTTTATACCCCTCCCCCTCCCCTGCCCAGGACCAATTGTCAAACATTGACTAGTGCCTCACTGAGTGGACGCCCCCAAACTGTGGTGCAAAGGGGAATGAAAGCATTAAAGGGCCCCTCTGTATGTTACCCCAAATGGGCCAATCTGTCCTCAATCTTGAGTCTTGTTCATTCGGATGGGGCAGCAGGATTGGGAAGCTCCTCGTGGTCAGTGGGTTGCTGACCAATTCAGGCTTCTGGGCTGTGATTGGTTGACTCCTCAGAAGCTCACTGGGGCATCAGAGTGGAAGAATGGCCTTAGCCAAAACACAGACTTGGAAAAGGTCAGCCGTGCACAGCGGGGCTCTTACTGGCTCTGAGATACTGGGGTAGGTAGCGAGTTACATTCCTGCAAGGACGTTTTGAAGGGAAAAATGACACAAGAACCTACTCTTAGGTCATCCCATAAACGAAGAAAGCTTCTTAACTGAACTGGGAGGAGCCCTGGAGGACAGACCCAGGCCCACACTGGTAGGGTGCTGGCAAGGGGAATGCCCCAAGGTGGCTCAGATGAAAGGTTCTGTTTGCAGCCTTTATCCCTCTGCCTAACCATGGTGTCGATGGCAGAGTGTTCTCAGGGATCACGTGTGACAAAAGCAGCCGATTCCTTCATGTCCTCAGGGCAGGAATCCAGCTTTTCTACTGATGGAGCTGTTGACCATGTCACTGGCACATGGCCCTTCTGTTGGGGTGAGGAGGGAGCTGAGAGAAGCTGATGGAAAGGGCAGGAAAGACCAGAGAGGATGCCCGATGTGGAGACAAGATGCTGGGGACAGTCTAGTGATGCCTCCTTAGCTGGATCTCAGTTTTGAAACAACTGCTGGATAGGCCTGCAGAAGAACTCTCCTCCACGTCCATATAGTCAAAGCTACGGTTTTTCAGTAGTCGTGTATGGACGTGAGAGTTGGACGTATAAAAGGCTGAGCGCCAAAGAATTGATACCTTGAAACCGTGGTCCTGGAGAAGACTCTTGAAGAGTCCCTTGGACAGTGAGGAGATCAAAAGAGTCCATCCTAAAGGAGATCAACCCGAATATCCATTGGAAGGACTGGTGATGAAGCTGAAGCTCCAGTACTTTGGCCATGTGATGCCAAGAGCTGACTCATTGGAAAAGAGCCTGATGCTGAGAAAGACTGAAGGCGGGAGAAGAAGGGGATGACAGAGGATGAGATGGTTGCATGGCATCACCAACTCGATGGACATAAGTTTGAGCAAGCTCTGAGAGATGGTGATGGACAGGGAAACCTGGCTTGCTGCAGTCCATGGAGTTGCAAAGACTCAGACACGACTTAGCTACTGAACAGCAATAACACAGACCTGAAGAAGGAGAACTCTCTCCATATCAACACTGCAGTTGGTTCTGAGCAGCAGGAAATGTGTCAGGGAAAGACAAGAGCCAGAAACTGAAGAAGCAAGACAGAGGAAATAAATATGAAAATCAGCCTATTGTCTCTCCAGAGAAAGGAGAGGAAAATATTTAAATAGTATCTGCTTACTTCCAGTAGTGTTTCTGAACCTCAGGGATTCTGCATACTCGCTCGAAGTTTTCACCCCCTCTCCTTTCCACCTGTTTCATTATTTATTATTTGTCTTTAAAATAACTCACTTTAGGAAAAAAAATGCAGCCTCTTGGTAAAGATCGTATCCTTAAATTCACAGCTTTGATATACCAGTTGAGTTTTTTTTCCTAATACACATTATTTATAGGCACATGACTATTCAAAGAGAAAGTCTTCATTCATCTACCCCGGAGGCCACCGCCTGCCCCCCGATGGGAGGAGCAGTGTCTCTGAGCATGGAAGTCACTTGGAATGAAGCCGTAGGAGGCACCTGCCTCCCGATGACCCACCCAAGTCACACACTTGTCAAAGCTCTCATTTGGCATCAGGCACATTCTTTTTTTTTTCCTTTTAAAAGTCCTCATGCATAACATGAACGAGACAGAACCTCCCAGGCACAGAAAACACAGTGGGGGAAGGACAGGGGGATGAATGGAGAGAGTAGCATGGAAACATACACTGCCAGATGTAAAGCAGACAGCCCGCGGGAATTTGCTGTATGACTCAGGGAGCTCAAACCAAGGCTCTGTGACAACCTAGAGGAGTGGGGTGGGAGATGGGAGGGAGGTTCAAGAGGGAGAGAACACACAGGGGAAAAAAAATACAGAATACCTGTTCTGTTAAATCAGGGGTTGAGTGGTGGCGGCTTGTTGCACTATTAGGAATAGAGTCATTGCCCATCTAATGTCATACAAGTTGCTCCTCATAAAATAGGGCCTCTGGTTGGGATTGTTCTGTAGAATAAGGTCTTTCCATCTGAAGCATTTTGTGTCAAGGACAAAGGTTAGTCAGATTAAGGGAAAATGTGTTTGCATGTAATTTGTATTTTCATGTCATCCTTCTTTCGTCTGTGTTTTGTTCTCTGCCCCTTTTTCATGTTCCAAATTCTTGATCCTTTTCTTGTTCTGTCTTCTTTAACACAAAGTCATGAATCTGGTTTCTGTCTTTAAAAAAAAAAAACAATAACAAGGAACATTTCCTTGGTAGAACTTTAAACCCAATGTACATTTTTTGCCAACACAAATGACTTTGGGAAGGGGGTTGTAGGAACTATTTTCCAAACATGAACACTATCCAACAGCTTTTAATGGTGGGCCTGGGTGCCTGATTGGATTATACTTCCACTAGGGGGCACTGTTCCCTTTAGATGCCAAAAATTTAATGGCAATCTTAACAACAGAAATGTTGGTTTCCTTTTGGAAGTAAAGGTTACTGAACACAGCTTTGGGGAGGTGAACATTAAGGATATGAAGCCAGTTGCAAAAAAGGCAGTTTTAGCAGCAAATTCGCCCAATATCATAGACATAACATCGATTTACAGTGGAGCTAGTGGGAGCTATGACATTCCCAATGTAGTGATTTTCATGAGATCCCTTCCTATCCCAGTTGTCACCTGGCAAATTTCTTTCCCTAAATTCAACCTGCAGCCAAGGGATTCTTCCCAATAATGGCAAAACTATGGTCTGAGTCAATCGTTTTTGTAGGATTCCTCCCAGGCTTGTTTTAAGCCAGGTGAGACCTCAGCATTAGCTGCTCCTAATCCCACATGACATGGGGGATGTGGCAGACCTCGGTTCGATCCCTGGGTCAGGAAGATCCCTGGAAAAGGAAATGGCAACGCACTCCATATTCTGGCCTGGAAAATCCCATGGATGTAGGAGCCTGGTGGGCTACAGTCCATGGGGTTGCAAAGAGTCGGATATGACTGAGTGACTAACACTCAAACCTTAAACTAAAAAAACCCCACATGTCATGGACACAGTGCAGAGAGATGGAGCAGTTTGTCCAGACCACACAGCGCTCAGCAGGGGTGATGAGAGTATCGTCTGATACTATGTCCCCAGTTTCTTCAGTCCCTACACACCCATGTCTTCCTTAAATCTGCCCTTTCCCGCTTCCAAATGGTGTTATTTTGTCAATGGGCTTTAAAAAAAAGTCTTTTCTGACTTCACAGGCAGGATTCAATGTAACTTAGAGGTTAAAGCGTCTGCCCACAATGCGGGAGACCTGGGTTCGATCCCTGGGTCAGGAAGATCCCCTGGAGAAGGAAGTGGCAATCCACTCCAGTACTATTGCCTGGAAAATCCTATGGACAGAGGAGCCTGGTAGGCTACAATCCATGGGGTCACAAAGAGTCGGACACGAATGAGCGACTTCACTTCACTTCACTTAGACCTCGTAATATTTAACGATAGACACTGGGTCACAGTAGTTTATACATACGTGGGGTTTTTATAGATTTTTCTTTAAGAATCTAAGATACTGAATTGTAATCAGTGACTTTCTTGAGCCCTTGAACAATGAGCCACCGTGAATAGGAACTAATGCAGGAGAATGAAAGGGACTGTCCTAGCCCCTGAGACTCAGTTTGCATCCAACCAACATCTTAAAAGATGAGTTACTTTGGGCAAAGCCGCTTAACTTTGTTCTGGCTTTTACTCCCTTTTCTGTAAGATCTAGCTAGTGGCTTAACAGCATTTAGTGACTGGGGGCATTACCTTACTCAGGCCTCAAAATAGCCCCTTGAGCGATTACCATCCCACATTTGACAGTGAAATAAACTGAGACTCAGAGAAACCTAGTTTTCTGAAGATCCTGCAGCTGATAAGTAGCTGACCCAGGAGGTGGGCCTGAGTCTTCCTGGTTTTGAAACCTTTCCTCTTAAAGCCTAGGATGAGGCCTGCAATCCGTAAATACGCACGGAGACCCTTCCAAGCACTGGTCAGGTCTTGCCGGCTCTCACACTAGACATCCTCATCTCAAACCACAGGGAGAATGCAAAAAGGAAACGGTTTAAGAAAAATGATACGCTCTCTCTGAGCAGGCTGTTAGCAGGGGGTGTGAGTCGCAGCCCTTGTCACCCACACCCCGGGCGTGATTGGAAGCAGGTCACTTCACCTTTCCCAGCTGGTTTCCCCAAATGAAAAATGAGGGGGTTGAGATGAACCCTAGGCTGTCCCCGCACGCTGCCTTCTCTGGCGGTAAGGCCCCAAAGTGAAATTCCTTCTCGGGGCCTCAGGGCTCTGCCAACGGCTCTCCAAGCCTCAGGCCCCCACCCTGAGTTTTTCCAGCCTGAGTTCTGGACTCCTCTGTCGTTTCCTCCTGCCCCTCGGTATCCATCCTGGAGAGGCTCTGCCCTGCCGCCTCCACCCCACTGGAGCTTTGGTTCACCCGGTGGAGACCGCCATGCAGGGGGCACTTCATAGCATCTTCTTTCCGGGGCTGCGCTCGCTCAGAAATTTACTAGGACTGACTTAGTGCCATGTTCACCACGTGGAACCAGGGGCAGCAAGTCAAGACCGTGGAGCCTACCCGCTGTGTCACGTTGAGTCTCTGAAGATCCCACCGGCGCCCTGGCTCTTTTCATCCAAGTGATTGAAAATATATTTCTAAACAGAATTGAGGGGCCCTGTCTAAATCAGACTGGTCTTTTGGCCTTCAGGTCCCGATCCGAAGAGCCCCACGCTCCAGTCCACAGCTGCTTCTCAATAGAGGTTCCTTATTATTGCAGATAACAACTGTATGAATAAACAGAAAAGAAGTTCTTATTCCATGAGAGAGAGAGAGAGAAAAAAAAAATCTCATTCAAACCAAGAGAGAATGAAAATTGCTCTTGTTCAGCAGCTTTACAATTTCTGCTGAAAATGAAGCCGCGTTTAAAAGCTTATCTTGGTTTGACTTTTTTTCCCCTCGCAAACCAAAATAGAACAGCTATTTAGCTGGAAAATTCATAGGAGCTCATGTCAACTGGTTAAACAAAACACACACACACACACACACATCTTAATGTCCTCATTATATAAAATCTCAATCATCAAAAATTGGCAAGAAAAAAATGCCAAGAATCCAACAGACAATTGAGCAGAGAATATAAACAGATGATTCATAATACAGGAAATGCAAATAGCAAAAAAAATCATGTGAAAAAATATTCAGCACACATATAATAAAAGAAAGCCAGACTAAGATACCAGTGAGAAAGGGTGGCCACTCAGCAAATTAGTAAAGATTATAAATAATTAAAGGTATTTTTTGCTTTGGGGTAACAGATTCCTGGAAAATAAATATTGAATCCAAATATATAGAAGCCATGTCTGGGAGTGCATGTAAAAAAATAAGTAAATACAAAAATAAAATAAAATAAAGTAAAAATTAAAAAAAAAAAAAAAAAAAAATATAGAAGCCTAACAACAGCCTCGTATGTTATATATAAGGGGCTGGTATTAGCTGAGAGTTACTATTCCTAAGACTTTAACCTTCCTTAGGTCTCTTCCTCCCTCTATGCCCACCGTATTCTGGTCCCCCCTATCTTTCATCAATATTACCATCTAGGAAGTAGATCACAAGGCATAGGTCCAGCCTTGGCTGGAAGACTGTGCAAATTCACCATTTTCTTTATATTTTTTCTTTTCCATTATGGTTTACTACAGGATATTAAATATAGTTGCCTAAAAAGGAATGGGTTTGGGTTAGTTAAACTGAGGGAGATGAACCGAGAGCCTGTTATACAGGGTGAAGCAAGTTGGGAAGAGAAAAACAAATATCATGTATTAATGCACATATATGGAATCTAGAAAAATGGTACAGATGAACCTATTTCTAGGGCAGCAATAGAGATGTGGCTGTAGAGAACAGACTTCCAGACTCAGTGGAGGAAGGAGAGGGTGGAATGAATTGAGAGAGTAGCACTGAAATACATATATTCTCTTTATTTTTTAAGTTACTCTTTGGTTAAAAAAAAAAAAGAAAAGAAAAACTTACATTCAGATTTTTTAAATTCCACAGTTCTCCAATGGTACTGTGTTTCTTTGCCCCAAATTTTGTCTTTACTAACACATTTGCAGAAATATAATGAGTACTAGACGTGGACTGTCCTTAAAAGCATCCAATCCTGGTGGTAACTTTTACAGTAGAAGAGAGTGAGGCTTACGTATCCTGAAGGTTATTGTAACTTTCAGGTAGTCAAAGTATTGGGGCTTCAGCTTCATCATCAGTCCTTCCAACGAATATTCAGAGTTAATTTTCTTTAGGATTGACTGGTTTGATCTCCTTGCAGTCCAAAAGACTTTCGAGAGCCTTCTCCAGCACCACAGTTGAAAGGCATCAGTTCTTCGGCATCAGTCTTTTTAATGGTCCAGCTCTCATATCCGTACATGACTACTGGAAAAAACGTAGCTTTGACTATACGGACCTTTGTCCGTATAGTCAAAGCAGAGCTCACAGTAAAGGCGGGGATCATGAAAGAAAAGTGTAGATTTAACAGTCCAAGTTTATAATCTTTCCTGGATGAGGCTAAACCCAGGGAGCTTTCCCGTTATCTCGGGGTGCCCCAACACCTTCTCTTACGTGTGCAGTGTAAGCACGTCATGTGTCTGGCCCTTAGTACCCCAGACCAGCTGGGGAGGTACCACTGTTTCCACTTCAGTGATCTCTTCCTGGTGGTGAGGGGTGAAGCTGGCAGAGATGAACTTCACTCTTCACCTTGATGATGGTGCATACTCAGAAAACGTTTGGAGCCAAGTGAAAGTCCAACTGTCAGCATGATTAATGGGCCAGCTAACTAACCCCCAAAGTGTAGGGCTCCCTGGGGAACCTGGAATGGAGAAAGTGGCTTGGGCTTGAGGACAAAGCTGCTGCTTCTCTAATTGCATGTCCTGAACCTGCCTGTCCACCTTGACTGTAGCCCGCCTAAGGACAGGCGCAGTGTCTGGGGCAGGCACAGTACCCAGCGCTCTGCTGTGAACAGTTTACAGACCCACTAGATGCTGACTGAATCACAACTCGTTTCGGTTTAGCAGCCTTAACATCTGCTCTGCTCTAGAATTTGAAGGAAGCGATGAATTCAATTTAGAGCTGATTTCCTTTAAAAATATTTATAGGAACTCTGAAATTTCCTAATTATCGGAAAATGTTATTTTTACTGAGTTTTGCATTTTTGTTATTAAATATTTTATTTTGAGATAATTGTAGATTCACATCCGAGTGTAAGAAATAATACAGACAGATCTTGTGGCTCTCCCCAGTCCCCACAGCAGTAGGACATTGACATTGATACCATCCAGATACAGGACATCCCCATCACTGTAATCGATGCTTTTTGAACTGTGGTGTTGGAGAAGACTCTTGAGAGTCCCTTGGACTGCAAGGAGATCCAACCAGTCCATTCTGAAGGAGATCAACCCTGGGATTTCTTTGGAAGGAATGATGCTAAACCTGAAACTCCAGTACTTTGGCCACCTCATGAGAAGAGTTGACTCATTGGAAAAGACTCTGATGCTGGGAGGGATTGGGGGCAGGAGGAGAAGGGGACGACAGAGCATGAGATGGCTGGATGGCATCACGGACTCGATGGACGTGAGTCTGAGTGAACTCCGGGAGATGGTGATGGACAGGGAAGCCTGGCGTGCTGCGATTCATGGGGTCGCAAAGAATTGGACACGACTGAGCAACTGAACTGAACTGAACTGAAAGATCCCACATGTTGCCCTTTTACTGCCACATCCACTTCCTTCCTGCCCCCACCTTTTGCTTAATCCCTGGCAACAACTCTTCTCCATCTCTGTAATTTTGTCAATTCAAGATTGTTAAATAATTTGCAGTTCAGTTCAGTCTCTCAGTCGTGTCCGACTCTTTGCGNACTCGATGGACATGAGTCTGAGTGAACTCCGGGAGATGGTGATGAACAGGGAGGCCTGGCGTGCTGCTATTCATGGGGTCGCAAAGAGTCGGACACGACTGCGCGACTGAACTGAACTGAGGTGCTTGGGCTGGGGACCCTAAAAAGCCTGAGTATGTTCAGACTCAGTTGTGATGCTGCCCCTGATTGTTTGGCTTCTACCTCGAGGAAGCTTTCATCATAGCTGTCTGAAACTGAAATAGGAGGGAAGGGGACAGAGCACAAAAGAATGACATAGCCTGAGGACACGACACAAACTGATTAGAACCAAATAGGTCCAAGATGGTAGACAAGTTGCCTTCCACTAGACCTTGAGCCTCAACACACACTCATTGTAACATTGGGCTTCCTTGGTACCTCAGTAAAGAAACTGCCTGCAATGCAGGAGACCCATGTTCAATCCCGGGGTCGGAAAGATCCCCTGGAGAAGGGAATGGCAACCCACTCCAGTATTCTTGTCTGAGAATTCCATGGACAGAGAAAGCCTGTGGGCTACAGCAGTCCATAGGGTCTCAAAGAGTCAGACCCGACTAAGCAACTAACACTTTCACTTTCACAGGGGCCAGGACAGTTCCAAGGCCCACCAGAAAGGTCAAAAAGTGGGTGGTGGCCCAATTCCCGGAAATCCCCTACCTTTCCCCCCAAATTCCCCAACTCATTAGCCTATGAAATCACCCAACCCTATAAAACTTACAACCCCATACTCTGGTGTTCCTCTTGCCTTCTGAGATGGGCCATACTCTGTGGAGTGTGTTTCTCTCTAAATAAATCTACTTGTTACCTATCACTTTGTCTCTCATTGAATTCTTTCTTCAATGAGATATCAGGAATCTGAGCTTCCAGCTCTGTGCCCTATGACAGTTTAGAGGAGTGGGATAGGGTAGGGGATGGGAGAGAGGTTGAAGAGGGAGGGAACGTATGTACACCTTTGACTGATTCGCGTTGTTGTATGGCAGAAACCAACATGACATTGTAAAGCAATTATCCTCCTATCAAAGGTTGAAAAAAAGAATCTGAGTCTCATTAAGTCCCAAGACCAGGTGGGATCTCGGTTAGAAGACCATGGGTTCAAGTCCCATGATGGGTTTAGGCTGGGTTCAAGTCCCAATCAGAGGTGGTGCAGTTTCAAAAGCAGGGCTTCCTGGGATATTCTGCCCTCCTGAGGGAGACCCCCAGTGGAGCTCACCTCCAAGTCTGAAGAGTGTGTGTGGTCTGTTTACCTCTGATAGAGTCAGTAACGGTTATCACATTTCAAACTTTTGGGTTTGCAGGATCAGAGGATTTAAGAATACCACCTAGGTGGCCACGTTTTTTAAAGGGAATTATTGTTAATTTGCACTTCCGTGAGAGGCCTCCCAATTCACTGGTGCTATGTGATTCCAACAAATCCCTCAGAGAAGCCAAAGCCCTCACACTAAAGCCACTGAACAGGCCTCTCCCCTCCTGAATTCCTCTCCCCGACTCTAACTACCCCTCTGTCACCGTGATTCCTTTGACTTCTGGCCCTTGGATTTGTCTTTCTGTCCTTCTGCCCTTCTACCAGCCCGGTGAACGGTTGTTGGGGCTGGCAGCACTGAGACACAGGTGGGGCCACCTGTCCCTGCCAGGCCCTTCTGCCCACCTCCAGTGGCTGTTAGCTGGCGCACATTTCAAAGGCCTGAGCAGAGTGGGGAAGCAGGAGGGGAGAGGACCAGGCCCTGCCAGGCCAGGCCTGATGGGCCGGCAGCTATCACCAGCCTGTCCTGGAAAATCAAACTGAGAATGTTCAGTCAAGTCCAAATCGTGGATCCTGTCAGGAATCATCCAGATTCAAATTCCAAGTCATGTTTACATTTCTGGAGCTTCAGAATGTGCTGAAGCTTGTTCCTACATGAATGTGTTTTTAAAATCCTCTTTCCAATAGCTGATTTAACTTCAACATAAAAAAAGGAAGGAGAAAAAAAGGAGGAAACAAGAAAACAGACTTTCCCCTGATGTGGTAGTGTTTCTATACCTTACACTAGAAATATTACAGGATTCCTGAGGTCAAATTGGAACCTGGCCTAGCTTTGCTGGATACACAGAAGGCCATGTGGCACACATATTGTACTGCTTCAATTGTTACCCTGCAGCTCGAAGCACAAAGATGTTGTGCTATGCTTTTACTTCCTGGAGTATTTTGGTTATTTTTATTTATCACATTAATATGAGCATTTAAATACAAATGTGGAGAGCACCAAAGAATTCCTTTCCGTGGTTTAATCCTAGGACATTTTGTGAAGAAAAACAGTTTCTGGGGGAGATGCTGTTAATCATTTTGAGTTGCCAGCATTAACTAAGGGAAACCATGTACTTGTTATTTATGTAATTTTTATTGCACAAGGAAATGTTTATAATTAAAATGCCAAGAAGTCAAATACACTATAGAGTAAAATAAATAAAGAGATAAGCATAATATGTGATGAAATGTTTATCTTCTCACTGAACATTTCCTTCAATCCAAAGAATCAGCACTGACTGTTGAGGGATAATGATGAAATTGTGTGTGAGTAAACATGGACAACCAACTAATATTTGACTGGGGAGCCAAGAATACTCAATAGGGAGAGGACAGTCTCTTCAACAAGCGGTGTTAGAAAAAACTGGATAATCATCTACAAAAGAATGGAATTGGACCCCTGCTTTACACCACTCACAGAAATCAAGTTGAGGACTTCCCTGGTGGTACAGTGGATAAGATTCCACCTGCCAATGCAGGGAACACGGGTTCAGTCCCTGGTCTGGGAAGATTCCTGATGCCATGGAGCGACTAAGCCCACGTGCCACAACTACTGAAGCCCATGGGCCTAGAACCCGTGCTCAGCAACAGGAGAAGCCTCTGCACCGAGAGGCTGCACACCACAGTGAGGAGCAGCCCCCTCTCAGCACAGCTGGAGAAAGCCTGAGCACAGCAACAGAAGACCCAGCACAGCCAAAAATAAGCTGATTACCTCAAAAAGTTAAGTTGAAATGGACTGAAGACTTAACTGTAAGACCTGAAACTGTAAAACCCTTAGGAAAAAACATAGGGGAAACCATAGCCTTGCCTAGACGGACCTTTGTTGGAAAAGTAATGTCTCTGCTTTTTCTGTGTTGTTTAGGTTGGTCATAACTTTTCTTCCAAGGAGTAAGCGCCTTTTAATTTCATGGCTGCAGTCCTCATCTGCACTGATTTTGGAACCCTAGAAAATAAAGTCTGCCACTGTTTCCACTTGTTCTCCATCTATTTGCCATGAAGTGATGGGACCGGATGCCATGATCTTTGTTTTCTGAATGTTGAGCTTTAAAAACAAAAAGCTTCTGCATAGCAAAAAAAAGCAATCAACGAAATGAAAAGCAACCTGTGAAGTAGGAGAAAATCTTTGCAAACCAACTATCTGATATTCAAGGAACTCATAGAACTCAATAGAATAAAAAAAAATCTAATTTAAAAATGAGCAGAAGACCTGAATAGATACTTCCCCAAAGAAGACTTTCAAATGGCTAAATATATGTTTAACATCACTAGTCATCAGTTCAGTTCAGTCATCAGGGAAATGCAAATCAAAACCACAATGAGATATCACCCACAACTGTTAGAATGGATGTTACCAAAAGACAGATAACAAATGTTGAGGAGTGTGTGGAGAAGAGGGACCCCTCATGCTCTGTTGGTGGGAATGTTTGGTGCAGCCACTATGGAAAACAGTATGGAAGTCAGAAAATGAATGATAGACCTACCATGTAGTCCAGCAATTTCACTTCTGGACATGAATCCAAAGGAAATGAAATTACTATCTCAAAGAAAGATCTATACTCCCACGTTCATTCCAGTATTATTCACAAGGCATGGAAACAAGTGTCTACTGACAGATGAATGAATACATAAAGTGTGACACATGGACAAACCATGAAATATTATTCAGTCGTAAGATGGAAGGAAATCCTGCCACTCACAACAGCATACATAGGCCCTGAAGTCATTATGTTACGTAAAATAAGTCAGACAGAGAAAGACAAATACTGTGTGGTCTTACTCATGTGTGTGATCTAAAATAACCAAATTTGGATTGGTGGTCCAATGGCTAAGACTTCGTTCTCCCAAAGCAGGGGGCCAGGTTCAATCCCTCCCCGGCCAGGAAACAAGATCCCACATGCCGCTACTAAAAGTGCATGCCGCAAATCAAGATCCTGCATGCCACACTGAAAACTGAAGCTCCTGAACCCCACAACGAAGACCCAGCACAGTCAGATAAATAGCATTTTTTAATAAAATAAAATAACCAAGAGAATAGAATGGTGGTTGCCAGGGACTGAAATGGGGAGAAATGGCAAGGTGTTGATTAAAAGGTGTAAACTTCCAGTTAAAAGATGAATAGGTTCTGGGGAATCTAACGTACAGCATGGTGACCGTAGCTAACAATACTGCATTACACATTTGAAAATTGCTACGAGAATAAATCTTAAATGTTCTCACCACAGAAAGAGGGAAAAGGTAATTATATGAGGTAATGGAGGTTAACTCGGAGAAGGAAATGGCAACCCACTCCAGTACTCTTGCCTGGAAAATCCCATGGACGGAGGGGCCTCGTAGGCTGTAGTCCATGGGGTCGCTAGGAGTCGGACATGACTGAGCGACTTCACTATCACTTTTCACTTTCATGCATTGGAGAAGGAAATGGCAACCCACTCCAGTGTTCTTGCCTGGAGAATCCCAGGGACAGGGGAGCCTGGTAGGATGCCATTTATGGGGTCACACAGCGTCAGACGACTAAAGTGAATTAGCAGCAATGGAGGTTAACTAAATGTACTGTAATCATCTTCCAATACATGTGTATCAAATCATCATGCTATACAACTTTAACTTACACAATGATAAATCAATTGTATCTCAATTTAAAAAAAAAAGAAATGGGGTATGTGTGTGTGTGCTTGAAGCAATAGATTAAAGAAAATAATTCTTGCAAACTGCCTGGGCCACAGTAAGTTCTAAAATATGGTAGTTAACTATGGATAAAATATTTTTAAGTCTCATGGTCAATTAAATTTTGCAAAGTTTTATTTAAACAAAATTAAGCAGTATCTTTACTGCAGAGTGCCTCAGAGTCATTTATATGCTAATTCCTACTCAAGCCTGCTTCATCCCCAGATTCACTGTTGGAATTCTAATGCCCAATGAGACAGTGTGAGGAGGTGGGGCCATTGTGAGATGATTGGGTCCTGAGGGTGCAGCCTTCTCAAGTGATGCTATTGTTACCTAAGAAGCACCACACAGCTCTCTAGCTCCTTCTACACAGGGAAGACACATCCAGAAGCCTGGAGTCTGGCAGGAGGTCTTAGCCAGAACCTGACCACGCTAGCACTGGGATGTTGATGTAGAGGTTCAGAACAAGTCTTCCCAAAATAAGTCATTTTTGCATGAGGATTATTTTGAGCTAAAGGCAATCAAGACCCTGCAGTTCAAGAGAAACTATGGTCTCTCCCTTAACAATCTAGAAGAACTTCAATTGGGGATTATCCCCAAAGAAGACACTTCCAGAGGCAAATTTTTATCCAAGTGGCCCCATCAATATGGCAGGACAAACATCAAATACCAAATATCTCTTCTTATCATCCTGTGAATGATCCTCCTGTCCTAGGAAGCCCCTATCCTATTCCTTAGCTCAACGTGACACATACACCTCATTTTACCTTTCTGTCTCTGAATTTCTCATGTATGTGGGGTTCCCATACATATGAAATTAACTTCTATTTTCTCCTGTTAATTGTCTCATGTCAGTTTAATACTTAGATCAGTCAGAAGAATCTAGGAGGGTAGAGGAAATTTTCTTCCTCCCCAACATTGGAATTTCAGCCTCTACAACTGTTGTTTGCAAGCTATTCAGTTTGTGGTATTTTGTTATAATAGCCCCAACAGCTAAGACATTAATATACATTGTGAACTCGGAGAGGAATGGTGTAACGAAACTCATGAACATAGAATCCTTTGTTTATGTAAAGACCTACTGTTCTTTGGAACACTTTGGGAAGCTCTTATTTGACACATTTAGAAATGAAACTTCATTCAGTAGTGAAATACTTTTAAAACTCAGTATCTATTACCAGTTCATAGTTTATGAAATGAAGATTTTTCACTCCCATTCATCTGCAACAATTAGCTATTTTTGTCTATTTGTCTATTTCATTAGTCTGTGATCAATTGTACAAATTTTGGCAAAAGGAGGCCTTGTCAGTGGATTTTAAATATATTTTCAGGGGTGGTTTTTATTGGATATTAAAATATATTATATACTATATATAATATATGTGTGAGTGTGTGTTAGTTACTCAGTTGTGTCTGACTCTTTGTGATCATGTGGACTGTAGCCAGCTAGGCTCCTCTGTCCATGGGATTCTCCAGGCAAGAATATTGGAGTGGGATACCATCCTCTTCTCCAGGCAATCTTCCCAACCCAGGGATATAGTACATAATATATTTTATACAATTTGTACAATTGTGAAAAATCTTCATTTCTATATATATAGTCACTATATATCGGGGAAGGCAATGGCACCCCACCCCAGTACTCTTGCCTGGAAAATCCAATGGACAGAGTAGCCTGGTGGGCTGCAGTCCATGGGGTCGCTAACAGTCGGACAGACTGAGCGACTTCACTTTCACTTTTCTCTTTCATGCATTGGAGAAGGAAATGGCAACCCACTCCAGTATTCTTGCCTGGAGAATCCCAGGGATGGGGGAGCCTGGTGGGCTGCCGTCTATGGGATCACACAGAGTCGGACACGACTGAAGTGACTTAGCAGCAGCAGCAGTCACTATATATATTATATATATATATATATTATATATATATATATAGAGAGAGAGAGAGAGAGTGATACTGGGTTTTAAAATGTATTTCTTTTCTGAATAAAGTTTCACTTCTGAATGGGTTTTGGGCTTCCCTGATGGCTCAGTTCATGAAGAATACGCCTGCAATGCAGGACACCCCGGTTCGATTCCTAGGAAGATCCTCTGGAGAAGGGATAGACTACCCACTCCAGTATTCTTGGGCTTCCCTTGTGGCTCAGCTGGTAAAGAATCTGCCTGTAATGCAGGAGACCTGGGTTCAATCCCTGGGTTAGGAAGATCCCCTGGAGAAGAGAAAAGCTACCCACTCCAGTATTCCAGCCTAGAGAATTCCGTGGACTGCATAGTCAGTCCATGGGGTCGCAAAGAGTCAGACATGACTGAGCATCTTTCACTTTAGCTTTCTGAATGGGTTTTATAAGAGTTTCCCAAAGTGTGTTCCAGAGAACTGCCAGTCTTAACATACATAATAGATGTGTACATATGTAATACAGTGTATTGTATAATTATTATATATACACAGACATACAATATAGATGTATAGATGTATGTACTTATATGTATGTATGTATGTATGGGGCTTCCCAGGTGCTGCTAGTGGTAAAGAATCCACCTTTCAGTACAGGAGACAAGAGTCGCAGGTTTGATCCCTGGGTCAAGAAGATCTCCTGGAGGAGAGCACGGCAATCCACTCGTCTTCTTGCCTGGATAACCCCATGGACAGAGGAGCCAGGCAGGCTGTAGCCCACAGGGTTGCAAAGAATCGGACATGACTGAAGAGACTTAGTATGCAAGCACATACGTATGCATATATACTTAAGTAAAGCCTTTCTTTCCTCCTTTCACCATCATGGTTTCCTTTAACTTTGCAAATTTCAGTGAATAATGAAGAGATTAAATTAGCATTGAGCTAAGGTAATTTGGGGGAAATAAGGACATTTTAAAAAGAGAAAACCCTTTCAACTCGGTTTTGAAAGAATGATAAAATGAAATCAACTTTTTATAACTTATATGGCAGTCTTAAATTTCTTTAAAGTATGAGCAGTGGATTTGACTAAGCATGAAATTTTAATTGGCACTAAGTACTTCGTCTCATGTCGCTCCTTTTTTAAATTTTTTCACCTTTTGCAAATTTCACCCCTTGCTGACAGCCTTGTCAGAACTGTCTCTAATCCTTAATGTGAGCTATAAGCTCTTAACAGAGCAAATGCTGCAGCCTGGTCATCTGTGTGGTACACACGTGTAGTCATTAAAACTACCAGTCAGCTATATGCAGCAGGGCAAAAAACTTTGTCTAAATTATGAATTTTAGATCCTCAAAATCCTGAAGTACTTTTGAAGTTATTGATTATTAAGTTATGTACAGTTAAAATTTTTGCATAGCATTTCCCAAAATGCAGCATACAAAAATTCCTCAGGCTGCTAACAGGGTGGTCAATAACAGAGTTTCTTTGGTCAAATAGGTCTGGAAAAATTGGTTTAAACCAAAGCTTCTCTAACTCTCTGTGATGAATGACCAGTGTTTCTTTTATTCTGTTTTTCTCAGGCCATTTTTTGTCAAGTATAATAAAACTAGTCACCAAATAAATGAAATTTATTACAGTCAACAAACATTTTTTTGCCAAATTTCTCTAAAGTTTCTAAATGCTTACTCTGTTCATTCCAATACTTATCAGTAACCAGTACAAAAACAATTCCAACACTCAGCTGACCTAATCCACAGACCATATTTTAAGTTTTTAAAAAATGTAAATGTATTACAAAAGTACTTCCCAGAGATTTTAATATACTAATGGGCACTGTAAATCTACAAGAGATATATTCCATGTGTAACATTTAGGAAATTTTCCCAGTTAAGCGCACAGAACCTCTTCATTTGATTGGTTTTACCAGCACATCCTATGAGATCTGTGTTCTGTGGGAAACACTTTGAGAAAAGATTTTAAGTGTCTTTTGTTAAACTCTGCTTTCCCAAAAACTATAGCTCCATGCATGTCATATGAGTTAAGTTTTACTTCCCAGCACATCTATATTTGTAGACAATCCCCAGTTATCTAAAGAAAGAAGGATGGATGGATAGACAGATGGAAAAGGAGAAAGGAAAAACGGAAGGAAGGAGAAGGGGAGGAAGTAACAGAGAGAAGGAAGGAAAACCTTAAGCAACAGGCACTTAACTTAATTATATAATTGCTAAAGGGAAGAAAATACTCTGAGAGCTAAAAATTATTTGAAAGTTGATTCTGTCACTAGGCAATTTTCTTTCTGAAGCACTTTCTTTTTTAAATTCTAAAAAGTAGTTGCCAGATATCCTGACATGTGATGCTAAACATAGAACCCACCAGAATACCATCGCTCATGTTCAGGGAATGTGCTAATTCATAATGAGTGGAAGCTCATCAGTCTGATTCCTTGTGTCCTAAAAGTTTAGGAGGCTAAAATGTAGGGGCAGGTGGTCAGCCAGGCTCCTGCATGATTTCATTTTTTTTTTTTTAATTGGAGGATAATTGCTTTACAAAGTTGTGTTGGTTTCTGCAATACAACAACACGAATCAGCTATAACCAAATGGGCTTTCCTGAAGGCTCAGAGGGTGAAAAATCTGCCTGCAAAGCAGGAGACACAGGAGATGCTTGTTCCATTCCTTCGATGCTTGAAGATCCCCTGGAGGAGGGCATGGCAACTCATTCTAGTATTCTTGACTGAAGAATCCCATGGACATGAATGAATGAGGGAAAGTCACTCAGTCGTGTCTGACTCTTTGCAACCCCATGGACTATACAGTCCATGGAGTTCTCTAGGCCAGAATACTGGAGTGGGAAGCCTTTCCCTTCTCCAAGGGATCTTCCCAACCCAGGAATCGAACCCAGGTCTCCCGTGTTGCAGGTGGATTCTTTACCAGCTGAGCCACAAGGGAAGCCTGAGAATATTGCAGTGGTTAGCCTTTCCCTTCTCCAGGAAATCTTCCCAATCTGGAAACTGAACTGGGGTCTCCTGCATTGCAGGCAGATTCTTTACCAACTGAGCTATCACAGAAGCCTATAACTCTATAATCGTAAAGAAGGAAATCAGTTCAGTTGCTCAGTTGTGTCCAACTCTTTTTGACCCCATGAACTGCAGCACACCAGGCCTCCCTGTCCATCACCAACTCCCAGAGTTCACCCAAACCCATGTCCATTGAATTGGTGATGCCATCCAGCCATCTCATCTTCTGTCATCCCCTTCTCCTCCTGCCCTCAATCTTTCCCAGCATCAGAGTCTTTTCAAATGAGTCAGCTCTTCGCATCAGGTGGCCAAAGTATTGGAGTTTCAGCTTCAACATCAGTCCTTCCAATGAACATCCAGGACTGATCTACTTTAGGATGGACTGGTTGGATCTCCCTGTAGTCCAAGGAACTCTCAAGAGTCTTCTCCAACACCACAGTTCAAAAGCATCGGTGCTCAGCTTTCTTTATAGTCTAACTCTCACATCCACACGTGACCACTGGAAAAACCATAGCCTTGACTAGACGGACCTTTGTTGGCAAAGTAATGCCTCTGCTTTTTAATATGCCTTCTAGGTTGGTCATAACTTTCCTTCCAAGGAGTAAGTGTCTTTTAATTTCATGGCTGCAATCACCATCTGCAGTGATTTTGGAGCCCCAAAAAATAAAGTCAGCCACTCTTTCCACTGTTTTCTCATCTATTTCCCATGAAGTGATAGGACCAAATGCCATGATCTTAGTTTTCTGAATGTTGAGCTTTAAGCCAACTTTTTCACTCTCCTCTTTCACTTTCATTAAGAGGCTTTTTAGTTCCTCTTCACTTTCTGCCATAAGGGTAGTATCATCTGCATATCTGAGGCTATTGATATTTCTCCTGGTAATCTTGATTCCAGCTTGTGCTTCTTCCATCCCAGCGTTTCTNGTCATCTGCATATCTGAGGTTATTGGTATTTCTCCTGGCAATCTTGATTCCAGCTTGTGTTTCTTCCAGGTATCAGTATTCTCATTTTATGAAAGAGGAAATGAGACCTCTCAGAGACTGAATTGCCCAAAACCACATGAGTGCAGAGTTTAGACTGGAACCCAGGCTAGTTGGACCCCAGAGACCTGACATCTCCCCTATACAGCATCCAGATCGCAGACCACCAGTTCAGGACCCCTGAAATTTGAAATTTTCTTTATCTACCTCCCTCTTCCCCCCAAAGAAGAAAAATATTAAGGGGGAGGAAGAGGAAGGTGTCGTCTTAATTCTCAGTAGCACTTTGGTTAATAACTCTGAGCCCCTTAGACCAGAGTAATAATGGCTCCATTTAAAAATCAAATTGAAGAAAAATCATAAAGAGCTAATCCAATTTTATGCAAACATATCAGATAAATGATCTGTATTCACCCTCAGGTTTTCTTTTTTCATTTTTCCCCCTTCTCTAAATTTACTGGCTTGTACCCAGCCAGCCTCAATTTGATTTAACGGAATCCCTTAAGGCTGAGTCATGAATGTTTATTCACACTTGTATGTGCAAAGCATACAGTTAGATTCAAGCTTCTTGAACTTTAAGGTGCAAACAAACCACTTATGAATCTGGTAAACATGAAGCATCTGATTCAGTGGGTCTGCGGTGGGGTCTGAGAGTCTGCATTTCTAACATGATCCTAGCAGATGCTGAAGTTGCTGGTCCTTGGATGACCCACTGAGCAGTGACATTTTAGGTAATAATAATTTTCCTAACTAGGTAATTTCTGAGCTGTATTCCACAATAAAACCTTCTTTCAGGAAAAATAGAGATGTGGATGGACCTGGAGTTTGTCATACAAAGTGAAATAAATCACAAAGAGAAAAACAAATATTGTATATTAAAACACATATGTGGACTCTAAAATGGTAAAAATGAGGCTGTTTGCAGGACAGGAATAGAGACACAGATGTAGAGAACGAGCAAGTGGACACAGGGCCGGTAGGGAAGGGTGGGGTGACTGGGAGAGTGGCGCTGCCATATATGCAGGTACAATAGCTAGCTGGTGGAAGCCTGCTTTAGAGCATAGGGAGGTCAGTTCTCTGCTTCGTGGTGACCTAGAGAGGTGGTGTGAGGCCTCCCTGTTGGCTCAGACAGCAAAGAATCCTTCTGACAGTGCAGGAGACCCTGGTTCGATCCCTGGAGAAAGGACTGGCTACCTACTCCACTTTTTTGCCTGGGAAAGCTCTTGGACATAGGACCCTGGGGGGCTACAGTCCATGGGATTGCAAAGAGTTGGACACGACTGAGCAACTAACACACACACACACACTAACACACACACACACACACACANCAAGGTGACAGGGCTCCAGCAGCTTCCCCACGGTGGGTCCTCAACCCAGGGAATCTTAAAGCTTGTTGTTTGTTGTGCGCTGGTCCTGTGGCTGTAGCGCCTCAGACTCAGGGCAGGGAGGTACCTGCTTTCACAGTGGGGCTTCTCTGAGGCCAGGTGACAGGATGCCCAGGGAAGCCCCGCACTGAGCTGGCACTGCAAGGCGTTGTTGGTTTTTCTGTCCTACCTGAGTTCAGCCTGAGCAGCCCATGGGTATGCCTGCTCCTGTGCTGGGGTGGCCGAGAACAGCCAGCGAGAGGGATGGGCTGCACCCCAAGAGTGAGGGCCTCCATAAATTTTGTGCTCTGGACGTCTTGCCCCTCCACCTGGTACTGGCCATGGCACCTGCCTGGAAGGCTTTTCTGGAAAAGCTGGCTGAGGCCAGGTGGTGGAGGAAAGCTGGGTTTGCAGATGAGTTTTATGTTCAGGGTGATAGGGAACTATGGAGGTTTGTGGAGCGGGTCCATGATGGGGAGGAAATGCATTTTCTGAAGGTAGTTCTGGCGGTAGCGTGGAGGAGTGGGGCTGGAGGCAAGGGTCGGGAGCCTGCTTAGTGGGAGGGAAAGGCCAAGGGAAGGCAGCTGCTGAGGTCTCCTGTGTCTTTCGAAGCCTCATATTTTCCCCTGAATGGTGGCTTCCGGGAGCCCCCTGATGAGGGTGGGATCAGTGAGTGCCGTGGGCCTGCCTGTCTCCCTGGGGCTTCATCTGCTAAAGCCACCAAGCAGGCAGACCTCCCCGGAGCTTGACAATCATTCGTGTTTGCTAAATTTTTCGTTAAGAAAAATGGTCACCAAAGACTGGCGGGTGAGTGAGGTTTCACCAGCACTCCTTGGGGTGCGAACCAGCCAAACCCAGTGGGGGTGCTTCCCTCCAAAGTCTCCCACTGCAGGTGTGCACTGGCCACACATGTGCGTGTGTGCATAGCACCCCTGAGTGCACATATGTATGTGCACACCTGTCGACACTGGCAGATGGATTGATTCTAAGTGTATAACACACAAAGAAATACTGTGCGCCACACCCACAGGCTGACATGACACAGCACATCTCAGGGCTTCAGAGCCTGAAACTCACCAGGGAGTTATGAATCTTCCCAAGCCTCAACTTTCTCATCTGTAAAATGGAGATAAAAGTAGAGCCTCTCTCAGATATCTGGTGGGGCTTCACACGGGGGGCTAGTGGTAAAGAACCTACCTGCTAATGTAGGAGACATAAGGGACTCCGGTTTGATCCCTGGGTCGGGAAGAGCCCCTGGAGCAGGAAATGGTAACCCACTCCAGTATTCTTGCCTGGAGAATCCCATGGACAGAGGAGCCTGGTGGGCTACGGTGCGTGGGGTTGCAAAGAGTCGGACACGACTGAAGCTACTTAGCACCCATGCCTGCACAGATGTCTGTTACAAGGGTTGAAGGGGATCATCCACATATGGTGTTAAGCATGGTTCAGTGGTAACTGTTAGCATTTCTCATTATGATGGTAAGGACTCCTACACTTTTATAACCTCTGCGTGGGCAAGGACTTAATGGGAGGACCTATGGTTATCTTAGCAGCTTTTGACCACCTTTTAAAAAATATTGCTTTAAAACATTGTTTTTTTTGGCCGCGCTGGGTCTTCACTGCTCCTTGGCTTGAGCTTTCTCTGATTGCTGTGTCGGGCTTCTCATTGCAGTGGCTTCCTTTTTCGCAGAGCACAGGCTCTAGGCCCACGGGCTCAGTAGTTGCAGCACACAGGCTAGTTGCTCCAAGGCATGTGGGACTTACTCAAACCAAGGACTGAACCCGTGTTCCCTGCATTGGCAGGCAGATTCCTATCCACTTGACCACTTACTTNCTCATTGCAGGGGCTTCCTTTTTCGCAGAGCACAGGCTCTAGGCCCACGGGCTCAGTAGTTGCGGCGCACAGGCTAGTTGCTCCAAGGCATGTGGGACTTTCTCAAACCAAGGACTGAACCCGTGTTCCCTGCATTGGCAGGCAGATTCCTATCCACTTGACCACTTACTTTGAAACTGTGCACAGGGGATCGTCAATTTCTCACTTTGGAAATAGTAGATCTCTCTTGTTAGGGGGGTGAGAATAAACTTTCATTATAAAATCCTACAGAGAGAGGAGAAGGAAGAAGGGCTGAAAGAGGAAGGGGAAGCCCACTAGGGGAGCCGTGTCTGGTTGCAGCCCTTCCTAAGGCCAGCTGCAGCCCCGTGGGCCCCTCTTAAACTGTGTTCATGGCCTCCCAGCAGATTCCGTTTCCTGATTAAGTAGCTTCAGTTGGATTCTGTTACCTGTAGCCTCTAGTCAAAGCTATGGTTTTTCCAGTGGTCATGTATGGATGTGACAGTTGGACTATAAAGAAAGCTAGGTGCCGAAGAATTGATGCTTTTGAACTGTGTTGTTGAAGATTCTTGAGAGTCCCTTGGACTGCAAGGAGATCCAACCAGTTGAGCTGGGTGGCAGCCTGGGGTGAGGGTGGCCTGTGGGACATGGCGAGGATGGGGCGTCCCCGCTGGCCTGGTGTACAGCCTCCTCGGCCTTCATTTATGCGCCATCTGACTCCATCCCTCAAAGCCCGCGTCTGGCCTTGGTCGGTGCAGGTAATGATGATATAGGCTCATTTATGCAAGATTATCCCTTTATCACATTTCCAGGCTCATTTATGAGGCTCATGTTTCTCCCCGAGGGTGTCATCAAGCAAGTTAAGTTGTACTATTTCCCTCCCGCAGAGAACTGGCGGGGGCCTCCCTCGCTGACGGATGAGGCCCGCTGCCTTTGCCAAATAGGGTCGGCGTGATGGATCTTTTACTTGTGAATATTATAGCTGGAAATTAGCATGTTTATTGAGGTAGAATGTGTTTGTTTACATTCCACTACCCATGAGATGTGTATAAGAGACAGGACTGATGCTGAAGCTGAAACTCCAATACTTTGGCCACCTGGTGCTAAGAACTAACTTATTTGAAAAGATCCTGATGCTGGGAAAGATTGAAGGCAGGAGGAGAAGGGGATGACAGAGGATGAGACGGTTGGGTGGCATCACCGACTCGATGGACATGAGTTTGATTAAGCTCTAGGAACTGGTGATGGACCGGGAGGCCTGGCGTGCTGCAGTCCATGGGGTTGCAAAGAGTCAGACAGGACTGAGTAACTGAACTGACTGACCTGTAGCCAAAACCAGGCCAATGCCTGGTGGATGAGACGAGGCTCCTCCCTTCTCACAGCACAATCCAGTGCAGAGATAGGAGGTGAGCAAGAAACAGCTGCCCTTCTGGAAGTGCTGGGGTGAGGGACGTGGAGCCATGCTTGGCTGGGGGTGGGGTGGGAAGGGGTTTCTCCATAGAAATGTCCTCCGAGGTGAGCAAGGGAGGAGGAGACAGCAGTCATAGTAGGGGGCACAGCTTATCAGATACCCGAAAGGGAGCCTGGCACCGTCTGTACAGAACACTCCTGGTGTGCTGCGATTCATGGGGTCGCAAAGAGTCAGACACGACTGAGCGACTGAACTGAACTGAATTGTAATGTCTTCAGGAGCAATTCAGAGATATGAAGACGTTAAAGCTCCTCTTTAGGGTAGGCGCTAATGTCATTGCAGCAAATGTGAATAATTTTCTCAGATCTAGTGTTTCAGATCTAGTGTTTCAGATCTAGTGTTTCTACCCAATTAACTTCCCCTTCCCCATCCCAGCCTCATCCCCACTCACTTTGTGAGCAATGACAAACATACAGTGAATGCCTTGGGTGTGCAAGGGAAGTGAATACATAACATAGCCTACTCTGGAATGGTTTCATCCAGTAAGAGATTCTTATGGAGCTCAAAGATTTCACAGGTCACTCTAACTTTAAAAATAATTTAAAGCAATGATACCAGGTTGTCAACTTTTTGCTATTGTTAAGAAAACCGGTTTTAAACATTCACTGCCTCTAAAAGAAAAGCCTATTTTAACATCAAAAAGTCAGACATTATGAAAGACAATCCTTTTATATTGAATAAATTTAACTCTGAAAAATGTTGCATTGTTCTTTTGTTTTCACGATATGAATAGTTGAAAACCTTTTCATGGACCTGTGGCATTTGGTAACCATTCCCTTTTAAAAACCTCAGAAGGGCCAAGAAAAGTGTAGGTTTTGTCCAGAAGTTGCTTAAAATTGCCAAAAGTTTTGTTGACCCTACCAGAAGCCCTACCTCCACTTCCTGGCCAATTACAGGCTTGGAGTTGGGGCTCAGGTATCAGGACAGGACAGCTTAAATGTTGGACTAGGCCAGGTATCCACAACCTAAACATTATTTTATTTATTTGAAACGAAGCCTTCTGGGCCCTGGCTATGGTTAGACTTTGAGAGGACGCTGAAGTGACTAGCAGATGGGAGTAGAAATGCAATTAGTTAACACAAGCGTGTTATTTAATGCACTTAGCAAATGTATGTGTTTTTAAAAAGCTGGAAGAAACCACATCCAAACGCAGGCAGATGTTATCGCTAGTTGGCTGGAAAGACAGTTTATTTTTACGTACTTTGGACTTTTCCGTATTTTCCATCAAGATAGACTGTTTATATAATAAGAAAACAGTTTATCCTGAAAAATAAGTACATAAAAATTTTAAACTATGAATTAAGTTTCCCAGGAGTTGTGCAGTGAAGCGCATGCGTAGCCCTAAGCCATGCGCCTGCGTGAAATACAGTTCGCATCATTGTATATCCTTTTGCTGCTATTGTTCACTCACTAGGTCCTGTCTGAGTCTTTGCGCCCCCAGGAATTGCACCACTGTGCAGACTCCTCTGTCCTTCACCATCTCCCAGAGTTTGCTCAGATTCAAGTTCATGTAGTCAGTGATGCTATCTAAGCATCTGATCCTCTGCTGCCCTCTATGTACCTTTTCAATTTTGTGTCTCGTGCGTGTATTATCTATCAAAAAATAATTAATTTTTTTACCTGTTCAGAATGCTGGGAGAAGAAATCCTCCCATGTAGAATGGTTTACCCATTTTCTACCCACCTCCCTCTACCCCTGTGTGATTCCCCCTCACCCTTACCCCATCTTTGGGCCTTAGAGGGGTGAGGGACCTCTTCCTGGGGCTCTCCAATTGGGTAGCAGGTGCTACCCAGTTTGTTACAGTAGAATGCGATCATTCTCACCTGGCAGCATGGAGTTGACTGCCTTGATTGTAACAATTAGAATTGCAAACCATAACCCAAAACAAAGACCACTTCAAAAACCCAGCACTTACCAAAACATGATGCCCTGATGAGAAATTTAAATGAAAAAGAAAAAATCAAGAAGACCTTTGTGCAACCAGACTTGGGGTGAACATAACTCTGTAGTCTTCTGGGGCAGAGGTAAGATGAACATTCTTACTCATTAGTAAATATTTGAGATGAAAGCTTTTTTCACTTACCTCCTAATTATCATTTTTTCCAAAGCATCTGCTTCTGGGAGAAGATTAATTAGTTGGCTATTCCTAAAGGCTGGATTTGAGGAGATCAAAGGCCCTCAAAATGTAATGGAGAGAGAACTAAACTGTGGAAAAAAAATTTTTTGGGGTGGAATGAAGATCAAAATCTGTTTGGGGAGTGTCACAGTGGATGAGGTTTGCTCTGATTTTTTTCTTTTCTTCCAGAAAAATAAAAGCCCTTGCCAGGACACAAATGTTTAACTTATACTGCATTAAATTGGCCTTCTCTTTGAAGGGCTACCACTTAAAATTTCTCTCTTCTTCAATAGATAAACACATGAAAGACGCGCTTCATCTAAAACTATAGGCAGAGCCTTTATGAGATACTTTGCAGGGAAACATGGAGACTCAAATATGGTTTCCTTACTTACTTAAATGTGATTTCCTTACGTGCACCTCAGACATTTCCTCCTCTGATTTCTTCCTTCTGATTTAAACAAGTCAACCAACAAATAGATATTGATACCTTATGCAATTTTATCCTATGTCTGCACAATGACTTGGAAACTAGGCTTGCCAACATCTTTCTCCCCAGCCCACATGAGACTCTGCTTCTCCACATCTTTTCCTTTCCTGTCTATACTATAAAGTCATTGCTATAGACTGAATGTTTGTGTTGCACGGAATTCATCTGCTGAATGGGACTAGTGCCCTTATAAAACAGATCCTAGAGAACTCCTTTAATCTTTCTGCCTTACTGAGGACATGTTGAGAAGATGGCCATCTATGGACTAGGAAATCATCCCCACCAGATGCTGACTCTGTAGGCATCTTGATCTTGGACGTCCCAGGCTCTATATAATAAAATAAATGTTTGTTGTTTATAACCTACCCAGATTGTGCTATTCTTTAAATAGCATGGACTAAGACATACCTACTTCTTAAATTTTAATTTGATAGCTAAATATATTTGGTATAAACTTTAGAAAAAAAAAATAGGCTTCTCTGGTGGCTCAGATGATAAGGAGTCCACCTGAAATGCAGGAGACACAAGTTCAGTCCCTGGGTTGGGAAGATCCCCTGGAGAAGGCAGTGGCTACCCATTCCAGTATTGTTGCCGGAAGAATTCCATGGACAGAGGAGACTGGCAAGCTATAGTCCACGGGGTCGCAAAGAGTCGGATAAGACTGAGCGACTAACATTTTCACTTTCACACTTAAGAAAATATAGATTAACAGGAGATTTTAAATTACTGCTAAGTCCCACACTCAAAGAAAACTATTAACATATTATTATTTAATCAATCCCTCCAGCTTTTTTCTAGTCATAAAATTACTTTTCTACATAAACTGAATCTTAGAGCACACACTGTTTTCTAATCCCCCCACCCCCATCCTGCTTGGCATTTCCGCAACACTGATCTATCAGATAGAGAAGAAAACAACTCTATTCTGACCAAGTGGGTGTTGAAATGGTCTGATAACACATGCCAATCACATTTCACCACAAATCGTACTATACTTAGCTAAGTGTTTTTGTACACCTTGGCCTTCCAAATGATCAACTGAGCCTACTCTGTGAGGCATCAGGACTCTGGTGAGCAGCCCCACTACAGGAAAGCTCTGTTCTACACCCAACACAGCCACACACCCGGAGGTGATAATGGGCCCTACCTGGGCCCGAGGGCCGTCTAATGAATCTGCAGCAGCCCCTGGCCCTGGAACTGGCCATGGTGTGGTTAATTTGATCAGTTTGGGAAAGAGTGTCTCTCATCCCTTTCCCACTACTGAATGAAGGCACAGCTGAGATGCTGGCCTCTTCAACTCAGAATCTAAGGGCTGGGGCTATCTCCTCCCCATCCTGAGCCCTGCCTTCCTGACTGCCCCCAACAGGCTCATTTTCCAGGACTGCACTGTTCATTACTCAAGTCACACTGTACCTAACCTTCGGCGTTTGCTATTAGGAAGAAACCGGGTGGGCAAAGGCCACCACTGAAGACTGTCCTTTAGTAAAATGTGTACAGCCTACAACTGTGAAAATTTGCAGGGGTTTTTAAGTCAGAGGGACTATGAGAGAATCCAGGAATGGTCTGTTGCAAAAATGCAGGATATACTTGGAGGACATATTCAAATTAATTCTGGATCCAACATGAAGGCAAGTTAAGCCAAGAAGATGTTAATATCAAGAGGAATTTTTGAAAAGTTAATGAATTGTACTTTACCTGCAGAGTTTCCCAAGCTGGTGGATCATCAGAATCACTTTGACTACTTTCAAAACCTGAGATTCCCTCCTAGTGTATGGCACAGGGAACTATATTCAATACCCTGTGATAAACCATATGGGAAAAAATACATGAACAAGGAAAAAAAAAAAAAAAAAGCCTCTAGATTTCCACCAGATCTCCAAGGTTCTAATTTAATAGATCTGGAAAAGGGATTTTAGTGTTTACCTATTTCTTACTTTGTTCTAGTAAAACATTTCATGTTTTTTTCTTTCCTTCCTTTTTCTTAAGTTAAAAAAATTGATTTATTGTCAATTATTTCCTCTTTAAGCTGAACTTTTTATTTTCCTTATTTTTTAATTAATTGGTTAATAACTTTATTCGGCTCATGCTGGGTCTTAGCTGCAGCACTCAGGGATCAGGATTTCCCGTCTTTGTTGTGGCATGCAGGAACTTTAGTTGAAACATGTGAACTCCTATTTGCCTCATGTGGGATCTAGTTGCTTAACCAAGGATTGAAACCAAACCCCCTGCATTGGAACCTCAGAATCTTAGCTACTAGACCACCAGGGAAGTCCCTAAGCAGACCTATTTTTAAAAATTGAATTGATGTGTTAATTCAGACAACACCAGTTCAGATTGCTTTGTTTGTTTACAGCAGTGGTACTCAAACCTGGATGCACCTCAGAATCACCTTGGGAAATTTTAGAAATCCTACTACCAAGCACCCCATATTAATTACATCACAATTGGTAGAGATGGAGCTAGGCTTCAGTTCCTCAAAGCTCCAGGCAATTACAAGGTCAGCCAAGGCTTAGAATCACTGGGTGAGACCCAGATTGAAGGACCAGCCCAGGTGAGAACTCCAAGGAGGGAACTAGTGCAGCCCTTACCTAGCGAAGGTGCTGGTGCTGGCAGGAGGGTGCTGATTTCGGCTCATGCTGGGTCTTAGCTGCAGCACTCAGGGATCAGGATTTCCCGTCTTTGTTGTGGCATGCAGGAACTTTAGTTGAAACATGTGAACTCCTATTTGCCTCATGTGGGATCTAGTTGCTTAACCAAGGATTGAAACCAAACCCCCTGCATTGGAACCTCAGAATCTTAGCTACTAGACCACCAGGGAAGTCCCTAAGCAGACCTATTTTTAAAAATTGAATTGATGTGTTAATTCAGACAACACCAGTTCAGATTGCTTTGTTTGTTTACAGCAGTGGTACTCAAACCTGGATGCACCTCAGAATCACCTTGGGAAATTTTAGAAATCCTACTACCAAGCACCCCATATTAATTACATCACAATTGGTAGAGATGGAGCTAGGCTTCAGTTCCTCAAAGCTCCAGGCAATTACAAGGTCAGCCAAGGCTTAGAATCACTGGGTGAGACCCAGATTGAAGGACCAGCCCAGGTGAGAACTCCAAGGAGGGAACTAGTGCAGCCCTTACCTAGCGAAGGTGCTGGTGCTGGCAGGAGGGTGCTGATGCGCTAGTCTGCCCAACGCACTCAGAGCCAAGCTCTCGGGATATTTAGAAAATCCATAGATTGATATGCTTATTCAGCCTACTCAAAGAATGTCCCTGCCTGCTGCTGGGTAACCAGTATAATCCACAGTTGCAAGCAAGAGTCACTATTGGGACTTCCCTGGTGGTCCAGTGGCTAAGGCTCCCCACTCCCAATGCAGTGGGGCCCTGATTCAATTCTCGGCCTGGGAAATAGCTGTCACATGCCTCAACTAAGAGCTTGCATGCCACAACAAAAGGTTTTGCAGGCCACAATGAAGGCTGAAGATTCTGTGTGCTGCAATTAAGGCCTGGAGCAGCTAAATAAATAATTTTTTTTTTAAGTCACTGTTCCCAGGCTTAGCCACTTTCCCCCTTTCTCTTCATCCCTCCTTTCCCTTCCTGTGTCCTCCTCTCCTCTACCAACTGACACCCTCACATGTGAATAAACAATTTGCACATAAAAAATAAATATTTCATGTATATTACCATATGCGAAATAGATCACCAGTCCAAGTTCAATGCATGAAACAGGGCACTCAAAGCCAGTGCACTGGGACAACCCTGAGGGATGGGATGGGAAGGGAGGCGGGAGGGGGATTCAGAATGGGGGACGCATGTACACCCATGGCTGATTCATGTCAGTGTATGGCAAAAACCACTACAGTATTGTAAAGTAATTCACCTCCAATTGAAATAAATTTAAAAAATAATTTGAAAAGTGAAATAAATGTTTTTTATTCTTTTGTTGGGGGAGTGGGTAATTTTCTCGGTTCTGTCTTGTCACAGTGAAAATTTGAAACAGCAGACCAGTGTTACAACTCGGTTACAGCTCAGTTTTATTTGGCAAGCAAAGGAAAATACATCCCTGAGGCGTGAGAGCAGGCCAGCACAAAAGAAGAGCCTCAGTCCGTCTTGGCTTCCTCTCCTTGAGCCTGCCCTGTGTAAACTGGGCTAGCAGCAGGCCTGCTTGTTTCACCTGAGGTTCTCACTGTGGTCCTGGGATCTTCCTTTGTTCTATTTTTGCAGGCTTCTTCCTTCTTTGTCTTTTAGCTATCGCCATTTTGGACTCTTTTTTCCTATTCTACCTACCTAACACTTTGACACTGATTTCAATGGCATATGCCTTAAACTGAATGTGATTTATTAACAGTTGTGGTCCAGTAGCTCAGTCACGTCCGACTCTTTTCGACCCCATGGACTGCAGCACGCCAGCCTTCCCTGTCCTTCACCATCTCCCGGAATTTGTTCAAGCTCACGTTCATTGAGTCGGTGATGCCGTCCAACCATCTCATCCTCTCTCGTCCCCTTCGCCTCCTGCCTTCAATCTTTCCCATCATCAAAGTCTTTTCCAATAACACAGTAAGTTACCAAAAGTGAAGCACTACTATTCACCATGTGCTGGGTTGATCACGTCAATGTCGTGATCTCATTTCATGCGCATAACGTAGCCGAAATTTGGCCTCTGTACATGGGTGACAAATTTATTCTCAGAGACAAAGTTTTGGACAAACTAGAAAATGATAGCTTTATTACTTTTCCAGGCAAAAGGGGGGCCATAGCAGGATAATGTCCTCAGAACTGTGTGTCTCAACCTGGAGGCAATAGTGAAGAGTTTTATAGCAATGGTTCATAGAGGAGGGCATGATCAGCTCATGGACGGTCTTCTGACTGGTTGGTGGTGAGGTAATTGGGAGTCAACATCATTAGTCTTCTGGTTCTAACTGGCCTGGGGTCTACCTCTTTGTTGGCTGCATGCAGCTAACTTCTTCTACCTGCGGGGGTTGGGGGGGTGGTTTCAGTATTCACAAAATAGCTCAAAGATATTGTTATGTATGTCCCTTGAGGGGTGAACTGAGGCCCTACCATAATGCTTCACTATTGTTTCCTGATAATTCCTCCCTTCTCCCTACATCCCCTCCCTTTCCTGATCAGCAGCTTCTTGAACCTGCCCCTTGGAACTCAGGGAAGATCCTGGAGGCAGAATGAAATCTATTTCCTACAAACGAGAAATTGAGGACCCAGAAGGCTTTTTGCCCAGAAGCCCCACAAGGCTCTCCTCAGTTACACTGCAAGCTTTTGGTAAGTACTCTTATCATTTCTAATTCTCTTTGAAGAAGCTGAGGCTTCAGTTCAGTTCAGTCACTCAGTCGTGTCCAACTCTTTGCAACCCCATGAATCGCAGCACACCAGGCCTTCCTGTCTTTCACCAACTCCCGGAGATCACTCAGACTCATGCCCATCGAGTCAGTGATGCCATCCAGCCAACTCATCTTTGTCGTCCCCTTCTCCTCCTGCCCCCAATTCCACCCAGAATCAGGTTCTTTTCCGGGGTAGCACAGCTACCCCGTACACTGCACAGTGACTCTAGGAGCTGTGTATGTGTGCTAAGATGCTCAGTCATTTCCAACTCTTTGAGATGCCTTGAACTGTAGCCCACAAGGCTCCCGTGTCCATGGGATTCTCCAGGCAAGAATACTGGAGTGGGTTACCATTTCTTTCTCCAGGGGATCCTGTCTTTCACCAACTCCCGGAGATCACTCAGACTCATGCCCATCGAGTCAGTGATGCCATCCAGCCAACTCATCTTTGTCGTCCCCTTCTCCTCCTGCCCCCAATTCCACCCAGAATCAGGTTCTTTTCCGGGGTAGCACAGCTACCCCGTACACTGCACAGTGACTCTAGGAGCTGTGTATGTGTGCTAAGATGCTCAGTCATTTCCAACTCTTTGAGATGCCTTGAACTGTAGCCCACAAGGCTCCCGTGTCCATGGGATTCTCCAGGCAAGAATACTGGAGTGGGTTACCATTTCTTTCTCCAGGGGATCTTCCAGACCCAGGGATTAAACCCATGTCTCTTACATCTCTTGCACTGGCAGGAGGTTTCTTTACCACTAGCACCACTGAGCTGGAATTCTGCAATCTCTTTCTGTCTTTGCTTTGTCAGGTTCTGTCAACAAGCGGTGCAGGGAGAGCGAAGGAGGGATCGCCACTTTCCTCAGCTTCCTGCGCCTGTCAACACCCTCTCAGTGATGGCCCTTGCCTTCAAAGATCTGGGCTCCCACTCCACAGTGTCGCTCCTGACAGCCTCTAGATTCTGAGAACCCCAGCTTTTCTTTCACGGTCCCCCCACCCCCCACCCCGCCACCCGCAGCCC
>SJYX01006973.1:288518-302081 GCA_006410675.1 Oreotragus oreotragus
CTGGGTTACCTTTTTGCTTCCGTAGTCCCTGTAGCACTGATTTAATCAATTCCCTATATTAAATTCTTGCTGGTAAAACAGCGGGTTTCTGTTTCCTAACTGATAAAGGAGTAAAATAAGTTACTCAAGGACACACAGTAAGAAATGGCAGAGGGACTTCCCACATGGTCCAGTGGTTAAGACTCCACACTCCAAATGCAGAGGACCTGGGTTCAATTCCTGTTCAAGGAACTACATCTCATGTGCTGCAACTAAAGATCCTGCAACAAAGATCAAAGATCTGGTGTGCTATAACTAAGACCTGGCACAGCCAAATAAGTAAATAAATATGAAAGAAAAAAAATGGCAGAATCAGGGTTCAAACCTAGTTCCTCTGACTCCAGAGCACCTGCTCTGCCCTGTGCCACTAAGAGCTTCTCAGCAGATGGCCTAGAGCCTCCAAGAGAAAAGAGTTTCATCTGACCCTAGTTTTCTTCTGAAAAACCTCTTCTGAAATATTTTAAAATATATATGTTTATACCCATTAAAAACAGAACTTTAAAGAAAAATGGCTACTGATGTGTGAAATGGAAAAATATATGGTACATTCTGAAAGTGCTTGAGGATGTTTACCGTTAATGTTGACGAAAATCCTGGATTCTTGAAATAAAAGTGTCTTATATGGGCTAGTACAATCATTAGAGTGAAATTAAATTTTAATATTTTTAAACCCCAACAGTTCACAACTCCTACTAATGTATGCTTCTGTATTGTAGGTTGTGATTGGTTGGCCAATAAAAATATATGGTACATTCTGAAAGTGCTTGAGGATGTTTACCGTTAATGTTGACGAAAATCCTGGATTCTTGAAATAAAAGTGTCTTATATGGGCTAGTACAATCATTAGAGTGAAATTAAATTTTAATATTTTTAAACCCCAACAGTTCACAACTCCTACTAATGTATGCTTCTGTATTGTAGGTTGTGATTGGTTGGCCAAAGGAGAGAGAGCTTCACGAACTATGGAATGGATATCACACAGCTTATCTCATGTACGCCCAGTTTATGTTCTTTAGAGCAGGGGTCCCCAACCCCGGGCCATGGCCTGGTACTGTTCTGCGACCTGTTAGGAACCAGGCCGCAGAGTAGGAGGTGAGCAAGTGAGCAAGCACAGCTTTCTCTTCATCTGCTCCTCCCCCTCGTTCCCCGCCTCTCGCGTTATCACCTGACAGCTCACCACCCCCCCGTGCCCCTGTCCATGGAAAAACTGTCTTCCAGAAAGCCAGTGCCCGGTGCCAAAAAGGTCGGGGACCACTGCTTTAGACTATAGGGAACCTGGAGAAAAGATCATGCTTCTGTTTCATCTTGATTCAGACTGGGAGCCCAGTTCCCAGCAAGTCAGGAGCCTGTTTCCTCATCTGTAAATGCCTATTTCCTAGTCCTAGTACTTAAGTGAGGCCTATGAATAAACAGTGGGCAACACAGAGAAGGCAGCTGATGCATTTTAGTTATTCTGTTCTTAACATACACCACACACACGCACACACACACCAAATGTTACTGAAAAGTGTAAAAGTAACACTATACACAATGTATAGGACAAGAAAATTATTCTAGAGATGATGTCATTATCAAATTAATGCAGTCCAAATCAAATTTTCAAGAAGGTTCTATAGTACTTACTAATATAATTTTTATGTTTATAAAAATAGTATAAAAAATTTAAAAATAATTATCCACAATGGAAATCTACAAAGTTGGAAGAAAAAGGTCCTCTCTAATCCCATCTGCTGGAGGTCTCCACTGTGGAGAGACTGGCATATACCCTTTCAGACTGTACATACAGAGATGTATGTGGCTGAGAGTCAGCCCTGATGAAAGTTCACTTGTAACCCAGCCCTGTTGCAGGTGTGGGCCTAGCTCTCAGCTGTCAGGACTACTTCTTTCTGCAAGGTCTCCCCCAGTTTCACCTTCCCCACACCCCCACTGCTCCCTCTTAATTTACCTCCTATGCTTCTTTTCCTTTCAAAGAACCTTGCCTCTCCTTTGGGTCGGTCTTCAAGGGGGTCATTGGTCGTTTATCCCTATCCATGCACAGCTGAAGGGGGCTCCTACTTTGGATTTGCAAATAGAGGAGGGGGGTGGGTAAGAAACCCTCATCTTGGCTAAACTCCAGGTAGAGTATCTGTATCAGCTCTCTAGGCTGTGTAACAAATTACCCCACAATTCAGAGGTTTAAAACAACATTTATTAGCACCTGGTTTCTATGTGTCAAGAATCTGGGTGTGGCTTTGATGGGTCTTTCATTCAAGGTGTCAGCTGGAGCTGAAGACTTTTCAAGACTCAACTGGGAAGGCATCGCTTCATGAGACTGTTGGCAAGATTCAGTTCCCTGTGGGCTGTTGGCCAGTGGGCACATTCGGTTTCCTGACACATGGGGAGATTCTCTTTTGATATCCTATCATTTTGCCTTTTCATACTGTTCCTGGGGTTCTCAAGGCAAGAATACTGAAGTGGCTTGCCATTCCCTTCTCCAGTGGACCACGTTCTGTCAGACCTCTCCACCATGACCTNTTGTTGACCATGATGGCTACTCCATTTCTTCTGAGGGATTCCTGCCCGCAGTAGTAGATATAATGGTCATCTGAGTTAAATTCACCCATTCCAGTCCATTTTAGTTCGCTGATTCCTAGAATGTCGACGTTCACCCTTGCCATCTCTTGTTTGACCACTTCCAATTTGCCTTGATTCATGGACCTGACATTCCAGGTTCCTATGCAATATTGTTCTTTACAGCATCGGATCTTGCTTCTATCACCAGTCACATGCACAACTGGGTATTGTTTTTGCTTTGGCTCCATCCCTTCATTCTTTCTGGAGTTATTTCTCCACTGATCTCCAGTAGCATATTGGGCACCTAACGACCTGGGGAGATTCTCTTTTGATATCCTATCATTTTGCCTTTTCATACTGTTCATGGTGTTCTCAAGGCAAGAATACTGAAGTGGCTTGCCATTCCCTTCTCCAGTGGACCACGTTCTGTCAGACCTCTTCACCATGACCCGCCCGCCTTGGGTTGCCCTGCAGGCATGGCTTGGTTTCATTGAGTTAGACAAGGCCCTGGTCCTAGTGTGATTAGATTGACTAGTTTTCTGCAAGTATGGTTTCAGTGTGTCTGCCCTCTGATGCCCTCTTGCATCACCTACCATCTTACTTGGGTTTCTCTTACCTTGGGCGTGGGTTGTCTCTTCACGGCTGCTCCTTACCTTGGGCGAGGGGTATCTCTTTACCGCCGCAGTTCCTGACCTTCAACGTGGGACAGCTCCTCTAGGCCCTCCTGCGCCTGCGCAGCCCCTGCTCCTCGGGTTGCTCCTCCCGGCCGCCGGCCGTGGCCTCGGGCTCAGGGTGGCTCCTCCCGGCCGCCCCTGGCCTCGGACATGGGGGTGTCTCTTCCTGGCCGCCCCTGACCTCAGACGCGGGGTATCTCCTCCCGGCCGCCACTGACCTCAGACACAGGGTAGCTCCTCTCGGCCATTCCTGCGCCGTCGCAGCCTGGCACTCTAGGTTGCTGCCCCTGACCTGGGACGTGGGGTAGCTTCTCTCGCCCACGCTGAATGCGCCGGCCCGACTCTCGCAAGCAGCCCACATTCCCAAAATACTCCAAAACTCTAACACATATATATGGAATTTAGAAAGATGGTAATGAGGACCCTGTATGCAAGACAGTAAAAGAGACACATGTATCGAGCGGACTTTTGGACTCCGAGGGAGAGGGAGAGGGTGGGATGATTTGGGAGAATAGCATTGAAATATGTATACTATCATGTAAGAAACGAATCGCCAGTTTATGTTCGATGCAGGATGCAGAATGTTTTGGGCTGGTGTATGGAGATGATCCCGAGGGATGATGTGGGGTGGGAGGTGGGAGGGGGGGGCTCATGTTTGGGAGTTCACGTACAGCCATGACGGATTCATGTCAGTGTATGCCAAAACCAATACAGTACTGTAAAGTAAAATAAAGTAAAAATAAAAATTTTAAAAAAACAAAAAAAAATTAATATGATTGGAATGTTACAGTGAGACAGTTGTAATACTGTCTTTACAAGTTTTCCAATTATTTACTGCATCTTAATAATGCTAAAAAGCTATTTCCTATAATCATTTTTTACTGTATCCTTTGGAAACCATGAAGCTATTTATGAGTTAACTGCAATAGAATGAAATTATTTAATTAAGTCTTTTTAACTGCTTGGAGTTAATCCTAGTAGTAGTAGGGTATAATTAATAATTAAATCAACTGTATTATTTTTTCTGTGTGTGGGTCCTTAAAATATGAATATTTTTGAATATATAATGTAGTTAAAACTTTACACATCAAAATTTTCTGGGGAAACCAAAAAAATATACATTAAGCATATAGTTAGGGGGATTTCATTTAGCTGACTATTTTCTGATTCCTGCAATATGAACTCCTGGTTGTTTTATATCAGCAGTACTGATTATATCAGCAGATCAAATTATCCTTGATATTATTAAATGTCAATATATTAACAAATTTAAGCCAGAAAATTGTAAATGAGCTTTATATGTAAAAAATATAAAAGATAGTACATTCTATGATGTGTCCTATTAATTACTGTTAATAACATTTTTCAGAAAGATGTTTTAATGATCATTATGCTTAAAATTTTCCTAAAAATTAAAATTTTAATATTGATAATGGAAAGATATTAATAACTATATTTTAATATATTTTTCTTATTGTCTAAATAGAAACATATTTCTAATCATAATTATATTTGGTTTTAAAAGCATGTGTCATTTATGAAGCTTTCTAAGATGTAAATAAGCATAAAATATTCATTTCTATAAACAAAATTTAATTGGTTGTAAATTTTTATTCATCTTACGAGATTTCTAAATTGTATAACGTTACTTCTCAGGATTTAAAACACTTCCTCATACATATAGGTACTGCCAAATACTTCTTGAATAAATTAATCAAAAGATAATAAAATATTACTTATTTTCCTCATCTGTGCAAATATACCCTAAATTTAGAAACATCTGAACAAATATTATGGATCATGAAATATTTGCATTTACCCTTCTTTGGTACATTGCATTTTATCAATCTTTATAAAACAAAAATAAAAGATTGTCTTTCAAATTATGTGAACTCAAAAGGAAAGTAAATATTTCATGAATATCCACATGGAAATGCACAATTTATTAGTACTTTGAGTTGGAATAGCCAAACGTTGTTTCAATTATAATATCTCTAGTATATTTCCTTCTTATATGCAAAATAAGCATTACTAAGTACAATGTAAAAATTAGGACTTCCCAGGTAGCTAAAAATATTCCTGCAAATGCAGGAGGCACGGGTTCAATCTCTTGTCCAAGAAGATCCCCTGGAGAAGGAAATGGAAACCCACTCTAGTATTCTTGCCAAGGAAACCCCATGAACAGAGGAGCCTAGTAGGCTACAGTCCATGGGGTTGCAAAGAGTTGGTCATGACTGAGCGACTGAACAACAGCAATGTTAAAAATTAACTATACCTGTCTAAATGGGAAATTAAATGGAAGAGAAAAACATCAAAGTTTAACTCATATTACCTTCAGGTCCCAGGACATTCAAAATTAGGAAATTAACACATATCCTTGGTTGATAAGACCAAAAAAAAATATCTGGTAGGGCAAAAGGGAAGGGAAGCACAAGTACATTTTCCAAAGTGGCAAATGTAAAATGACTTTATTGTTTGCCCATCTATGAGTAGTTTCACCATTTAAATAAAGAATGTAGCTCCATTTTTGATATTCAACTTTTGACAGCTTTTAATAACTCCTTCTTCTTCCCTCTGCCCCATATCCGGACAAGCATGTTAAAAAGCCTGGTGCTTTCTCCTTTAGCACTGGTAAGAAGTTCAAGCCACAGGTCAGATTCGGCACTGCAGCCCTACCTCCTGATCATCATAAAAGACCCCAAGCCGATAACGTTTTCTCTCTAGCTATTTTCAGACCTGCTTAGGAGCCCCACCACTCTCCCAAGAAAGCCTCATTATGTGAGTAATAAACCTTTTCGTAACCTTTTGGTGTGTGTGTGAGCACTGATCTCAATATCAAAACCAAATTTGGAGTGGTGGTCCACACTAATATTACAGTGAAAGAAAAAAAAAAACTGTGTTTTTCATTGACCCAACCTTTCTCTTAGGGGAACAAATGACTAATTCAAAAGTTACTCTAGTGTTATTATTAATATCAGTTCCCTAGTCTATAGTTTGTTTCACCCATTACCTGCCTTTGAGAAAACTGAATATTTTACATTTTCTAGACTTTCAGGACCTTCCTCTTCTATGTGATAATTTAAAGATGCCCAAAATTCATTCAGTCAATGCATCTGCAGATTTTCCTAGTGTGCTCATGGGAAACAAGTTTGAGATTTGTGGCTTATACTCATTGAGATTAGCTAGTAACAGAAGTTAAGTTAAGTTAAGTCGCTCAGTCGTGTCCGACTCTTTGCAACCCCATGGACTGTAGCCCACCAGGCTCCTCCATCCATGGGATTCTCCAGGCAAGAATCCTGGAGTGGGTTGCCGTTTCCTTAATAGAAACTAGTCTATAAATTCTTACCTAGCAGGAGATTTTATCCCATCATAGATGGGCACGGGCTCTATAACTCTGAAAGCTATATAGGAAGCCATTTAGAGCAACAGCTTTGAAGTACATCTGGCTTTCTAAAATACTTTATCACAAGTTGTGTAAGCTTTAACCTTTTCCTTATCCCATTTATCTTGAGTTTCCTCATTTATAAAATCGATATTTAGTTCACGTCTTATAAAAATAATATAAATAGTATTTTTTAATGTTTCTAAGTAATACTAGAGTTAACATAGCAGCAACAGAATTCAAACCCAACTTACTGCCTAATAATTTCAAATCAATTCCCTACATTAATAGCCTAAGAAGAGACATGCCCAGTATTAGGAATAAATTCTATTTAGCTTTATCTCCCCTGTCTTATACAAGATGTTTGGCATTCAATAAAAAGTATGAGACATACAGAAAAGTCAGCAAAAAACAAGATAATTAGCAGAACCAAAGTCAGAGAGGACTTAGATGTAGGAGCCATCAAAGAGATATTTACTAACGTCAAAGATCGACGTGTTAAGGAATCCAGTAAAAAGGTAAATAATATGTCTGAATAGATGGGGAATTTCAGAGGGTAGAAACTACAGAAAGAATCAAAAGGAAATGCTAAAAAATGCAGTATCGGAGGCATGAATTGCTTTTTTGACATATATATTAATGAATTTCCTACAGGTAAGAAAATAATAAACTTAAGCACAGATTAGCAGATACTACCCCAAGTGAAGCACAAGGAGCAAAAGGAGTGAAAAACAGAATAGCCTAAGAACAATAATATCACATGGTCAATATATTGGAATTTCAGAAGGAANGCATGAATGGCTTTTTTGACATATATATTAATGAATTTCCTACAGGTAAGAAAATAATAAACTTAAGCACAGATTAGCAGATACTACCCCAAGTGAAGCACAAGGAGCAAAAGGAGTGAAAAACAGAATAGCCTAAGAACAATAATATCACATGGTCAATATATTGGAATTTCAGAAGGAATGGAGGAAAAGAACAGAGCAGAAGAAATGTTTGACTCTATAATAGCTTGGAGTTTCATGAAAATAATGAAATAATAAAAGATTACAAGTCCAGAAAACACAGAGAAACCTAAGTAGGATAAATAAAGACACGCACACACACAGATACACACCTCTAGATCCATTATATTCAAACTGCTGAAAAAAGAAATATAAAGGTAAAATTACTAAAGCAGCCAGAGAAGACATATTTGAGACAGAGGAGAAAAGAAAAGACACAAAGTAGATTTCAGAAACAAATAAGTCAGAGGTAATAAAATAAGCCAGGGCTTCCCTGATAGCTCAGTTGATAAAAGAATACGCCTGTAAAGCAGGAGATCCTGGTTCATTTCCTGGGTTTGGAAGATCCCCTGGAGAAGGGAAAGCCTGCCCACTCCAATATTCTTGGGCTTCCCTTGTGGTTCAGCTGGTAAATAATCCATCTGTAATGCGGATACCTGAATTCTATCCCTGGGTTGGGAAGATCCCCTGGAGAAGGGAAAGCCTACCCACTCCAGTATTCTGGACTATTCTGGCCAGGAGAATTCCGTGAACTGTATAGTCCTTGTGGTCGCAAAGAATCGGACATAATGAGTGACTTTCACTTTCACTTTCAGTGAGAAAGTATCTGCAATGTACTGAAGATACCCATGCTTGAGTTTAGACTGAACTGAAGATTTAACTTAGGGATAAAATTCTATGCCCAATTTTCAGCTGATCCTACCAGTTAGTGCCTCAGAAGGGATCTTATCTCTTCTAGAGTCAGGGTAATGTTGCTAACTATTCAGTGTTTCCTAAGCTTGCTGTAGGGCAAGTGGAGTTCTGTGTCTTCCTAGTCCGCCCTCAGCTTTATGCAGGACAAATAAATGTGCCTTAGTCTCAGTGTTAGGGGGTTGTTGCTCCTTTTGGTAGTCAAATTTCAGCTTTCATCTGTGGGCATTCTTCTGTGGGAGCTTTTCCTTCCCTGTCCATGGAAGAAGATCTCTGATTGTATTAGATTTGAAATCTGGACTCATGAGTTTCCAGCCCCACTTGCAGAAATCGTTTTTATAGTCTCTATTCCCCCATAGCAAAAATGAGTTTTACTTGTGTCTTGAGTGTCAGAGTACTTACTGATCTCAGTAGAGACTTAGACTTTTGAGAAAGAAGCCCAAGTAAGAAGTGGGGCTTCATGCTTTTCTTGCAGTTGCAGGCATCTCCTCCTATAGCGCTAACAGAGAGGGTTCTCTTCAGAATACTTCCTATAATATTTTTTTCTCATGAGTATCCAGTGGAGGGCCAAGGAAATAAGCCTATGAATGTTTACAGAATCCCCTTGTATCTGCATCTCCTTGAGATTCTATATCATCATAAAAGTCCATTGTTGCCTTTTAGCAATTCTTTAACATTTTAGATTTCTTCTTGCCCATTTTTATGATAGTCATCCAGTAGTAAATGATCTCTGCCCGAGAGATGCCATTAACACCCCCGCCCCCCAGTTGTGATGATCAAAAATGCCTCATGACACTGCAAAATGTCCCCTTAAGGAGAAATCCCTCTGGTTGAAGACTACTGCTCTAGACAAGTATGAATAAGATGATATTTCTCCTCTTCCCTTGTTTGTGGCATATCAACAACATGAACCAATACTTGAACTATTTTGAGAGGAGTCAAGACTTCCTTAATCCAAATCTATGTCTAAAATGTCACTTTTGATCAATTATTTTTTTCTTCAGGACCTCACAGCTTCTCTGTCTTCAGGAGATTGCTGATTATATACCAAGATCCCTGACAAGCACTGTCAGGCATGTCATATGCTAGTTGTACCACAACAGTATATGGGAGCCAGGATAGAAAGTCATTCATACAGAAAATATTTTCTTCACTATTTTGACAAATACTGTTAAGTGCATATAATTTACCAGCCATGGTATTGGGTACTAGGAATACAGTTTTGAAAGTGGAGGCATGACGATTACCCTCATTGAGTTTATCATCTTATATGGGAGAGAAGTATGGCAAATATAGTAGAAAATAATTTCATAATGTTTATAAATAGAGTTGAATCATATATACTCTCTTGAATGCAGGGAGTACAAAGTCTAGATGGAAGCTGAGCTGGGATGTGTGAAACTGATCTTGCCTTTCGTAGCATAGCATTTTGTCATGTAGATTGTAATTCTTTTGCCTAAAACTACATATTTCCATTTGCCTGGCACCTACATACAAGATAATTACTTTATTTAAGGCATGTTAGAAGAAACATGTTTCAAACTTCAAAGAATCTTGTCTCATTGGACTTGAGCATGAAATATTTACCTCCAATATCATATTTTTTGAAGGAATTTCAAAGCATAAGTTTCCTCTTAAAAGCTGACTCTGTAAACCCCACAGAATATAATTATTTTTCAGCACTGTAATACAAAGAAAAGCGTAAAGTTTCACAAAATAATATGAGAGAACATAATCCAATCAAGGAGCTTCTAAGTGTTAGGAAAGATTATACCTTCCTAAAGAAATTCTCCATATGTGGAAACTTGCTCCATAAGTAGGACTACTTCAGACAGAATAAGATGAGGCGAGATGTGGAGAAGGAAGCAGGGAATTGGGAGAGCAGAACAGCACAAATGAAGTTTGTGAGTGGAAAGGAAGAAACATGTTTGTCAGAGAAGCAGAGAAAAATGCAGTTCTGTGTGGCAGAAATACAGAAGGAAGATGACAGTAACTAGAGATAGATGTTAGTGTTGATTAGGGCTTTGAGTATATTATAAATAAGTTGAAATTTCATTTTAGCAGCAATTGGAAGCATTAATAAATTTTATCAAGGCATTACTGGGTTCAAATTTATACTCGGTTGGCCAAAAATTTCATTTGGATTTTTCCATACGCTGTTATGGAAAAACTTAAAGGAACTTTTTGGCCAATCCAATATTTGCATTTAATCTGGTGAAAGATGATGGTGACTTAGAGGAGAATAGCATAAGCAGAAGTCAAGAAAAGCTTTAAATTGACAGAATGTGAGTTTATGTTATAGGCTACATGATTGTGTCTTCTTACTCACCCCAAATTAATACATTGGGATCATAGCTGCCAATTGTGTGGTATTTAGAAATGGAGCCTTTGGGAGGTCATTTGGTCAGAAGGACAGAACCTAATGATACGATTAGTACCCTTTTAAGAAGAGACATGAGAGAGAGAGCTTACTTCTCCTTTTTGTTCTGTAAGGATAGAAGGAGAAAATGGCCATCTGTAAACCAGGAAGAAAACTCTCACCAGACAAAAATTCCCTGGTGACTTGATCTTAGCCTTCCAATCTCCATAACTGTGAGAAGGAATAAAGAAAAAAAGTTCATTTTATAAGCCATGTCAAATGCTATTATGGGTAACACTGAAAAAACAAATTCAGTTCAGTGTTGGGGCATTAAAAAATTAGGATGCAATGTGACATTCAAATGAAAATGTCAAAGAGAAAGTGTATATATAAATCAGAAGTTTAGAAGGGATGGCTGGCCTGCTGATAATAATTAAGGAACTGCCAAGTTACAGATATGTATTAAAGCTATGAAAGATGGATTTAATCACCTATAAAAAGATATAACAAGAGAATAGAAGATGACCTGCGACTGAGACCTGAGGAACCCCAATGCCCATAGAGAAGGGGTCCATACAAGTTGTCACCAGTGTACACAAGTGTGAGTTCCATGTGTGTATGCCACAGCCCAATTCCAGTCAAATAAATACCTAGAATTTGCATCTCATTAATGCCAGGCAATGTGTTGCAGCAGTCCATGAGTCATAATAAAACAGCCCAAGTTAGATTTTCTAGTAGAGAAAGTAGAACCGTGCACTTTTAGGGAAAAATAGTCATTGCAGGACTAGGAGGTAATACAAATGCCAAGTTTAAGACTTTACAATATAGAATGAAGACTATCAAAAATGAAAATACAATATAATGTGTATGCAACTTGCAAGTGTCACATTCTCATTTTTAAATTTAACTTCTGTAAACAGGAAAAATTAAGGCAGCTTAATTCTTCCATGTTTCCATGTGTCTAAATTCTTAAATTCAAACTGTAGCTTTCCTATAGTCATCAATATTTCTATAGGCATAGTTGTATTTCCATTAATGTTCCCCATTCTCCAGGAATCTCTAGGAAATGCATAAATTATTTCAAAATTCTATGAATTCAGAACAGCTTCAAAGTCACTAGGAAAATGACAAATATAGTAAGGATATTTCTGCCAAGTGATTTGGCCTTGGTTTCTATGAAAGCATATGCAAATATGCAGACTACAGACAGAGAAGAATATTTTAGGCCAAACCATTTCTGAACTAGAATCAATTCCATTATTCTAAAGCTTATTGTGCAATTTATGGATTATCTAGCCCTGTTCCATTTCTTTTTTGTTTATGATCCTTAGATTTTGCCAATTTTTATGCTGCTTATAATTCTTCCAGAGGGTGATCCAGGAAAAAGAAAAGAATAAAAGAGAAAGAAATCTGAATGAAAACATGGCCATTTGTGGAGATCTCACTTAGGAAAAAAAGGGTAGAAGGGTGAGATATTTGGCAAAATTAAATTGAGATATTATATGTGTATTTAAAGTGTGTATGTCCCTAATTATTTTAGAAAAGTAGGTTTAATTGATTTTTAGCTGTTTGCTGAGCTCCTTTTATATTTTAATCTTTCTTTAACATTGTTTCCCTAAATGCAAGCTTATAAAAAATTAAAAATCAAAATAAATGTAATCATAGTTCCTGTTTAAAGCAAGAGATGCATCCTGAATCTACACTCCTCTGAATAGCTCCCTACATAAACATATATAAACATACACAAATGTAGACACATTCACAGCTGTATTCATTCACATAATGCACACATAGACTCATTCATGCATGCATATAAAATCAAGTTACTTTCCCAAACTAGGTTTGCCTTTTGGTGGGAGTCAAGCCAAAAGACACAACCAAGCCAAAGATCATAGAAGAAAGGAATGATTACTTGTAGCAGTGAAGAGAACACCAGAGATCTTTCCCAAAGCAGGATCTCCCTGAACTACAAAACTGGGCAAGTTTTAAGTGAAGTGTAGGTGCATATTCATGAAGGGGCTTACGTGATTTAGTTGATTGAAGTCAAGAGATTCAAGAAAGGTCAACAACATCACCCCTTTGGTGCCATTTGAGAGCTTCAGGCTAATCTTTACCAATGAAAGAGAAATTGTGGTCTTTCAGTTCAGTTCACTTCAGTTGCTCAGTCATGTCTGACTCCTTGCTACTGAGAGCGTAACAGGCAGGAAGGCCAGGGGTCTCCAAATGCAGGAAATAGCCTGCAAGTGTCACACATTTTTATCTCCCTTCAGCGGCAGGAGGAAACAAACTAGCAATAATTTTTCCCTTCTCTATACAAATTTAAAAGGAGGTTTCTCTTAAAATTCTGTGTTGCCATGACACCTGGTTTCACCTGAAGTTAACCAATGCCTTTTTCTTATGGAAATGTTTATCTTCAGTTCAGTTCAGTTCAGTAGCTCAGTCATGTCCGACTCTCTGAGACCCCATGAATCGCAGCACGCCAGGCCTCCCTATCCATCACCATCTCCCGGAGTTCACTCAGACTCACGTCCATCAAGTCCGTGATGCCATCCAGCCATCTCAGCCACGGTCGTCCCCCTCTCCTCCTGCCCCCCATCCCTTCCAGCATCAGAGTCTTTTCCAATGAGTCAACTCTTCGCATGAGGTGGCCAAAGTACTGAGGTTTCAGCTTTAGCATCATTCCTTCCAAAGAAATCCCAGGGTTGATCTCCTTCAGAATGGACTGGTGGGATCTCCTTGCAGTCCAAGGGACTCTCAAGAGTCTTCTCCAACACCACAGTTCAAAAGCATCGATTCTTCAGCGCTCAGCTTTCTTCACAGTCCAACTTTCACATCCATACATGACCACAGGAAAAA
>SJYX01006973.1:306058-338253 GCA_006410675.1 Oreotragus oreotragus
GAGGGATTGGGGGCGGGAGGAGAAGGGGACGACCGAGGATGAGATGGCTGGATGGCATCACTGACTCGATGGACGTGAGTCTGAGTGAACTCCGGGATATGGTGATGAACAGGGAGGCCTGGCGTGCTGTGATTCATGGGATCGCAAAGAGTTGTAGGCGACTGAGCGACTGAACTGAACTGAACTGAACATACTATGCATTTACCCTAAACTCTGTCTTCAAGTCGGTTCCGCCTTTTGGGCTCAGAACCTACTTGATAAACCAGTATGTTATGCTCTGATGTTTTTTCTCTAATCTATGTAAATGACACTATTTGTATGGTGCTCTGCCTTTCTTCAAGATTCAAGTTAATCCTTTTATGGCCCAAGATAAACCATTTGGAGCCAAGATTATCCCAAAATACATCTTATGGGTGAGGGGCCTGGTGCCATTCTAAGTTTTGAGACATTCCTTTCTTTCATTAACAGACTGCTGGTGACTATATAACATCCAGCTAAAGACTAGCAGGTGGGTACTCTTTCTGCCCCCTTCTGATGCCTATGTCAGAAACTTTCTCTATCACCTTTATACTTTAAAAAAACTTTATTACACAAAAGCTCTGAGTGATCAAGCTTCGTCTTTGGCCCCAGATTGAATTCTTCTCCTCCGGGGGCCAAGAATCCTGATGTTATAATTCAACAACCTTTCACTACCCTATGGACTGCAGCGTGCCAGGCCTCCCTGTCCATCACCAACTCCTGGAGTTTATTCAAACTCATGTCCATCGAGTTGGTGATTCCATCCAACCATCTCATCCTCTGTTCCTTCTCCTCCCATCTTCAATCTTTCCAGGCATCAGGGTCTTGTCCAGTGAGTCAGTTCTTCGCATCAAGTGGCCAAAGGATTGAGGTTTCAGCTTCAGCATCAGTCCTTCCAATGAATATTCAGGACTAATTTCCATTAGGATGGATTGGTTGGATCTCCTTGCTGTCCAAGGGACTCTCAAGAGTCTTCTCTAACACCACAGTTCAAAAGCATCAACTCTTTGGCACTCAACTTCCTTCATAGTCCAACTCTCATATCCATATATAACTACTGGAAAAACCATAGCATTGACAAGATATGGACCTTGGTTGGCAAAATAATGTCTCTACTTTTTAATATGCTATCTAAGTTGGTCATATCTTTTCTTCCAAGGAGCAAGCATCTTTTAATTTCATGGCTGCAGTCACCATCTGCAGTGGTTTTTGAGCCCTCCATAAAAAGTCTCTCACTGTTTCCATTGTTTCCCTATCTATTTTCCATGAAGGGATGGGACCCAATGCCATGATCTTCTTTGAATCTTGAGTTTTAAGCCAACTTTTTCACTCTCCTCTTTCACTTTCATCAAGAGGCTCTTTAGTTCTTCGTTTTCTGCGATAAGGGTGTTGTCATCTGCATATCTGAGATTTTTGATATTTCTCACAACAATCTAGATTCCAGCTTGTGCTTCACCAGCTCAGCGTTTCTCATGATGTACTCTGCATATAAGTCAAATAAGCAGGGTGACAATATACAGCCTTGGCCTACTCCTTTCCCGATTTGGAATCAGTCTGCTATACCATGTTCAGTTCTAACTGTTGCTTCTTGACCTGCATTCAGATTTCTCAGGAGATAGGTCAGGTGGTCTGTTATTCCTATCTATTGAAGAATCTTCCAGAGTTTGTTGTGATCCACACAGTCAAAGGCTTTGGTATAGTCAACAAAGCAGAAGTAAATGTTTTTCTGGAATTCTCTTGCTTTGTTGATGGTCCAACGGATGTTGGCAATTTGAACACTGGTTCCTCTGCCTTTTCTAAATTCATCTTGAACATCTGAAAGCTCAAGGTTCACATACTGTTAGGGCCTGGCTAGGAGAATTTTGTGCATTACTTTGCTAGTATGTGAGATGAGTGCAACTGTGTGGTAGTTTGAGCATTCTTTGGCATTGCCTTTCTTAGGTACTGGAATGAAAACTGACCTTTTCCAGTCCTGTGGCCACTGCTGAGTTTTCCAAATTTGCTGGCATATTGAGTGAAACACTTTCACAGCATCATCTTTTAGGATCTGAAATAGCTCAACTGGAGTTCCATCACCTCTACTAGCATTGTTCATAGTGATGCTTCCTAAGACCCATTTGACTTCACAATCTAGGATGTCTGGCTCTAGGTGAATGATTGTATCATCAAATTATGTGAGTCATGAAGATCTATTTTGTACAGTTCTGTGTATTCTTGCCACCTCTTCTTAATACCTTCTGCTTCTGTTACCTAATACCTTCTGTCCATACCATTCCTGTCCTTTATCCTGCCCACCTTTGCATGAAAAGTTCCCTTGATATCTCTAATTTTCTTGAAGAGATCTCTAGTCTTACCCATTCTATTATTTTCCTCTATGTCTTTGCATTGATCACTGAGGAAGGCTTTCTTATCTCCCCTTGATATTCTTTGGAACTTTGCGTTCAAATGGGTATATCTTTCCTTTCCTCCTTTGCTTTTCACTTTTCTTCTTTTCTCAGCTATTTGTAAGGCCTCCTCAGACAACCATTGTACCTTTTTGCATTTCTTTTTCTTGGGGATGGTCTTAGTCACTGCCTGCTATACAATGTCATGAACCTCAGTCCATAGTTCTTCAGGGTCTCTATCAGATCAAATTCCTTGAATCTATTTGTCACTTCCACTGTATAGTCATAAGGGATTTTATTTACGTCATACCTGATTAGTCTGGTGGTTTTCCCTACTTTCTTCAATTTCAGTCTAAATTTGACAGTAAGAAGTTCATGATCTGAGCCACAGTCAGCTCCTGGTTTTGTTTTTGCTGACTGTATAGAGCTTCTCATCTTTGGCTGCAAAGAATATAATCAATCTGATTTCAGTGTTGACTATCTGGTGATGTTCATGTGTAGAGTCTTCTCTTATGTTGTTGGAAGAGGGTGTTTGCTTGACCAGTGTGTTCTCTTGGCAAAACTCTATTAGTCTTTGCCCTGCTTCATTCTGTGCTCCAGGGCTAAATTTGCCTGTTGCTCCAGATATTTCTTGACTTTCCACTTTTGTATTCCAATACCCTATACTGAAAAGGACATCTTTTTTCGTTGTTAGTTCTAGAAGGTCTTGTATTTCTTCGCAGAACCATTCAACTTCAGCTTTTTCAGCTTTATTGGTTGGAGCATAGACTTGAATTACCGTGATATTGCAGAGATGGCAATGGCACCCCACTCCTGGTTTGCCTTGGAAAGAAACAGAGGTCATTCTGTGGTCTTTACAACCCATATATTATCTCTCCTATTGTTACTTCTTTTGCCTGATAACAGTCCTTTGCTCCTACGTTGTTTTGTTCCCCTAAGATCATTAATCACAGAGAACTGTTCAAGGGCAATCACTGTGGTGGCCAAGCTTAAATCACAGAATGGCTTAGGCCAAAAATGGTTTCTTTGATATCAAAAAGAGCCATGACCAGGTCTCTTTTCCTGGGACCTCCTATCTTATCTGCTTACAGTCAAGTGCCTATTTGTATGGTCAGTCACTCAGTCTTGTCTCCTTGCAGCCCAATGGATTGTAGCCTGCCTGGCTTCTCTGTCCATGGAGTTTTCCAGACAAGATACTGGAGTGGGTTGCCATTCCCTATTCCAGGGGATCATCCCAACCCAAGGATTAAACCCGTATCTCTTGCATCTCCTGCTTTGGCAGGCAGATTCTTTACCACTGCAGCACCTGGGAAGCTTATAAACGTAAACAGACAAAATATAAACATAGATATGTATGCATACACACACCCAGCCCCTAAGAAAGTCCTCTGGATATCTCTGCAGAACCCTAGGTCTGGATGCAGTTTGAAAGTTACTACTGTAAATCACAAAGATTATGTAATGAACAAAAATTCTTTAATTTTTTTAGCATTTTAGCAAATCACATAATATGAATATATACAAAAAGAATGAGTGCCATTATCATCTAAAGTAGAGGATGAGTAGTATGTATGCTTAGAGAAATACTGATTTATAATTGTCACACAAATAAATGAATGGAAAGATTATTGTTTACACAAATGACTAGTATTAGCATTTCATTATATTACTTGATTGCATACATTTGGATAGATATCTATGAGAAAGTGAGAAATGGCCAAAGGCAGAAATGTTCCACTTCTGAAGAATGAAGATCATTAACATACCTGGACCTGGACATTCCTAATTATCAGTAGGAGATAGGCTTAAGTTCAAGGTCTTAAAGTAACACTCTTACTCTTCACTGCTAGATACAAGAATACACTTTGTTAGAATAGTACTGTAGCATGAATTAAGCCTTGGTGTGCTTATCAACTGTCTCACTCCCTGTGGGACCAAAGTACTTTATTTAACCATGTTGAGGCAAGTTTTCAAGCACTAAGTTGAGCTTGTAAATGGCTGATGAAATTTCTGTATCATTCAAGATGACTTGGCTGCAAGTAAGAAAATACTCAAATCAAAGTAACTGTTAAAAAATTAAAGATATAGTGAAAAATCTAGAATATGAGAGTTTTAATATTTATCATGATGATAAGTGTGTAGTTCCACTTATCTTGTAGCTCCAAGTCTTTTCATTCACCCCCTACCTTTAGCCGGGATTGTTGCTCAAATCGGAAGCAATATGGTTCCATATCTCTAGAAAGTTATCAGTCTTCATGAAGGAAAGAATAAGAAGTCTCAGACCCCTGTGTGCATGCCAAGTTGCTTCAGTCATGTCCTACTCTGTGTGACCCTGTGGGTTGTAGCCCACCTCTGTAGGCTTCTCTGTCCGTGGGGTTCTCCCCTGGAGTGGGTTGCCATGTCCTTCTCCAGGGGATCTTCTTAACCCAGTGATCAAGCCTGTGTCTGTTACATCTCCTGCACTGGCAGGCAGGATTTTTTAACCACTAACGCCACCTATCCTTCTCTCACGACCTCCATACTCTGCCTTCAGAAGTAGGCATTAGAACCTTTCTGGATATAAATTTCCAGAATAAGACTGGTTTTTGTTACATCCCCATCCTCACCTTAATTCCCCTGAACTCTTTTCTCTTTCTGTGGCTTACTAAGTTGTTATAAATTTTCCATCCCCTCTGTAATTTCCAGAATGCTATTATATCTCCTTTCACTGACCTCTTTCTTATTGATCTAAGCCTTTTATTTATTTTGTGTTACTGTTTCCTATTTTGTATGGAGTTCTGAAAAGGAGGAGGGAAAAAAATGTGTGGGGTCACTATGCTAAATTTACCTGCAGGTAAAAGTTATTTTGTATTATATAAGTCAAAACAGCACAGAAATTTATAGGTATAATACCTGTAACAAAAAACAGCAAATAAATGCTAATATTATTCTAACTTGCTTAGACTTCACTGCTATCAACTTTGACAGTACTGCTTCTGATGTTTGTTGAGAACAAGCAGTGATTTATGTTAGGCTACTAGGGTAAAATAAGTTATTGTTCATTAACTGGCAAAACTAAAGGATAAGACAGGCTGACAAAACAATTTTGTCCTGATAAATTGTTGTGTACTTATTTGCAAGGCTGGCATAAATAATCCTACTTCTTCAAGGTGCAAACAACAGATAGCAGGAGACCATTAGATGTCAAGCCAGCAAAGGACCAATGGAGCAGTACAGCATCCTCAGGTTTATTGCTTGAGAATCATTAATTTATGTTTTCTAGTGTGTGGGTTCATTTCTAAGAAAAGCCAAAAGCCTATTTACAATTATTTTCAATGATAAAATAGTCATTGCTGATAATAATAGGCCTAGTTATCTTTGTGCTATAATTGGGGGGGGGGGGAAGCCCTACATTCATAAAATTAATATATTTTTCTCTGAATTATAACATGAAAGGCTGTAAGGCTATGGTTTTTCCTGTGGTCATGTATGGATGTGAGAGTTGGACTGTGAAGAAGGCTGAGTGCCTAATAATTGATACTTTTGAACTGTGGTGTTGGAGAAGACTCTTGAGAGTCCCTTGGACAGCAAGGAGATCCATACAGTCCATTCCGAAGGAGATCAATCTGGGGTTTCTTTGGAAGGAATGATGCTAAAGCTGAAACTCCAGTACTCTGGCCACCTCATGCGAAGAGTTGACTCATTGGAAAAGACTCTGATGCTGGGAGGGATTGGGGGCGGGAGGAGAAGGGGACGACCGAGGATGAGATGGCTGGATGGCATCACTGACTCGATGGACGTGAGTCTGAGTGAACTCCGGGATATGGTGATGAACAGGGAGGCCTGGCGTGCTGTGATTCATGGGATCGCAAAGAGTTGTAGGCGACTGAGCGACTGAACTGAACTGAACTGAACATACTATGCATTTACCCTAAACTCTGTCTTCAAGTCGGTTCCGCCTTTTGGGCTCAGAACCTACTTGATAAACCAGTATGTTATGCTCTGATGTTTTTTCTCTAATCTATGTAAATGACACTATTTGTATGGTGCTCTGCCTTTCTTCAAGATTCAAGTTAATCCTTTTATGGCCCAAGATAAACCATTTGGAGCCAAGATTATCCCAAAATACATCTTATGGGTGAGGGGCCTGGTGCCATTCTAAGTTTTGAGACATTCCTTTCTTTCATTAACAGACTGCTGGTGACTATATAACATCCAGCTAAAGACTAGCAGGTGGGTACTCTTTCTGCCCCCTTCTGATGCCTATGTCAGAAACTTTCTCTATCACCTTTATACTTTAAAAAAACTTTATTACACAAAAGCTCTGAGTGATCAAGCTTCGTCTTTGGCCCCAGATTGAATTCTTCTCCTCCGGGGGCCAAGAATCCTGATGTTATAATTCAACAACCTTTCACTACCCTATGGACTGCAGCGTGCCAGGCCTCCCTGTCCATCACCAACTCCTGGAGTTTATTCAAACTCATGTCCATCGAGTTGGTGATTCCATCCAACCATCTCATCCTCTGTTCCTTCTCCTCCCATCTTCAATCTTTCCAGGCATCAGGGTCTTGTCCAGTGAGTCAGTTCTTCGCATCAAGTGGCCAAAGGATTGAGGTTTCAGCTTCAGCATCAGTCCTTCCAATGAATATTCAGGACTAATTTCCATTAGGATGGATTGGTTGGATCTCCTTGCTGTCCAAGGGACTCTCAAGTGTTTTCTCCAACACCACAGTTCAAAAGCATCAATTCTGTGGTGCTCAGCCTTCTTCACAGTCCAACTCTCACATCCATACATGACCACAGGAAAAACCATAGCCTTGACTAGACGGACATTAGTCGGCAAAGTAATGTCTCTGCTGTTGAATATACTATCTAGGTTGGTTGTAACTTTTCTTCAGAAATGCAAATCAAAACCACAATGAGGTACCATTTCACACCAGTCAGAATGGCTGCGATCCAAATGTCTGCAAGCAATAAATGCTGGAGAGGGTGTGGAGAAAAGGGGACCCTCTTACACTGTTGGTGGGAATGCAAACTAGTGCAGCCACTATGAAGAACAGTGTGGAGATTCCTTAAAAAACTGGAAATAGAACTACCTTATGATCCAGCAATCCCACTCCTGGGTATACACACTGAAGAAACCGAAATTGAAAAAGACACATGTACCCCAATGTTCATTGCAGCACTCTTTAGAATAGCCAAGACATGGGAGCAACCTAGATGTCCATCAGCAGGTGAATGGATAAGAAAGCAGTGGTACCTATACACAATGGAGTATTACTCAGTCATTAAGAAGAATACATTTGAATCACTTCTAATGAGGTGGATGAAACTGGAGCCTATTATAGAGTGAAGTAAGCCAGAAAAAAAAACACCAATACAGTATACTAATGCATATCTATGAAATTTAGAAAGATGATAATGATAACCCTGCATGCGAGACAGCAAAAGAGACACAGATGTATGGAACAGTCTTTTGGACTCTGTGAGAGAGGGATATGGTGGGGTGATTTGGGAGAATGGCATTGAAACATGTATAATATCATATAAGAAATGAATTGTCAGTCTAGGTTCGATGCAGGGTGCAGGATGATTGTGGCTGGTGCACTGGGATGATCCAGAGGGATGGTATGGGGAGGGAGGTGGGAGGAGGTTCAGGATTGGGAACATGTGTACAACTGTGGCTGATTCATGTTGATGTATGGCAAACCAATACAATATTGTAAAGTAAAATAATAATAAAATAAATATTATTGTAACCAGAAAAAAAAATAAAGTAATATAAAGGAGAGAGACTGGCTTGATCTACCTTGATGGGAGGGTGAATAGAGAAGGCTACAACAACAACAACAACAAAAAGTTGTATTTTTTACTGTTGATGGGTTTCTCCTGAATCAAGTATGATTTTAGAAAGCAGCCAGATTTGAGTGGGCTTCAAAGGACCTCACACAAGAGATCTTCCTTCAAGGAGAGGCATCTTCAGTGTTATCTCCGAATAATTTAACCAATGGTAGACAAGCATCAAGATAGATAGATTAGACATTGACTCATATCGTTTTGGAGACTGAACAAGTTCCAGTACTTTCCAAGTGAGGTCATCAATAATCTCGAGCCCCAGGAGAGCTAGTGGTACAGTTCCAGTCTGAGATTCTGAATCCAAAGGCTTGTGATGAGAAGTTAACAGCATAATTCCAGTGTGAAAGCTAACAGGTCCAAGCCTCAAGAAGAATCAATATTTCAATTCCAGTATGAAGGCAAGACAAGTCAAAATCCTAGCCCAAAAATCATTAGGCAGGAATAACTATCTCTTACTTGGGAAAAAGTCAGCCCTTTTGTGATACTGAGCCTTCAGGTGACTGAATGAGGCCCACCCCCACTAGAGAAGGTACTCTGCTTTACTCAGTTTACTGATTCAAAAGTGAATCTCAATATAAACCACCCACACAGAAGCATCCAGGTCAATGTTTGAGCAAACAATTAATTACCCCACAGCCTAGTCAAGCTGGGAAATACAAATAATAAGCACAGTCAATAAGCAGAGATAAGAGCTTACATCTGGATGCTGATACTTACTGGTTAAAGGATGAGATATGGAGTATGCCTCACATTCTTCAGGTCAGAGAGGTCTCTTAGGAAACCCACACGTATCCAATAGGTCAAAAGGCAAGCATTCACACATCTAACACATTCAGCGCACACTAGCACTAAGTCAAGTTTAGAGTCAAGTAAAAATTGCTTTCCTTAATTCTGAAATGCCTGCTCTTGCAGTTGTGAAAGAACCAGAGGCAGGCTTGTTCTGCTGATTTTCAATATGACTGAGACCCTAGTTGGAGGGAAGTAGGCTGTGAATCAAGAGAAGAAAAGGCAACATTACTATCGGAGGTGATTTGTTGTTTTAGTCACTGAATAGTCAGATAGTTAAATTATGAAAGGAATTCTTTAGGGCTATGAAAGGTCCTTCATTTCCTGCTTTTTATTCAATTTAATGCAATGTATCAAAGAATCATGGTATATATTAGTATTTTCTTCTATTATATGCTTCTTAATAATAAAATTCATGATAACTCTATGTTCATTTTATAATAGGTAATTTATCCTATATACTAGAAATATAGAAGCTTTAGTATAAGAAGAGGTTTATAGAAAACAAAGAAAGAATAACAATTCCAAACTTTTGCAGTTGCAAATTTCTCTTATTATCCTGATGTATACTTCCACCTTAGAAGATAAATTGTTATAGCTTGCTCCTTTTTACCTTAATTACTAAGACCACATAATGATAACCAAGAGAGAATTATCTCATGCTCTTAAGTGAGGTTTGTGATTATCTTTTACTGAATACTGGGCATTTATCAGGGCATTGGAGGTACAAAATTAACTCCTGATTTTAAGAATAATGTTTGGGAGTTGACTATATAGGGAAATAAGTATAGTAACCAAATAAAGCCTAATTAGTAACTAAATAGCACAATATACTGTAAGTGCTGTTACAGAACTGTGTAACAAACCACTCTAAAACTTAGTGGATAAAACATTTATTTTACTGATAAATGTACAATCTGGACAGAGTTTGTTAATAACAGCTCTCTGGCTCCACCGGATTCACCTGAAGGTATCTGGGCCAAGAACACTCAAGTAGCTGGGACTGGAAAAATGGGAGCCTTTCGGTCATCTTCCTTTATCTCTGTGTTTTCTGTACATAATTTCTCCAGCATCGCCTTTTAAATAATGGCAAGCTTCCTCTGTATAGACTTGAGACTCCTAAGGTAAATGTCAGCAATGAAAATCTGGTGAAAGTTAATCACCCTTTCTGATCATGCCTCAGAAATCATGCAATGTCACTTCCAAGTAATCTAGCTTCCTGGGTATGCAAGATTATAGATCTCACTTTACAAAGGATGAGTGTTAATGTTACATCCTAAGAATAAAATATCGACTGGGGCATTGCATGTGGGAAATGCAATCAGCCACAGGTGAACAGAAGAGGAGGACCTGTCTCAGACTGGAGAAGTCAAGAAAGTCTTCCAGGAGTGGGAGTCAGAAATCCGGTACAGGAACCACCTGGCTCTCTCCCACTTGAGTCTCTGTCTACCCACCAAGCCATTCTTCACACTACATTTTACACCAATAAAATGCAAATTGGATGTCATCCCCATGCCAAACACCAGGCATTTATTTCCCAGTTTCAAGAACCTATACCAGCACTGTCATATAGAGCTTATTGTGATAGTCTCTCTGCTGCTGCTGCTGCTGCTAAGTTGCTTCAGTCGTGTCTGGCTCTTAGCGACCCCTTGGACTGCAGCCTACCAGGTTCCTCCGACTATGGGATTTTCCAGGCAATTGTACCGGAGTGGGTTGTCATTGCCCTGTCTCTTATACACATCTATTTTTTTTTTGGTTGACCCTAATTTTTTAAATGGATTATATTAGATGGCAAATATATCATTCACTGCTGAGCCCAACTTTTTAGAATTTTTAGTTAAGTAACTATTTCTGCCATGTTCAGAAAAGAGTACTTGTATGCAGTAAGACATTAAAATATTTAAATATAAGAATACTGTAATTGTGGTTGAGTGTGCTAATGGAAACTAAGAATTAGTGATTTCCACATATGTTAATAAGCTGTCTGTGACTGAGTAATATGGGAACATGAATGTAATCATTAATTAGAAAATAAATATAGAATCTATTGCAGATTCAATCCAAAGGAAACTTGATTCAAAACTGAATAAAAAAATGTTCTTAGTTTAATTTTGTTGTAAAATAATTCAATCACTCTGAACAGGTTATTGATGAACACAATTTAGATAAAAATACAATTTCCATTTTATTTCTCAATCCTTTGATGAAAAAAAGGAAATATCTGGGTAAATATCGAATACAGAGCATTGACTGTTTTACCCACTGAGTTTCATATTGGGATTTATGGGCTGTGTCTTGGTTCTTCGGGAGGGCTGAACTCTATTCTAGTAGTCTGCTCTATGATTAACTCTTCATACTATGCTCTATATAACCTAATTTTTTCCCACAATTTCCAAGTGTCCCCTGATAGGTTCTATTCAAGTCATGTAACCATTTTTTGTTCTTTTAGTAGTTGGTGTCTGCTTCTCTGCTAAACACAGTAAATTCAGGTTGTTTCAACCTTCAACCAATAATAGGCCCTAAAAAAAATGATTGAAGATGTCCAACAATGACTAGCTAATTTAGACACTTTCCATATAAGTGAAATTGCTTTCTTCATAAGGCACTATTACTTAGTGCCTTGATGTTTTCAAAATCCTAACTGCAGATTAATACTGAAAGAAAAAGTACAATATCAAAAGCAAGTTGTGATTTTGTAATTTTTGTTGTTGTTTATTTGCTCAGTCATATCCAACCTTTTGTAACCCCATGGACTGCAGCATACCAGGTTTCCCTGTCCTTCACCATCTCGTGGAGCTTGCCAAAACTCATATCCATTGAGTTAGTGATACCATCCAGCCATTTTGTCCTCTGTCATCTCCTTCTTCTCCTGCCTTCAGTCTGTCTCAGCATCAGGGTCTTTAATGTGTCAGCGCTTCGCATCAGGTGGCCAAAGGACTGGGGTTTCAGCTTTAGCATCAGTCCTTCCAATGAATATTCAGGATTGATTTCTTTTAGAATTGACTGGTTTGATCTCCTTGCAGTCCAAGAGACTCTCAAGAGTCTTCTCCAACTCTACAGTTCAAAAAAGGATCAATCCTTTGGCACTTAGTTTTTAGATAATTTAATGGACTAAAAATACTTTTTGTTCAACTAATAATCCATTTTGTGACTTTTAGGAAATTATTTCATGAATCCAGATCTTGAATTACCCTATAAAATCACCTGAAAAAAAATTTTTTAAGAAATTATATGGGATTTTATCAGTTTTTGTCTGATAAAATCACAGAGAAAGAAAAGTTGGATTTTATCAGATTTATTGGATATATAATCAGATTTCATTTACTTTGCCAGTTCTAGGTAAATGTTAAATACTGTATTTACATTAATCCAAAGGAGTACATGTGATTCACTGTTAAAAAAACATGAATACACAAGAAAAATAAGGACATTTCTAGAGACACATAACAAAAGAATGTACTCTCACAATCTAACAAATCATTAGCTAAAACAACGCAGGCTCCTCATATTTATAAAATGTGAATGATTTGTTCTCTTATCATTTCAAAGCTTTTTTCTTTGAATAGAGAGTTAATTTTATTTTTCAGTGTACACTTATCATTAAATCCTTCTTTCAGTTTAAATATATTTATATATGAATATAACAAGGAAGTTTAGTGCTGAAAAATCATTTGGGGGGAAAGCAAGATGAAATCTGTTCATTACTAACCATTTGTCAAAACTGTTTATATTTAATCTTCCAAGAATAGACCAACTTTTTAACATGACATAAGTCTGCAGTAAAAATTACAGTACTTTACATTGCTTACTGATTTTTAAAGGGAAAATAATGCTTATAAATCATGTGCTTAGGTTATAAAAGTTGTGGTAGAACAAAGCATGCTTTTAAATTCTGATTTCCTACACAAATTTAAAACACAGATCCCTCTCAAACTCTGATTATTACATTTCACTTGCTCCTTTTCCAAAATATTAATCCCAATTTTATTGGTAGTGTGATTGAAGAGACACATAGGCTCTACTAATGAAATGAATATCTATTGACCTGCTATTGTATTCAAAGTATTGGAATTGACTAAAGAATGGAGGTAGTGAGGAAACCAAATTTAATATGACATTATCATTGGCCACTATTTTCATATGGTGAGAGAAATAGGATATTTAAAATTTTATTAAATTTGGTGTAAAAACAAACATCTTTAAGTGCTCCTTTTATGCATAAAACATTTCTTTTATAGTAAGGAAAAAAACCTCTTAATTATGTACTTTTGAATTTACACATATACAGATAATATTTCTTGGAAAATAAAGCCTAAACTGTTTACATTGTTTGCTAGTAGGCTGAGAAATACCTACTTTTTATTAGCTTTCACCTTTGTTCTATTTGACTATATTTTGTTTTGACATGTACTGCTTTCTAAATATGCTTTACTTAGGAATAATTTACTTACAGTGAAACACAATCAAGTAAAATGTGTGGATGGAGCTGAATTTTGACAAATAATGTACAACTTTGTAAACACCACCTCATTCCTCATTCAAGGGATTACTAATTTTATTTCCAACACTACAGATTTTTTTGCCTCTTTTAGAACTTCATATGAATAGAATGGGCTTCCCTGGTAGTTCAGCTGGTAAGAATCCACCTGCATTGTAGGAGACCTGAATTCAATCCCTGGGTTGGAAATATCTCTTGGTGAAGGCCATGAAAACCCATTCCAGTATTCTTGCCTGGAGAATCCACATGGACCAACGAGCCTGGCAGGCTGCATGCCATGGACTCACAATGAGTTGGACAGGACTAAGCAATTAAGGAGACCAGTCCTGGGTGTTCATTGGAAGGACTGATGCTGAGGCTGAAACTCCAATACTTTGGCCACCTCATGCGAAGAGTTGACTCATTAGAAAAAACCCTGATGCTGGGAGGGATTACAGGCAGAAGGAGAAGGGGACAACAGAGGATGAGATGGCTGGATGGCATCACTGACTTGATGCACATGAGTTTGGGTGAACTCCAGGAGTTGGTGATGGACAGGGAGGGAGGCCTGGTGTGCTGCGATTCATGGATTTGCAGAGTTGGACACAAATGAGCCACTGAACTAAACTGAACTGAACTGAAGCAATTAGGCGCACACATGCATAAATAGAATATGATATGTACTTTATTGTTTTTATCTTCATTCATTCTGCATAATGGTTTTGGAGATTCATCAATTTTGTTACATGTATCAGTATCCAATTTAATGCTAAATTGGATTCCATTGAATAAATATACCACAATTGGTTCATTTATTTGCTTGCTGATAAATAGTATGATACTTATGAACAAATTTAAATAAGTATGTATAGGTTTTTGTGCAGTCATGTTTTTATTTCTCAGTGAAATACATAGAAGGATGATTGTATGATAAGTATATTTTAATATCCTATGACATTGGAAACTATTTTTCAGAGCAACCATATCACTTTTCATTTCCATCAGAAATGCATAAAATTCCCATTTGCTCCATATCTTCACCAATCCTTGGTATAGTCACTTAAAAATTTTTTTTTAAGTTATTTTTGAGTATAATTACTTTAAAATATTATGTTGGTTTCTGCCATACAACATGAATCAGCCATAGTATACCTGTGTCCCCTCCCTCTTGATCGCCCCCTCCCTGTTGATCGCCCCTCCCTCTACCCCCCATTCCACCCCTCTAGGTTGTCACAAAGTGCCAGACTGAGCTGTCTGTGTTATACAGCAGTATCCCACTAGCTATCTATTGTATCCATGTTCACTCTTTTTAATGTTATCTTACAATTGGGTGTGTAGTAATATTATTACGCTGTTTTATTTTGCATATTCCTGATGACTAAATATCTTGAGCATTGTTTTTTGCCCATTTTAGACATCTAATTATTGTGTTACAAGCGGTTTTTATATATTTTAATAATAAGCCCTTTACATTATCAGGTAGTGTAAGTATATTCTGCCATTATTTGCCTTGCTTTTGGATTTTTCAGTATTGCTTTTGGAGAGGATTTTTTAATGAAGTCCAATTTATAGCTTTTTTTTTTTTTTTTTCTTGTATGGTCCTAAGAAATCTTGGCTTATACCTAGTTCACAGTGATCATGATTTCTTTGTAAAACTACTTTTCCTCTAGAATATCATAGTTTGGGGTTTTTATTTAAGCCTATGATACATTCTGAGTTTATTTTTCATATTTTATTTGGTAGGGAGCTGAAGTTTATTTATTTTTCTATAAACATACCCAGTTGTTCTCACAAAATGCATAGAAAACTCAGCCTTGCCAAATTACCTTGGCAATTTTATTAAATTAATTGATCACTTATATGGGTCTTTTTTTACTTTATTCAGATTCTGTTGTTATACAGATTTTTATGTATAAGCTTATGCTGATTAGAGATGCTATTTAATTTTGTATCATTACAGTATGTCTTCAAGTAAAATAGAATAAGCTCTCCAATTGAAGTCGTACTATAAACCATACACAAAAGTTGCCTCAAAATGGATGATAGATTTTAATTTATCAGCTAAAACTATATAAAACTCTTAGAAGAAAGCAGAAATAACTCTTTATAAGCTTAAATAAGGCAAATGATTTATTTAAATATGATACCAGAAACAAAAGAAATTTTTTAAAAGATTTTAAAAAACTAAATTAGACTTCATCAAAATTGCATACTTTTGTGCTTCAAAAGACACTATAACAATGAAAAGAAATTAAACCTACAGATTAGAAGAAAATATTTGCAAATATTATTTACTAAAGAACTCGTATTTAGAATATAAAAACAACTATTATAATCCAACAACAAAAAATAAATAAATAAGAAATAGAGCCACCCAAGTATATCTGACAAAAGAGCAAAGGCAATCCAATGGAAAAAATGATCCTAAAGTCCTGGACACGCATATAACTCCCCCCCCAAAAAAAGTGAGTCTTGAGCTGACATTATACCATTCATCCAAATGAATTCATTGAATTATAAAAGAAAATTCAGACTATAAAATTTCTAGAAGTTAATATAGAAGGAAATATAGGTTGTTTTGGTGTTGCCATTGAGTTTTATATATAACATCAAAAGTATAATAATCCATGAAAGAAAATTTGATAATTTGGACCTCACTAAAATTAAAAATGTCTGCTCTTCTAAAGAACCTCTTACAATAATGTAAAGATAGGCAATAGACTGAAAAATAAATTTTACAAAATACTAGTCTGATAATGGACTTGTAACCAAATTATGCAAAGGGCTCTTAGAACTCAACCCAATTAAAAATAGGACAGAAGATTTGAACAGATACCTCACCAAAGATGTGCAATATTATATGCTATTAGGAACCTGCAAATTAAAACAGCAGTGAAATATTGTTACATACCTATTAGAATGGATAAGATCTAAAATATTTATAATGCCAAATGCTACCATGTATATGAAGCAGTAGGCACTCTCATTTATGCTGGTGAGAATGTAAAATAATACAACCTCTTTGGAAGACAGTTTGGAACTTTATTACAAAGTTAAAAATAGTCTTACATATAATCCAGCAATCATATGTCTAAAGATTTCACCACCAAATTTAAAAACTAGGCCTACACAAAAATCTGTACATGATATCTCATTGTGGTCTTGATTTGCATTTCTCTGATAATGAGTGACGTTGAGCATCTTTTCATGTGTTTGTTAGCCATCCGTATGTCTTCTTTGGAGAAATGTCTATTTAGTTCTTTGGCTAGAGAGAGGGAGGGGGAGAGGGTGGGATGATTTGGGAGAATAGCATTGAAATATGTGTACTATCATGTAGGAAACAAACGCCAGTCTGTGTTCGATGCAGGATGCAGGATGCTTGGAGCTGGTGTATGGGCTGTCTCTTATACACATCTCTATCCATCTCATCTTCTGCCGCCTCCTTCTTCTTTTGCCTTCAATCTTCCCAAGCATCAGGGTCTTTTCCAGTGAGTCAGCTCTTCGCATCAGATGGCCAAAGTGTTGCAGTTTCAGCTTCAGCATCAGTTCTTCCAGTGAATATTCAAGGTTTATTTCCTTTAGGGTTGACTGGCTTGATCTCCTTGCAGTCCCAGTGACTCTAAAAAGAGTCTTCTCCCACACCACAATTCAAAAGCATCAATTCTTTGGCGCTTAGCCTTCCTTATTAGTATCAAAAATAACTTTTAATTCTTCCCCTGCTCTTCAAGACTGATTTTCCCTGTAATTTCAAAGTCTCTCAACCTGCTATGTCATTTTTAGTCCTTCCCTCTAGTTGTCTTAACCATCAGAGGTTATTCTTCAATGAAAAACAATCACATGAAAAACAATCACATGAAAAACAATCACTTGATAGCGATTTCTGTGAACTGTTTTTCAGCACACTATAAATAGTCACAGCTGACTCTGATTCTTTTGTTTCCCTACATTTTTTATGGAACTGTAAAAAAACCTAGCGCACCTAGAGATGTTATTGCTTACATTAAAAGGATATAAAATGTCCTTATGGAATCCCAGGAAATCCTGAAACTAAAATTATGCTATTGTATTCATTCATTTACTCAACAAATGTTTATTGTGTCTCTGCCATGAGTCATGCACTGTGGTAAGTGATGATGCTTAAAGGTAGATGAGATGCAATCCAATCTATTACAAAGCAAACCATTGTCTTAATGTGGGTGGTGCTCTGTCTTAATTTTCCTTTTTTCCTGTAATGATGCAGGCAAAACAGGTTCAGAGACACAAGCCAACATTAAGTCTGCCCTTTCCTCTTTTTGAGAACCCCTCAAACAAGAGCTTACATCTCTCATGTGGCCTTGCTGTAACTTTGGATTTTTTTCTCTTTTTTCCCCTGCTCATTACTGATATACACGTTTTCAAAGCCCCCCAAGCCCTCATTTCAGCCATGTGTACTGAGTTGCACAAAGAAATCCAGTAACTCTTTCATGAGGTATTGGCCAAAGATGATTGTGCTGGGTGGCTTTGACCTTTAGGACAGACTTGCTACAGTACTGTGCTGAGCCCCAAATGGTCCATTTTCATACTGGAAAATTGGAGGCTTCTGGAAGACTATCAAATAAAATAATTTCATATGAGAAGAGCGAGCCCCATCTTAAACACAGTTTGTCCCTCAGCTCCATAGTTGTAATCTTTCTTTATGAACCAAAGAATTACATTCTCATTGAAAACCTGAGATAAATGGAAGGTATTGTGTTCCCAATAGTTATTCTTAAAGATACTGTCTAACAACCAACCTCCCCCCCACCCCCTATCATATCCATAATAATGTCTTATCCTCTCTTCAAGTGAAAGTGAAGTCACTCAGTCGTGTCTGACTCTTTGCGACCCCATGGACTGTAGCCTACCAGGCTCCTCTGTCCCTGGGATTTTCCAGGCAAGAATACTGGAGTGGGTTGCCATTTCCTTCTCCAGAAGATCTTCCCCGATCCAGGGATTGAACCCGGGTATTCCCTGGTGGCTCAGATGGCAAAGAGTCTGCCTGCAATGCGGGAGACCCGGGTTTGATCCCTGGGTCAGGAAGATCTCCTGGAGAAGGAAATGGCAACGCACTCCAGTATTCTTGCTTGGAAAACCCATGGGTGGAGGAGCCTGGTAGGCTACAGTCCATGGGGTCGCAAAGAGTCAGACACGACTGAGTGACTTCACTTTCACTTGAAGAGAGGATAAGACATTATTATGGATATGATAGGGGGTGGGGGGGAGGTTGGTTGTTAGACAGTATCTTTAAGAATAACTATTGGGAACACAATACCTTCCATTTATCTCAGGTTTTCAATGAGAATGTAATTCTTTGGTTCATAAAGAAAGATTACAACTATGGAGCTGAGGGACAAACTGTGTTTAAGATGGGGCTCGCTCTTCTCATATGAAATTATTTTATTTGATAGTCTTCCAGAAGCCTCCAATTTTCCAGTATGAAAATGGACCATTTGGGGCTCAGCACAGTACTGTAGCAAGTCTGTCCTAAAGGTCAAAGCCACCCAGCACAATCATCTTTGGCCAATACCTCATGAAAGAGTTACTGGATTTCTTTGTGCAACTCAGTACACATGGCTGAAATGAGGGCTTGGGGGGCTTTGAAAACGTGTATATCAGTAATGAGCAGGGGAAAAAAGAGAAANAGGGATGATGGGGGGTGGGAGGAGGGAGGGGGGTTCATGTTTGGGAGTTCGTGTACACCTGTGGCGGATTCATGTCAATGTATGCCAAAACCAGTAGAGTACTGTAAAGTAAAATAAAATAAAATTTAAAAAAATAAATTTAAAAAAAATCTGTACATGAATGCGTACACTACCTATAGTCATAATTGCCAAAATTTGGAGCAACAAAGATGTCCTTAAGCAGGTGAGTGAAGTGAATATCATTCAATCGTGTCCAACTCTTTTTGACCCCATGGACTACAGCCTGCCAGGCTCCTCTGTCCATGGAATTCTCCAGGCCAGAATACTGGAATGGGTAGCTGTTCCCTTTTCCAGGGGATCTTCCCAACCCAGGGATCAAACCAGGTCTCCCACATTGCAGGCAGATTCTTTACCGTCTGAGCCGCTGCTGCTGCTGCTGCTACTAAGTCACTTCAGTCGTGTCTGATTCTGTGCAACCCCATGGATGGCAGCCCACCAGGCTCCCCCGCCCCTGGGATTCTCCAGGTGAGAACACTGGAGTGGGTTGCCATTTCCTTCTTCAATGCATGAAAGTGAAAAGTGAAAGGGAAGTCGCTCAGTTGTCTCCAACTCTTAGCGACCCCATGGACGGCAGCCTCCCAGGCTCCTCCATCCACGGGATTTTCCAGGCAAGAGCACTGGAGTGGGGTGCCACTGCCTTCTCCCCGAGCCACCACAGAAGCCTTTAAATAGGTGAATGCATAAACGAATGTGGCATCTATTCCATAGAACACTGTACATCAATAAACAGAGATGAGTTGTCAAGGCGCAAAAAGACATGGAGAAAATGTAAATGCATGTTGAAAAGTGAAAGAGGCAAGTCCAGAAAGGCTGCATACCATATACTTCCAACTACGCAACACCCTGGGAAAGGCAAAACTATAGAGACAAGAGTAAGATAAATGGTTGCCAAGGGTTTGGGAAGTGGGGCAGGATGCATACATTGGAGCACAGGGGATTTTTAAGGCAGTGAAACTATTCTGTATGATTCTGTATCAGTATATACATGACATTAGCCATTTGACAAATCCATGTACTTGTACAACACAGAATGAATGCAAACTATGGGCTTTTATTAATAATAATGTATCAGTTGTAACAAATGTACCATACCAAGGCAAGATGCAAATAATAGAGAAAAGTATGAGTAGGTAGGAAAATGAATATTTGAGAACTTCTTGTACTTTCTGTTCAGTTTTTCTGTAAACCTAAATATGCTTTTATAGTAAAATCTATTAATTTAGGAAAAAAGATAAAACTTTTATTAGAGAGACAAAGGTTTTGAAAAGAAATCTCTCCAAAGGAGATTTACAAATGGCTAACAGGCACATGAAAATATGATTGAAAGAATTACTAGGGAAATACTAATTAGACCAGAGCACAGTGTGATGCTGTCACACAACAAATGAAGATGACTCTAATAAAGATGGACGATAACAACTATTGGCAAGGATGTGTAGAAATTAGACCCCTCGTTGCTGGTGGGAAAATAAAATAATATGGGCGCTTCGGAAAACAGTTTAGCGGTTTCTCAAAATGTTAGAGTCCTTATATGGCATGTTCAGTTTCTAAACATATAGCCAAGAAAAATCAAAACATATGTCCACCTAAGAACATGTACATGGATATTCATAGTTGCTTTATTCTTAATAGACAAAAACTAGAAACAATGCAAATTGCCCATCAAGTGATAAACAGAGCTCAGCACAGTCGTAACAGGCAAAACCGTCTGTCTCCCAGGCTTTCCCTGAAAGGCTTTCATCTGAATACTTTTAAAGCTGCTGCCTGAGTGTCAGGATTTTAATTTAGCACAGATATAGGAGCTGACTGGAGTCCTTCCCAGAGACCAGGAAAGCTGGCAAGCACATTCCCTATGTGCTCTGTCCGTCCAGCTCCAAGTGACCAGTATTTACGTAGAAGGAGCTTGCATTGATGTCTGACACCTCAGCTTTTGCCCCTATTGGTGGAGGGACAGAGCCCCCAGATCACTTGCCTGTGGTCAATGAGCTTCCATTCACAAGTCTCATTAGACTGTAGCAAAAAAAAGAAGCAGTTACTACAGGGAACAGGACATATCCTCTTTGTAGCTATATACCTGAGCCCAACAGAGAGGAGGTAAGGAAAACACTCATCTCCCAGTTTCTCCCTGATAGGGGCTTAACTGCATACTCTCCCTGCTTGAATTCAGCTTCTAATCAGCCTGCGTCTGTATGCTGACTGTGATCCTCTCAACTGGGACACACTGGTCTTGCAAGCCACCAACTATTGGGAGCTATTAAAGACAAATAAAATAACTTGGAAAATCACAACAGTTTGAGACAACTAGGAGCCCAGGCCAGGTTGATTGATGAGGTTCGTCTAGGAAAGACCTTCTGTCATTATGGAGAGACGGCTATTTTGTCTAGTGAGCAGACACAAACACAGTCAAGGGAAATGAAGAAACAGAGGAATATATTTCAAAAAATATATAAATACCCACAAACAGAGCTTAAAGAAGTGGAGATAAGAGACTTACTTAATAGAGAATTAAAAATAACAGTAAAAGAGGATGCACACTGAGATAAGCATGTGCAAAGTAAAAATTTCAACAAAGAGATGGAAAATAGAAAAATTACAAAACAAAAATAGCAGAGTTGGAGAATATAGTAAAGCTTTACTAATCAGTTCAATAGAGGGTTTCAACAGCAGTCTAAATTACACAGGGGACAGGATCTTACAAACAGGGGAAAGGAATTCATCCAATTATAGAAGAAAGTAAAAAGAATGAAGAAGAGTAGACATCTTAAGGGACTTATGAGATACCATGAAATGGACCAATATATACATTATAGGGGTCCCAGGGAAAAAGAGATAAAGAAAGGGGCAGAAATTTATTCAAAGAAATAATGACTGAAAACTTTGGTATATCAAGAGTACAGAAGTTAAACTAGAAAGAGAGGAGGGCACAGTGAACAGGATCCGACCTCAGATGGAGAAAGCACAGGTAGAAAGGTGAGATCTCTTCTCTGAGGCCTATATATGGGTGAAGGAGATCCAACCAGTCCATCCTAAAGGATATCAGCCCTGAATATTCATTGGAAAGACTGTTGCTGAAGGTGAAACTGCAAAACTTTGGCCACCTGATGCAAAGAACTGACTCATTTGAAAAGACCCTGATGCTGGGAAAGATTGAAGGTGGGAGGGGAAGGGGACGACAGAAGATGAGATGGCTGGTTGGCTTCACTGACGGGGTAGACATGAGTTTGAGTAGCCTCCAGGAGTTGGTGATGGACAAGGAGGCCTGGCGTACTGCAATCCATGGCATTGCAAAGAGTCGAACACAACTGAGTGACTGAACTGAACTGAAAGGGCTTTGTCAGATAGTCTTCAAAGGGAAGTATCTAATACTAACCATGGTCTCACTGGAAACATACATTGGAGATGCAGGTGGATTCCTGTAAACATAACCCTTAAACTAGAACCTCCTTAACAGAAACGGTAAGCTTTCACGGGTAAGTTTATGAAGGCACGTGTGTTTTAAGTTGTCCATTCCCACCCGCCACACTGGAATACCGTGTGTGTGTGTGTGTGTGTGTGTGTGTGTATGTGTGTGTGTTAGTTGCTTAGTCATGTCCAATTCTTTATGACCCCATGGACTGTAGCCCACCAGGATCCTTTGTCCATGAAGTGGGTTGCCATGCCCTTCTCCCAGGGATCTTCCTTACCCAAAGAATGAATCCAGATTTCTGCACTGCAGGCACATTCTTTACTGTTTGAGCCCCCAGGGAAGCCCTCTAAACTCACTTAATATCACTCTCTTGACCGTTGCTTACAAAGACCTTTGAAATGAAAAGTCAAAATTAGAAAATGCCTTACAATGGATATAAAATGGCAAATAAATTTTTTACCCTAAAGATTAGAGAGTTTACCTAAAATGTGCAGCCTGTATTTCTAAACCTAATCCTTAACAAAATAATTATCATGTCTATAATAATAATGTTGTAATTGGCAAATTTCTTCCCATTCAGAAATGTATCTGAAAATATGTTTTCTATACCTGTTTCTCATTTGTATAGATTTAAAATAAGATACAAATACAAAGCTCTCATATATATAATTTCTAATTTTAACTGAATCATATCCTTTTCTTCTAAAATCTTTAAACTCAACCCTAAAGCTAGTTACAACCAAAGTATCTTACCAGTGTAAAATGTAAGTGCTTAAAACTCCAAGTTCAAGCCTCCAGGCCTCTGTGTTATAATGCTGTAATTTATGCTGAATGTCAGAATCATTGTAATAAGAAACAGTTAGACATAGTGCCACTGTTACATGTCATATCTGTGAGTATCAAAAATATCTTCAATGTTAAAGTCATAATTATATAGTCAATACTTTAACCTGAAGAGTCCACCATCATTAGTCTTTACTCACTGGCTAAGAAAATGACTCCGTTTCATAGCTTAAAGTCAAAATGGATTTGCAATGTTTGTTCAAGCTCTAAGCCTTTCTGTTCAAAGTCATCGACTAAGCCTTATTTTCATGATGAGTTCAGCATGAAAGAAGCATACTCTCACTGACTTAAAAAAAAAAAAATTTAACAGGAATTATTGGTTTTTAAAGCACCCCTTTTATATTACAATTTATTCAGCTCAAACATTAATATTTAATGAAGCCATTTTCTAATATAAAATCAGGTCTAATAATTTAATTAAACAAACATAGCATGTATTGGGCGTACTGCATTTTCTCCAAAGAAAATGCTGATTTTTAATCTTGTTCTTAAGGAAAAAGATAGTTCTGCTTTTAGGTCTTTTGCCACATTGTATCTTTACCATATAATTAAAATGTTTGCATTTGTTACTAGGTAAACTACCTACTTGATTGTAGTTTACCACCCTCCTGTGATAATGAGATGAAAACTGAAATAATGCATTCAAGAACTAGTGAAAATTTGAAATGGCCCATATAGACCTTTGAAATGGGAGTCAATTAGGAATAAATGAAAGGATTTAAAATTAGAGAATGAATTACAAAAGCTAGAACTTCTGTATTTGTAGCAGAGTCAATTAATAAGTCAATGGGATTCTTTTTTCCCCTAAAAATGATGCTTAATGGCACAATAGCATGATAAAAACAAAAGTATAGATACAAGGGATATTTATGAAGATGGAAAAATTGTACTTGATGATCCACTGGAGTAGGCATCAAGGCTAAGATGACTCTAGACTTTCTGATTTGGAAAACTAGTGAATAGTAAGCTCTTCCTTAACATAGCAAGTTCAAGACAGGATGAAAATGTGCTAAGATGGAGAAGATAATGAATTCAACTTTAGTCCCTTAAGGTCAAATTACTTGAGACATATCAGGTGGAAAGTCTATGAAATGCAGACACTCAACATAAAAATAAAATTTATTCAAATTTGGCTTCTANAGACAGGATGAAAATGTGCTAAGATGGAGAAGATAATGAATTCAACTTTAGTCCCTTAAGGTCAAATTACTTGAGACATATCAGGTGGAAAGTCTATGAAATGCAGACACTCAACATAAAAATAAAATTTATTCAAATTTGGCTTCTAATTCAAATAAGTAAATTGGACCTTGGCAAAGAACCTTGATTTCCTCAGGAATCAAATGCTTCACCTAGACAAGGAAGAATAAAAGAAAATTGTTCTATAGTACTGTTATGACACATTCTCAAGAGAATGCTGTTGACGGTTGTGTATCATACAGTCTGAAGCAGTTCCCATAGTACCATTAAATATACAGAATCTGACAGAGAATCACAACCCTGTTTCCTATCTAACGCCCAAATGTGATTTATGGAACTATCTCCTTCAACTGTGTTCAACAATGGAGATTATTAATACTTAATATATTTTTATTTTTCCAGTGGAAATGATGAACACATATGAAGAAGACATATGTTTTTCTATTGGCCAACATTGTTATTCTTCACTGTTTTGTAACATTTGCCTTCTATATGAATAGGTTGGAATGTATGTAATTATATAGTAAAAAAATTTTATAGCATTGGCACAAATCACACTAATTATTGTAATACTGATATACCAAATAAATTCAAATTATAGGCTTTGGGTCTCATATTTTTACTTGAAAGTGTTAGGAAATAGCAAAACTATCTTTAATGCCACTCTTTTGCAGAAAGATATAAAGTAAAAACTGAAAATCTAGCTCTCTGAAAGTGACCACGGCTAACAATTCTTGTGATTGTTTCAGTTCTCACAAACAAGCTCAGTAGGGTGAAGGAAATTGATCCTGGGTAGAATAATGGATATATGAGAAATAAAAAGTAAATGCAAGAACAACTACCAATTGGTCAAAGCAACAAAGTAAACAAATCACTGTGGTGTTTTATAAAATATATAAAAATATAAAAATAGAGGAGAAGGAAAAAGAGTTAAAAAGTATTAAATATTGCATCAAGTTATTGACATTATACTGGACCCGGTCTAATAAAAAGTACATGATAATAAGTTATGGATAGATTTTTAAAAAATTAACTCAGTTTTATTGAAGTATGGTTGATTTAAAACATTATATTAGTTTTATGTGTACAATAAGAAAGTAAAAGTGAAAGTTGCTCAATCATGCCCTACTCTCTGTGACACCTTGGGATTCTCAAGGCCAGAATACTGGAGTGGGTAGCTGTTCCCTTTCCCAAGGGATCTTCCTAACTCAGGGATAGAACCCAGGTCTCCTGCATTGCAAGTGGATTCTTTACCTACTGAGCCACTAGGGAAGCCCACGTACAATATAATGATTCAATGTTTTTATAAATTATACTCCATTTAGCATTACTACAAAACAATGATTATATTTCCCTGGGCTGTACACTGTATCCTTGTTGCTTATCTATTTTTTACATAGTAGTTTGCATTTCTTAATTCTATACCCTTACATTGCCCCTCCCCACTTTCCTCTCACCATTAGTAACCATTAGTTTGTTCTCCAAATCTATGAGTCTGGTTTTGTTTCATTGTATGTATGATTTATTTGTTTAGATTTTACATATGTAGGTTATAACATAGTATTTATGTTTCTCTGTCTGACTAAGCATAATACTTTCTGCTGCTGCTGCTGCTAAGTCGCTTCAGTCGTGTCCGACTCTGTGCGACCCCATAGACCGCAGCCCACCAGGCTCTGCTGTCCCTGGGATTCTTCAGGCAAGAACACTGGAGTGGGTTTCTATTTCCTTCTCCAATGCATGAAAGGGAAAAGTGAAAGTGAAGTCGCTCAGTCGCGTCTGACTCTTCACAACCCCCTGGACTGCAGCCTACCAGGCTCCTCCATCCATGGGATTTTCAAGACAAGAGTACTGGAGTGGGTTGTCATTGCCTTCTACATCCAATTTGTTATGAATGGTGGAATCGCATATTTAATGGCTGAGTAGTATTCCATTGTGTATATATGTGTGTGTGTGTGTGTGTGTGTGTGTGTGTGTGCATGTGCATACACGGGCATGTGTATTTATATATCACACATTCTCTTAAACCATTAATCTGTTGATGGACACGGGTTGTTTCCACAGCTTAGCTATTGTACATAGTGTTGCTATGAATATTAAGGTGTATTTATCATTTCAAATTAGAGTTTTCAGCTTTTCTAGATGTGTGCCCATGAATAGGATTGCTGGATCATATGGTAGCTTTTTAAAGGAATCTCCATACTGTTTTCCACGGTGGCTGTATCAATTTATATCCCTATGAACAGTGTTTTTATCCACACTATTTCCAAGCATTTATTATTTGCAGAGTTTTTGACTATGGCCATTCTGATAGATGTGAGGTGATACCTAATTGTAGTTTTGATTTGCATTTCTCTAATGGCGTATTGGCGATCTATGTGTCTTTGGGGAAATGTCTGTTTAGATCTTCTGCTCATTTTTGATTGGATTTTTTTTAAGTATTAAGTTGTGTGAGCTGTTTATATATTTTGGATATTAACTTCTTATAGGGTTTATCATTTGCAAATATTTTCTCTCATTAGGCTGTCTTTTCATTTTATTAATGTTTTCTTTTGCTGTGGAAAAGTTTTTAAATTTAATTGTGTGTTCAGTCACTCAGGCATATCTTCCTCTTTATGGTCCTTTGGAGTGTATCCCACCAGGCTCTTCTGTTCATGGGATTTTTCAGGAAAGAATACTGGAGCTAGTTGCCATTTCCTATACCAGGAGATCTTCCTAACCTAGGGATCAAAGCCACATCTCTTGCGAGTCTTTTGCATTTATCACTAGCACCACCTGGGAAGCCCTAAGTAGAATTGAGACTCATTTATTTATTTTTGCTTTTATTTCTTTTGACTTAGGAGACAGATCTGAAAAAAATATTGCTGTGATTTATGTCAAAGAGTATTGTGACTATGTTTTCTTCTAGGATTGCTTTGTGTAATGTGGACATCTTAATATTTATTCTTCTGGTTAAAGAGCATGGTATATCTTTCCACTTCTTTGTATCATTTTCAAATTCCTTTATCAATATTGTAAAGTTTTCAAAGTATAGGTTTTTCAATTACCTCCTTGATTAAGTTTATTTCTAGGTATTTTTGGTATCCCTTGTAATATCATAAGTAACCAGTAAAAGAATGATAATCAAATTTATATCACTTCAGATAAAAAAAGATATGCTGAAATAAAAAATATGCAATTAATTTTTAAAAAAATATGAGAAGAGAAATAAAATGGCAAATAAAAAATGCCAATGCCAAAAAGAGAATGAAAAGAGCAAGATTTTATTGTCTAAATAGGTAGACATACATGCTATGTAATCATGTTATGCGATCAAAAACAAAGTTGCTATTGCTGTATCAATATTATGTATTATATTTAATTTCTATTAATGTATAATAGTAACATAGCAGAAAAGGACTTAAAGTTAAGAGTAACAGGAGAGATAAAGTAAGACATTTCATGTAGGTAATTAACAGGAATAAATAAATAACAACAAATTTATATGAGTTTAATAACATAGCTTTAAATTAATATAAACCAAAACATAAAATAACTATAATAAGAGAATGAAAAATAACAGTGTGAGTTGGAGATTTTAAAACACATCTTTCAGTAATTTATGGAGAAAACAGAGTCATTGCACATTGAAACAACATGATTAACCAATTTGACCTAATAGAGATTACCTAACACTATATCCCATAAATGTAGAAAAATATTTTTTTTCAGCTGAACGTGGAACATCCATCAAATATTCTGGACTATGAATCATGTCTCAGCACATTTCAAAGATTTAAAATAGAGCAGCATGTGGTCTCTGCATTCTGTAAAATTAAATTGGNTATCCAATAAATGTAGAAAAATATTTTTTTTCAGCTGAACGTGGAACATCCATCAAATATTCTGGACTATGAATCATGTCTCAGCACATTTCAAAGATTTAAAATAGAGCAGCATGTGGTCTCTGCATTCTGTAAAATTAAATTGGATCTCAGTAAGGAAAAGGTAGGTAGAAAATGTCCAAATTTGTGAAAATGAATCAGAGTTCTTTGGATAAAAATAAAATTTTAACTCATTCACAAGGGAAATTTAAAAATATTTTTAAATCACTTGTAATAAAAATGTAGCAGATCAATATGTTGATGCAGTAAAAGCAATAAAAATTTGGAAACTCCCATTCTTTAGTACTAGAATCCATAGATGCACTTCATGAAAAGAATGTGACAGTGACATGCTTTCAGGCACCATTGTAAGAGAAGCTTGGAGGCCAAGCATCTTGAGGAAAATTTAAAAAACCTCAAGTTCTCTAGGAAGGCAGATTTCTATCCCTTCCTATTTGTTCCATGGTAAAGGCTATTTTCTGGTACTTGACTGAGCTTTCTAGGACCTCACATTCCCAACAGAATATTTACTTTGTCATCTGTTGAGTTCTGTGGCTCAGTCACATCAACTCTTTGCAACCTCTTGGGCTGCAGCATGCCAGGCTTCCTTCTCCATCATCAACTCCCCTTGCTTGCTCAAACTCATGTCCATTGAGTCGGCAATGTCATCCAGCTGTCTCATCTTCTGTCATCCCCTTCTCCTCCCACCTTCAGTCTTTCGCAGCATCAGGGTCTTGTCCAATGAGACCCTTGTCAGTTGTTTGCATCAGGTGGTCAAAGTACTGCAGATTCAGCTTCAGCATCAATCCTTCCAATGAATATCCAGGACTGGTCTCCTTTAGGATTGACTGATTTGCTCTCCTCTCAGTCCAGGGGACTCTGAAGAGTCTTCTCCAACACCACAGTTCAAAAGCATCAGTTCTTCGGCACTCAGCTTTCTTTATGGTCCACTTCTTACATCCATACATGACTACTGGAAAAACTATAGCTTTGACTATATGGGCCTTTGTTAGCAATGTAATATCTGTGCTTTTTAATATGCTGTCTAGGTTGGTCACAACTTTTCTTCTAAGAAGTGAGCATCTGTTAATTTCACAGCAACAGTCACCATCTGTAGTGATTTTGGAACCCAAGAAAATAAAGTCTCTCACTGTTTCCATTGTTTCCCCATCTATTTGCCATGAATTGGTGGGACCAGATGCCATGATCTTAGTTTCTTGAATGTGGAGTTTTAAGCCAGCTTTATCAGTCTCTTCTTTTACTTTTGACAAGAAGCTCTTTAGTTCCTCATCACTCTCTGAAATATGGTTGGTGTCATTTGCATATCTGAGCTTACTGGTACTTTTTTTCCTGCAACCTTGATTCCAGCTTGTGCTTCATCCAGCCCGGCATTTCACATGATGCATTCTGCATATAAATTAAATAAGCTGGGTGACGATACACAGCCTTGACATACTCCTTTCCCAGTTTGGAACCAGTCTGCTGTTCCATGTCTGGTTCTAGCATTGCTTCTTGACCTACATACAGATTTCTCAGGAGGCAGATCAGGTGGTCTGGTATTCCCATCTCTTTCAGAATTTTCCACAGTTTATTGTGACCCACAGAGTCAAAGGCTTTGGCATAGTCAATAGAGGAGAAGTAGATGTTTTTCTGGAACTCTCTTGCTTTTTCCATGATCCAGCGGATGTTGGCAATTTGATCTCTGGTTCCTCTGCCTTTTCTAAATCTAGCTTGAACATCTGAAAGTTCACGGTTCATGTACTGTTGAAGCCTGGTTGGAGAATTTTGAACATTACTTTGCTAGCGTGTATGATGAGTGCAATTGTGCAGTAGTCTGAATATTCTTTGGCATTGCCTTTCTTTGGGACTGGAATAAAAACTGACCTTTTCCAGTTCTGTGGCCACTGCTGAGTTTTCCAAATTTTCTGGCATATTGAGTGCAGTACTTTAACAGCATCATCTCTAGCAGGTGTGACATTTGATTCTAAATGTGTTTTTGCCCCTTCTATCATCTTGCTGGGGCTTCTTCTTTGCCCTTGGACATGGAGTATATTTTTTTAAGTGGGATACAACATTCTCCTGTTGATGATTGCTCAGCATTTTTGGAGTTCTCACAGGAGAAGATGAGTGCATGTCCGTCTACTCTGCCATCTTGATGTCAAAACCCCTACTTTGTCATAGGAAATAGATAATAAAATTTAGAACTTTGCCTATTAAGTATTTCACAACATCAAATTAGATCATGCATAGCAACAAAATAGAAATCAATCCTTTATTTCAGTTGTCTGTAGTTAAAAGACTGAAATTCAAATGATTTCAACCTGAGACAACAATATGTAAAGCTGACCTGCAAGTATAGTGCTTAGATGGTTCTATGAAGATTTCCAGACCCCACTCTGGACAGACATAGGATACCCTAGGGAATTAATCAGAAAATAACCTGATGTATCAGTCATTATTTTTGCCAGGCTGTCTCATAGATTCTGCTGCCATTTGAAGAAGAGGTAGCTGGCATGATTAACAATATCATCTGGCTCCTTTTTTTTTATATATTTAGCCAGAAAGACTCACTGGAAGGTTCATACTTTAAGACATACAGAAGTCAAGTAAAGAACATGAAAAAAAATTCCCTATGTTCAACCAGGCATAATAAACATCATTATTAGTAGCAGCATGATAAATTATCCTTAATCATTAAAATTAACTTATGTATTCCTTCCATTTTGTATCTTTCAAACTACTTCAGCTTTAATTAGCACCAGTCATTTGTTTCTCTTAATCACATTTGTATGAATATTATTGAAAGTTATCTCTAAGTGGGTCTTTTACATTGGGGTCTCTTATATTCCCAGTAATATTTTGTTTATTAGTCAGATATAAACTTGGTTGGTGAACATCAGAAAATCCTTACTTTCCTCTTTATTTTAGAGGGTTTTAGTGGGTTTCCTGATGCTGGTGTTGTTTTTTTTCTTTGAATCTATAGTTCAATAAATAAACTGAAGTGTTTATTTCTTTGTCCACTTAATGAATGGATGTCCCCACATACTCATGCTAGATAAATTGCATGTTTCTTTGGCATGACAACATTTTCTGAACATGAAATTCTAGGTCACCTCCTCATATAAAAAGTAAAAGTGCTTAAGCTAATGTTTTTCAAAATGTGCTTCTCAATCCACTTGCCTCAGAGTACTTGTTACAAATGCTGCCACTTTAGATCCTACTCCAGGCCCAGTAATAACAAAGGAGGGGAAGAGCAAACATTTGTTTTATTAATAAACTCATAAAAATTCATATGTATGAATGAATTTATATTGAATTCTTATTCAATACAAATATATTTATTGTCTTGTTTGATATTGTATTGAATTCATATGTACTGAATTCTTCAAGAATGCTGGAGACATATTTATGATACACCATTTTAATTTTATATAAACTATTTCCTACTTTAAAACGATAAAGAAATGCCAAATTTAGTGTGTAGAATGGGAATTTTTTTTAAAAATAGAATCTATTTAGAAAAACTTTGTAAGAGCATGCAACTTCTCTCAGAGAACTAGAATGGGTTAAATTCAATTAAGTTCAGTTCAGTTCAGTCACTCAGTTGTATCCGACTCTTTGTGATTTCATGAATTGCAGCATGCCAGGCCTCCCTGTCCCTCACCA
>SJYX01006973.1:341247-427942 GCA_006410675.1 Oreotragus oreotragus
GATCTTTTGGGGGTTAAATTAGTAATTTCATTATAAAGAGTGAAGACCAGTCAGAATTTGGAGAGAGAAATTTAAGAGAGTAAATGGATGGGACTCCTCCAGTCCATGGAATTTTCCTGGCAAGAATACTGGAGTGAGTTGCCATTTTCTCCTCTAGAGGATCTTTCCAACTCAGGGATGGAACCCACCTCTCTTACATCTTCTGCATTGGCAGGCAGGTTCTTTACTTCTGGGAAGTCCCAAGTGGATCAGACTGCAGAATGGTTAGTATTCTTACCACTTCAAAAAATATCTAGAGCATTATGAGAAGTAAAGATTAAATCTGTTTTGCATATACACAGTTCCTGGTCACTCTGGAAATAAGACTTTCACCTCATCAAAATGACATCTGAATGAAAAGCACATCTAAATAAAGTAAGTGATAATGAGAGGAGACTCACTTATTCTGAATAGATTGAGAAACATTTCTAAGGCCAAGCCAAAGTGAGAGCTTGAGGAAACAGCCAGGTAATTTGGGATCCAGCCCACCAACCAGTGGAACAACACCATGCCTAGGACTCCTTGCCACACAGCCAGCCATACTGGGACATTGTCCTGCCCACCAGTGACTCTCAATCTCCATGCAAGACAGGGCCTGGCACTCAACCTGACCAAGCCCCAGCCATGTATACCAGCATGCCCACAATAGTAAGCCCTGCCACAGAAACATTTCTAAGGCCAAGCCAAAGTGAGAGCTTGAGGAAACAGCCAGGTAATTTGGGATCCAGCCCACCAACCAGTGGAACAACACCATGCCTAGGACTCCTTGCCACACAGCCAGCCATACTGGGACATTGTCCTGCCCACCAGTGACTCTCAATCTCCATGCAAGACAGGGCCTGGCACTCAACCTGACCAAGCCCCAGCCATGTATACCAGCATGCCCACAATAGTAAGCCCTGCCACAACAGAAGGGCCCACCACACTTATATAGGGCATATAGGTCTGGTAACCAGAGGGAAGTGTGCTGCTGAACCCTATAAGCTGTCTCCACTTCAAGATTGGAAAGATAATAAATCTATTAATCCATAGAAATAAAAAACAGATAATTCAGTAAAATGAGTTGACCAAGGAATATGTTCTAAAGGAAGGAACAAGATAAAACCCTAGAAGAAAAACTGAAAATGTAGAGATAATCCGTCTACTTGAACAGCTAATAAAAGGTTCAAGGTAATGATCAAAACTTGGAAGAAGAATATATTTTCTAACAAAAAGTAGGAAAATATAAAGAAGAACCAAGTAGAGCTGAACATAATAACTGAAATTTTAAAATACACTGGGCTTCCCTGGTGGCTCAGATGGTTAAGAATCTGCCTGCAATGCAGTATACCTGGGTTTGATCCCTGAGTCAGGAAGATCCCCTGGAGAAGGGGATGACTATCCCCTCCAATATTCTCACCTGGAGAATTCCATGGACAGAGGAACCTGATGGTCTATGGAGTCAAAAAGAGTTAGACATGACTGAACGACTCTTTTACTTTCACTTTCAGAAGGAATTAATAGAAGGACAGATGAGCATAGAGCAATAGAACAGAAAAGCTGAACAGAAAAAAGAATTTTAAAAAATGAGAATAAGTTGAGAGACCTATGGAACAACATCAGTCATCCTACCATTTGCAGTGCAGGGGTCCAGAAGGAGAAGAGAGGAAAGGGGAGAGAACTTATTTAAAAAGATAATAGCTGAAAACTTTCTTAACCTCAGAAAAGAAACAGAGGTCCAGTAACCAGAGTCCCAAACAATGAATTTAGTAAACTTGAAGAATACAAAATTCAATAGTCATAAATTTGTTGCATTTTTATTCACTAACAATGAACTATGACAAAGAGAAATTAAGAAAACAGTCCCATTTACAATTATATCAAAAAGAATAACATACTTAGGAATAAATCTAACCAATTAGATGAAAGATCTGTACTCAGAAAACTTTAGGACTCTGATGAAAGAAATTAAAGATGATACAAGCATAAAGATTTAAATAGTATAGTTTGAAATCGGGAAGAATTATACCATCTGTTTTACCAATCTTTCACAAGATTGTTTTGGCTGTTTGTGGTCTTTTGTGTCTTCAGACAAATTTTAAAATTATTTGATCGAGTTCTGTAAAAAAAAAACCATTCGTATTTTGATAGAAATTGTATTGATTCTGTAGATTACCTTGACAGTATGATGATTTTAACAACATTAATTCTTCCAATCCATGAGCATGGTATATTATATATATATAGTACATACACACACAAACACACACACACACACACACACCGAGGAGCCTTGCAGGCTATAGTCCATGAAGTCATAAAGAGTCAGACACGAAACTGAGCAACTGAGCACACATACACATGTGTATGTTCAAATAGAAATGTGTGTGTGTGTGTGTTCAAATAGTAATGGTAACAGAGAAAAACTGGCACAAAAACAGACACATAGGTCAGTGGAACAGACAAGAGAGCCCAGAAATAAACATATACTTACATGGGCAGTTAATTTATGACAAAGGAGGGAAAAATGTACAGTGGGGAAAACACAGCCTCTTCAGTAAATGGTGTTAGGAAAACTGGACAGATACATGAAAATAAAAAATCTGTACTATTTTATCATAGAAAAGTAAACTCAAAATGGATTAAAGACTTGTAAGAACTGAAATCATAAAACTTCTAGAAGAAAACGTATACAGAATGCTATTTGACAGTAGCCTTAGCAATATATTTTATGTGTCCTTTCAGACAAGGGGAATAAAAACAAAAGCAAGTGGTACTGCATCAATTTTAAAAAGCTTTTTTTACAGTGAAGGATTATCAACAAAATGAAAAAGCCACCTACTGAATGAAGATATTTGCAAATGATATATTCATTAAGCAGTTAATATCCAAAATATACAAAGAACTCAGAAAATTCACCAACAGAAAACAAACAACCCAATAAAACGTGGGCAGATAACCTGAGTAGACATTTTTCCAAAGAATACATATTTATTGCCAAAAGANTGAAGGATTATCAACAAAATGAAAAAGCCACCTACTGAATAGAAGATATTTGCAAATGATATATTCATTAAGCAGTTAATATCCAAAATATACAAATAACTCAGAAAATTCACCATCAGAAAAACAAACAACCCAATAAAACATGGGCAGATGACCTGAGTAGGCATTTTTCCAAAGAATACATATTGATTGCCGAAAGATAGACAAAAAGATGCTCAACATCATTAATTACTAGGGGAATCCAAATCAAAGCCACTATGAAATATCACTTCACAACTATTAGAATGGCTACTACCAAAAAAACAACAAGTAACAAGTGTCAGCAAGGAAGTGAAATAAAGCAAACCTTTGTGTGCTGTTGGTGGGAATGTAAATTTGTACAGCCACTATCTAAAACAGTATGGAGGAGGAAACTTTGAAAATTAAAAACAGACCTACAATATGATCCAACAATTCCACTTCTGGGTATTTTTCTGAAGAAAATGAAATCACGACTTCAAAAAGATATATGTACCTCTATGTTAATTGTAACTTTATTTACAATAGCCAAGATATTGAGGCAACATAGATGTCCATATGTAGATGAATGGATGAAGAGTGTATGGTATATGCACACAATGAGAAAGAATAAAATATCACTGTGGCAACATGGATGGAGCTAGAGGAAATTACACTGATTGAAATATTTCATACAAAGAAAGACAGTTACTGTGTGATTTTACTTATGTGTGTAACCTAAAAAAAAAAAAAAAAGGGAACAAACATAGCAGAGTAACAGATATATAGAAAAAAACAGGTGCTTTCTGGGGGGAGGTGAGTAAGGTAAATAGGTAAGGGAGATTCAAGTACAAACTTCCAGTTACAAAATAAGTGAGTCACATGGATAAAATGTACAGCGTGGAAAATATAATCAATAATAATATAACTTTGTATGATAACAGATGGTAACTAGACTTACTGTGATGATCATTGTGTAATGTAGAGAAATATCTAATCACTATGTTGTGTACCTGAACTAACAAATTACTGTAGGCCAGTTATACCTCAAACAACAACAAATAAATGAACAAAATGAGGGAATGGATATTAGAGATTTATAAAATGGTTAACTTGAGGCTGCATACCTAAGAAAGCAAGACCTTCTTTCCAAATATTGCTGAGTTATTATTTACTGACTATTCTAGTAAGTTTGGGCACTAAATAACCTATTAGGGCTGTACAAATTCATGCCGCCTTACCTGGGCAAGGTAAGGCAATGTATTGGCCTGTCTACTTGGAAAAAAACATAAGAAATCAGAAGGGTCAGACTTGTAAAAGATAAGTTCAGCAATCCAGGTATCTTGCTGCTTAAATTGCCCTCCTCCTTGGTGGAGGGCACGGCAACCCACTCTAGTATTCTCGCCTAGAGAATCCCATAGACAGAACAGCCTGGTGGGCTACAGTCCATAGGGTCGCAAAGAGTCAGCCATGACTGAGTGACTTAGTATGCACATATGCTGCCCTTACAATCTAGGAGTAAGGAAGTACCCAAGGTATTAAAAATGCTGGTCCTTTCATCAAGGTAGGTAGCCTTTATTACCATATTTTATTTTCTGCATATACTTTTTAGATCAAAGTAATACATGCACCTTTTAAAAGTCCAAGTGTAAAGAAAAACAACTGACCCCTTCCTTACTTCTCCCTATCCCCAAATCTCTATCCCCTAAATTTTGTTACTGTTTTGTCTGGCACCTGCCAAATTGGTTATTGGGTTCATGTATGGGAGTTCGTGTAAAAAAATAAATAAATACAAAAAAAAAATAAAAAAAAGACACAGACAATGCCCTTATATTATTCTGTAAGAAAAGGCTTTAGACTTTCCCTCATTAGCTCTTTTTTAATGCTAGCCTTTGTCCCTCTTGTCCTGTGCCTTGGAAGTCCTTGGGTATAGAGCTTCTAGTTCAATTTTTCTACCAAATAAGTCTCTGTTCTTTTGCAGGGAGTGAGAGTGGCAGATGCTTGGCCGCACTGGATTGGAAAGGGGTCCTGTGGTTAAAGAGTGTTGCAAACACTTTCAATTCTTCCTTATTTTAGTCCATGTTTCATCTCACCTCTATCACACCTGGTCTTTAGTGTAAGAGCCCTTCAGCTGAGACTAGGTTGCCTGCCTTAGATGTTCCCTTTCCATCCTGTATCCACTTCCAGCATCTGTAAACTATGCTGACAATGCCTATCTGACATTTTTTAATTTATACTATATTTCTTTACTCTGAATTTACCCAGATTTCAGAAAGAAAAATAGATAAATGTGTATATACAATGTACCATGTTTAACCTCAAATCTTATACATAGATAGTCTAATCCATTTATTGCTTCACTGGATCACTTCTGTATAGACTGAGAGTCACCAGTTTTTGTTTTTATAGACAATATTCTTATTGCTTTGATTTTGATAGCATAAAGAGAGAAGAGTAAAGCAGGCACTTTCATACATTGATTGTGACCCTGTAAATTGGTACAACCCTTTCAGAAAACAATTTAGCGGTATGTTCTTAAAAGCAATTAAATTTTTAATACTCTTGGGCTTAGTAAAATTCTCCTTCTAAATGTCTGTTTCTAGGAAGCAACTTAAATACAAGAATGAGAAAATTATGCACAAATATACTTTTATGCACTTATTATGAAAATATAAAATAGGCAATAATCTCATACTATCAGTAAGAAAATGGCTAAAAGGCACAAACACCAGATAGTTGTTTGACGGATATTTATGTGTTGTTTACAAAGACTGTGTGAAAACAGTTGCAAGTTGAACCTGGGCTGAAGGCTCACTCAAATAGCTGGAGTTTCAATGAGAACAGTTGTTTTTTTTTTTTTCCAAAGAGAGAATAAAACCCAAGAAATATGTTTATTGAGGATGTGTTTACACATTATTAGTATGTTAGAGTAGAAAAGCAGTTATTTGGTCTTGGACAAAACTTAAGTATTTAAAATATATTCTAAGAATTAATTCTCAGAAAACCATAAGCTATGTTTTACAAAACAGAATTCAAGTACTTGAAAAACACAAGGCAATTTGGTTCAAAAGTACTTGGGATATATTGGAATCAACATAGCTTATTTTTATAGCGGTGCTAAATAGTTCCTGAATGTCTAGTTTAATAATGATGCATGCATGTTCTTACTCCAGGGGACAGTGAAGCTAATTACTTTGGAACATTGGTGTTTTGAATTTTTGCCAAGATTTCTTGAGAATAGTACAAACCACTTCTCATATATTAACCCATTTATTCACATCATTTCTTGCTGATATAGATATGAAGCAAATAGTTTCCCAAATTTATAATTTGTAAACCACAAAGAATATTTGGCAGCTTATCAAAATCTGTATTTCATAGAATCCAACTCTCTTGTACCCTAAGTCAATAGTTCTTTGCATTGGCCTTCACTGTCATTTTATTGGATTGAAAAGAGATTCTTCTAGGGAGAGGAGATTAACCTCTCAATTCCTGGTAATGATGTTGCTGCTGCTGCTAAGTCACTTCAGTCGTGTCTGACTCTGTGTGACCCCGTAGACGGCATCCCACCAGGCTCCCCCATCCCTGGGATTCTCCAGGCAAGAATACTGGAGTGGGTTGCCATTTCCTTCTCCAATGCATGAAAGAGAAAAGTGAAAGTGAAGTCGCTCAGTCTGTCTGACTGTTAGCGACCCCATGGACTGCAGCCCACCAGGCTACTCCGTCCATTGGATTTTCCAGGCAAGAGTACTGGGGTGGGGTGCCACTGCCTTCCCCGGGTAATGATGTTAGAGTATTTTATATATATATATATACATATATATATATATATATATAGTGAACCTGAAGCAGATAAGAATATTTATTATCAATTTTGTTGTTTGAACAAAGTTTATAATTGAGATTCAGTGACTGAGCCTTTGTGACAATATCACTTTACGTGAATCAGAATGACTTAATGGCCTATGATACAAAATGAAGTATCGCTATATCTTTTATATTATCACATAAACACAGAGAAAATAACTAATTTGAGCTATTTTGCTGATTTTCTAGGGAAGAATGTTTATTTAAAATATTTTAAAAGGAATTTATTCTTCTTGATAATCACTGACTACCTTAGTCACACTAATTATAAGTATTTCGTTGTTTAAGATGAAAATTTGACCCCCAATTAGTATTGTACTTTGAGTGATTCTCCTATGTAGACAGAATTCCATTTTATTGACTACTGTCATAGCATTTCAGACTACGGAATATCTGTTTCCATTTTCCCAAAAAGGCTTTACTAATACTATATTAGTGCTATAAATATAATACAATTTCTTAAAGAAAAATCCTATAAGATATCAATATGTTTTTAAATCCCTGTCTATAATTCTCTTTGAAATAGTGCCCTTTAATTCGGTGTTAAAATATATATGTGCAATGACTTTGTGTGAATGTATATTTAAGGTTAAATGATTAAAGAACATTATGATACTTCTCATTTTAAGAGGTGCTGTTATCACCAGGGTGGAGATGGAATTATAATAGGAACTGGGGGCATGAATAAATTACCTTCCTTCCTATAGTGGTGTATACTAGTAGCAATAATACAGTCATCTTCTTTAGCCCCAGTCATGTGATGACTGCAGACCAAAAGCAAAGAAATGTGTAACCTTGTGTAAGCTGAAGGATTACCAAAAGTGGGGCATGTTCCTTAATGAAACATCAGGTCCTTGTGATAAGGCAGGAAAGGAAATAAAATTACATTAGGAATAAGATTTAAGTCAGTAATTCCACCGTGCTACCAGCTGTCAAACTTCCATAGGAAGAGCTTTTCTAACAGGAAAAATAACAATGTCTGTACTCACAAATCATCAATACAGCATTTTGAAAAATATGCCAAGTTTTGTTGGAAATGTATTCAAATACATTGGCTGTCTTCCTTCAAGACTCTCATCAAATAATCAAATCTTTCTAAGAGTTTTTCTTGATGTATTACTTCTCCCCAATAGATTGTTGCTCAAATTTCAGGATTTTTTTTTTTTTTGCTATTTTGCGCTCTTAATTTTCAACAAATATCTCTGTTGTTCCATAACGTGTTCATATTTATGTCTTCCGCTAAGCCAGAAGCTCTTTAATGTCTGGGGCTGTTTTACTTATCTTAATATTCTAGGTGAGAATCACAGTGCCATATAGACAATCAATTCTAAGTGCTTTAAAATAATTAATTTTTTATTGGCAAGCATTAATATATACCAGGTCCTACTTTGTGCCAAGTACAGTAGTAAGCACTGGGAATTCTGCAGTAAATAAAGCCCATTATAGAACTTTAATAATAAAGTTAGATGATATATAATATATAAATATATATTACATATAATGTGTTTCCATTACATATAGATATGTATTTATAGCAGCAGAATTTACTGTTTGTTCCAAATGGGACAAATAGACTCCTGAATTCCTTTTTTGACTAGTTACTTTAGAAAACTTGCAATTACAAATGCTTTTTCTGCCTCCTAGAGAGATAAATCTCTTACCACTCAGGACTGTCTTCTCAAGAACCTGAGAACCATCCTGTTTGAAATACAAACATTCAAGGAGATAACCCTCACTCTAGTTCCCAGTCCATGTGGGCAGGAAAGGCCCAGCTTTGGCAGTCTCTTGTTTTAACTTGCAACACTGCCCCCTGTCTTAGAGATACCATCTCTTTGTTTCTCCTCTGGATAAACTCCAGTTGGCAAACGTGTATGGCCTTGGCACATGGACCAGCTCCTCTCAGTACCTTAGTCCCCTACTTTAGTGCAACTCATCCTTTACAAAGTCACCTGCTTTTGTTTCAGTGAAGTTGAGTGCATTTCACCGAGTCCTTTTCCTCATGACATTAGTCATTAGTGAATAACATCTAGCCTCAGCACTTAGTGCATGTGGGGAATGATCCCTTAGGCAGAAGGAAAGGCTCTTCGCTGGAGTTTGCTCAGTATTTTTGAGGAACACCACGAGGCAAGGAGGCTGAGGAAGAGGGAAAGAGTGGCAGAGTGGTGGGAATGAGCTCAGATAGCACTGGGCTGTATGCCCTGGTTAGAACTTTGAGTTTTAGGTACGATAGCCATTCGAGGAGCTTGGGCAAGAAATGTGATCTGATTTACTTTCCAAGAGTCACTATGCCTGCGGAATAAAGAATAGGCTGGTAGCAAGTTGGCAACAAAAAAGGAAGAAGGAAGGGCAGTTAGTAGGTAATGGAGATGTCCAGACGAAAAAGCAGAGATTGGACCGTGGTGTGGTGAGGATATTGTGAAGTGGTTGGACTCTGAGTAGAATTTTGAGGAAAAGCTGGCAGAATTTGCTGTTGGACTGGATTTGAGGTGTGACAGGAAAAAGGAGTCAGTGTCGCATGAATATCAAGCAATAGATTCAGCAGCAGAAAGACATACACCCATTCCACATTTAACTACCAGAGGCCACTCTTTTAGAAATAGCACAAGCTTAGCTTTCACGTAATGTCAAATTGTAATCCTTGGAGAATAAAATATCCACTGAAACCTGACAGAAAAAAAATTGAAGTTCAGTGTGTATTCTCTGAATTTTTATAAGAGTTAGATTCAAAACAAAGTTGTAGCAAAGTTTCTGATAGCTTGTGGATAGAATTACATGCCATCTACAATTTTCCATACCTTTTGGATAAAAGAAAAGTATCTCAACTTCTGGCCATAATTGTGGTCCTCTTACCACCAGCTGGACTAATTGCCAATATCTTACTAATAACTCAATGCATGAGTACCTTTTGCGCAAGTCAGGCATTTTAGTTCTGCATTAGAGATGACTTGATGTGCATGCTTTGACACATGTGCAGAAAATAGTCCAAAGTAAATAAGCTAGTCTACTCTACAGAATTTGAAAAAATTATAACTACTCAGAACAATAGGGAACATTGCTCTGACAGCAAATAAGCAAGATGAACCTAAAGTAAAGATTTGCTCACCTTCACTTGTTTTTACAGACAATATCTTGAATAATAAATGCTTATACAACTCTAAAGGAATAATAGAAAATATATCCAGGAGAGACCACTTAAAAGTGTTTCTATAGCCAAGAATTTTCTAAAGGCTTTCTGTTGAATCTGGGAAACATAGAGTTTAGAAAAAGGATTAAAAAGAGATCTCAGGGTTCAACTAAAATCCCCATGTCTAAAATATAATTCCAAATTAAACCATTTTAAAAGCAATCACCTGAGAGCCTATTTTAGCTGCTTTGGGAATCTAGGATAGCACCATTCAGTGGTCCTCAGCATTTTTGGCACAAGGGACTGGTCTTGTGGAAGATAATTTTTCCACTGACCAGGGTGGGAATGGTGTGACTATGATTCCAGTGATTAATTTTTGTGTCCTTTATTTCTATTATTTTTACATTGTGATATGTAATGAACTAATTATACAGCTCACCATAATGCAGAATCAGAGGGAGCCTTGAGCTTTTTTTCCTGCAATTAGATGGTTCCATCTGGGGGTTATGGAGGCAGTGACTCCCAGAGCATGTTGTTTATGTCTAGTCTACTTCATAATCTCATTTTGGTCACTGTCACTGTACAAAACCCTGCTTCACAAAGATAGGATGTTGGAAATGGAAGGAAACTATTCAGTACTTTTTGTGACAGTCTCAGGATATGCTACCTTGACTGAGATACAGAATGTATAGAGACTTGAAGTTGTCTCAATCATACTTATTGTGATCCATACAGTCAAAGGCTTTGGCATAGTCACTAAAGCAGAAATAGATGTTTTTCTGGAACTCTCTTGCTTTTTCCATGATACAGCAGGTGTTGGCAATTTGATCTCTGGTTCCTCTGCCTTTTCTAAAACCAGCTTGAAAATCAGGAAGTTCACGGTTCATGTATTGTTGAAGACTGGCTTGGAGAATTTTGAGCATTACTTTACTAGCATGTGAGATGAGTGCAATTGTGCGGTAGTTTGAGCATTCTTTGGCATTGCCTTTCTTTGGGATTGGAATGAAAACTGACCTTTTCCAGTCCTGTGGCCCTGTCTCTTATACACATCTAGATGTGTATAAGAGACAGACATNAAACCAGCTTGAACATCAGAAAGTTCACGGTTCATGTATTGTTGAAGCCTGGCTTGGAGAATTTTGAGCATTACTTTACTAGCATGTGAGATGAGTGCAATTGTGCGGTAGTTTGAGCATTCTTTGGCATTGCCTTTCTTTGGGATTGGAATGAAAACTGATCTTTTCCAGTCCTGTGGCCACTGCTGAGTTTTCCAAATATGCCAGCGTATTGAGTACAGCACTTTCATAGCATCATCTTTCAGGATTTGAAACAGCTCAACTGGAATTCCATCACGTCCGCTAGCTTTGTTGGTAGTGATGTTTTCTAAGGCCCACTTGACTTCACATTCCAGGATGTCTGGCTCTAGGTGAGTGATTACACCATCATGATTATCTAGATCATGAAGATCTTTTTTGTACAGTTCTGTGTATTCTTGCCACCTCTTCTTAATATTTTCTGCTTCTGTTAGGTCAGTACCATTTCTGTCCTTTTATCGAGCCCATTTTTGCATGAAGTGTCCCCTTGGGATCTCTAATTTTCTTGAAGAGATCTCTAGTCTTTCCCATTCTGTTGTTTTCCTCTATTTATTTGCATTGATCACTGATGAACATGTATCATATGAATATGTAGCAAAATATGCATACTTTGCTTGATAGTCATAGGGATTATGTTACTAAAGATGTGTTGCTGAGTATATTATTGTAGTTGCTATATTATTTCTTTCTAATTAAACTGTCCTAGATATGTGATGTACTTTATTTAAATTGCATTTCCACAATCATTTTTAATAACTTTTGAATGTCAGTGACAAAAATTTATTTTTATTATATTGTTTCATATTATTTATTTGGTACATGACTACATTAAGGGAATAAAAACAAAGCTGAACCTATCATGAATATGCAAAAAGTGACTGAAAATTTCCCATTTTAGACCTTAAGAACAATGTTTCTTTTGTTTTACTCCATCGTCTAATCAATGAAAAGAAAATCTTAATTCTTTTACTCTGAGCTCTGATTGGAGTATAGGTTTTTATTTACATTATTGCTGTTTCAACCAGTGATTATAAAATAATCAGGATAGCCTATCCTTCCATCCTTCCTTGCTCAGTCATGTCTGAGTCTTTGTGATTCCATGACCTATAGCCTGCCAGGCTCCTATGTCTGTGTTGCCATTTGCCATTTCCTACTCTAGGGGATCTTCCCTACTCAGAGATCAAACCTACCTCTCTTGCATGTCCTGCACTCACAGTGGATTCACAGTGGTGGATTCTTTACCACTAGCACCACCCAGGACCACTAGTGGCTCAGAGGTTAAAGCATCTGCCTGCAATGCAGGAGATGGGGATTCGATCCCTGGGTCAGGAAGATCCCCTGGAGAAGGAAATGGCAACCTACTCCAGTATTCTTGCCTGNGCACCACCCAGGACCACTAGTGGCTCAGAGGTTAAAGCATCTGCCTGCAATGCAGGAGATGGGGATTCGATCCCTGGGTCAGGAAGATCCCCTGGAGAAGGAAATGGCAACCTACTCCAGTATTCTTGCCTGAAGAATCCCATGGCGGGAGGAGCCTGGTAGGCTACAGCCCACGGGGTAACAAACAGTCGGACATGACTGAGCTACTTCACTTTCACTTTCAATACCACCTGGAAGCCCAGTCATGATAGCATTTATTTTTATATATGTGATTAAAAATTTTTATGAACTTAACATTTTATTTAATCTCTATTAGTATAATGTGCATTTGGTTTCACAACATTTGTCCTGTTACCTTTATTCAGTAATATTAACAATTGATTTAACCACATTTCTCTTAATGATTTATATCTGAACATCTCATTTTTGTTTTCAACAGCTGAAGATGCATGTGGAGGAACAATGAGAGGATCTAGCGGCATCATATCAAGCCCTAGTTTTCCTAATGAGTACCATAATAATGCTGATTGCACTTGGACCATTGTAGCAGAACCTGGAGATACAATTTCACTCATATTTACTGATTTCCAAATGGAAGAAAAGTATGATTACTTAGAAATAGAAGGTTCTGAGCCACCTACAATATGGTAAGTAGACAGTTGCTATCAACTTAGCATTGATGTCATTGCCTGAGGCAAAATTGGGATTCAAGAACAACTATATTTGGGCCTTTAAAGAATTAGATATATTAAAAAATTAACAGATGCAGGAAAATTATAGGGAATAATTATCCGAGCTGAGGAAATTTTGAAAATTGGGTACTGATATATAGAGTGGAATTTTGAAAGATGAAGCATTTCATCAAGTATTTGTTTATCACTCAATCAATGAAAAATAATTTGATTTTATAAAAACTTGTGAAAGGAAATGAGTTGTTCCTACAGTTTTGCTCCTTCGTGTGCCAGTTCATTTTTGGCATTTCTTTTCAAATTAATTGAATAGTCTTGGAAATAATTTGCCTTTTGTTTTATACGTAGATCTTTTATGTACCATGATATTTGAAGGCAAAAATTAAACACTATGATATGGGTGAATATGATCTATTTCTTTAGAAACTCAAGACATGGTCTCATGAAACTGCAGAGTTTTCAAAACATAATTTTAAGATATAATATTTTTAAAAAGAAAATACATTTTTATGCTGTTTTAAAAATTTTAATGCACTGTTATCATTGAAGTGTAAAGTAAAATCAGTAATTGAGTGAAGAATGGTGGAATTATATATGATCTATTTCTTTAGAAACTCAAGACATGGTCTCATGAAACTGCAGAGTTTTCAAAACATAATTTTAAGATATAATATTTTTAAAAAGAAAATACATTTTTATGCTGTTTTAAAAATTTTAATGCACTGTTATCATTGAAGTGTAAAGTAAAATCAGTAATTGAGTGAAGAATGGTGGAATTAGTGAAATGAAGTCATAGGTAAAATCTAGACTAAAAGTGCATTTGGAGAAATGTAAAAATTTGATAAGAGTACTGAGAATTTATTGAAAGATTTTTATCAAAATCAATTAAATGAAGAGGTTTGCATTTTCAGATGATGATTCTTAACTGAAGTATAGGGATTGATTTGAAGTGTGGCTAGATTAGCTACAGAAAATCTCTTAAGAGGTGATTTGTGTAATTCAAGAAAAAAATCATGATAACTTGAATTAGGATGATATTGATGGTGATAAAGAAGTAGAATGACTTGATAGATATTTAGGAGGTATAGTGATAAAGACCTCTGTAATGAAGAATGTTAAAGAAGGTGGTGTTCTAATAAAACATCATTTTCTAGCTGGCATAAATTGGTGAAGGCCGGAGATATATTGACTGAGTTGGAAAATGTTGACTAAAGGTCAAGTTTTGAATATAAATACTGTGATTATTGAGAGTTGTTTTAGATATAAGTAGTTTGAAGTCTCTTTGAGACATATTAAAGCCATCTGATAGACAGTATCTATTTATATGATTCAATAGCTGTGAGTAGAAGCACAACTGATACGTACTTGATATTGATGGTAAAAAAAACAAAAGCACATTGATAGGAGTCTAAAAGATAGGAGGAAATACAAGGGATAAGGTGTCATATAGGCAAGAGAAGTATGAAGAAGGAGGAATAAGACGAAATTGCATATTGCCATTGAAAGGACACTAGGTAAATGTGTGTGTGTTTCTTTTGTGACCCCATGGATTGTAGCCCACCAGGCTCCTCTGTCTATGGGATTTTCCAGGCAATACCGAAGTGGGTAGCTATTTCCTTCTCCAGGGGATCTTCTTGACTCAGGGATCGAACCCAGATATCCTGCATTGCAGGTGGATTCCTAACCGCTGAGCCACCACAGAGGCCCATATATTATATGCAAACACATAAATTAGATATACACACACATATGTGCACATTAGTGTGTGTATATATGTATGTATATGTACACACACACACACACACACACCTATAGGGTATACTATCTTTCATATGTTTGGAATATATACATTTTATATATATATATATGCTAATGGCTTCCCTGGTGGCTCAGCCGTAAATAATCGTCTGCCAATGCAGGAGACATGGGTTCATTCCTTGGGTTGGGAAGATCCCCTGGAGAAGGAAATGGCAACCCACTACAGTATTCCTGCCTGGAAAATCCCATAGACAGAGGAGCCTGGTGGGCTCCAGTCTATGGAGTCACAAAAGAGTTGGACATGACTTAGCAACTAAATGACAGACAAATATGTGCTAATAATTCGAAATTTAACAGTATTTCTCATATGGGTTTTGTGTGTGTGTGTGTTTGTAATATTTATATCAGAATTACCTTCAGTATTTGTTAAAGTGCAGATTTATAAGCTCCTGCACAAATGTATTGATTTATATGCTATAGACATGAAATCAGTAGTCTGCAAACTAGATTATTCCACTCATTGCTATAGCAAATAAAACAGTAAGTTTGGTTTTATCAGTATAAGCCATCCTACAAGAGCTAAAATATTTCTTACCACTCAAAAAACTGAAAGTCAAATTTCTTACCAATCAAACTAATTCTGTAATATATACATTTATATATATGGTATGGATTTATATAATGGATAGCACAAAGATTGCATTACTGACTCAACAATTATCCAACTAAAAAAGATAAATTTATTAGAAGTAACTGACTATAATTTCATTCTACAAAATAAATATTACATAGACTAATCCTGCTGCTGCTGCTAAGTCACTTCAGTCTTGTCCGACTCTGTGTGACCCCATAGATGTTAGTTCCCCCATCCCTGGGATTCTCTAGGCAAGAATACTGGAGTGGGTTGCCATTTCCTTCTCCAATGCATGAAAGTAAAAAGTGAAAGTGAAGTTGCACAGTCGTGTCCGACCCTCAGCGACCCCATGAACTACAGCCTGCGAGGCTCCTCTGTCCATGGGATTTTCCAGGCAGGAGCACTGGAGTGGGGTGCCATTGCCTTCTCTGATACTAATCCTATCAAACAGGTATTTCTCTTTACCACCTTATTTATGACAATTATGAGACTAAAAGGTACAGTGAAGAAGTTGTAGTTCTGTATATTATTGTTGCTTATTCATAGCAGTAAAATAATTTGATTAAATATGTATTGTGGTTCTATAATTTTGAATTAACATTCATTGCTGTGATAAGAGAATTTAACCTAAGATCTACCTTCTTAGCAAAATTTTAAGTGTACAATACATTGTTCTTAACCATAGGCACAATATTGAACAGCAGATCTGTAGAATAGAACTTACCTGTTTTACATAACTAAAACTTTAATTCTAGTGGATAGCAAATCTCCATTTCCTTTCCCCCCAGCCATTGGCAAATACCATTACACTCTCAGTTTCTGTAACTACGTAAGATATCTCATATAAGCAAAATCATGCAGTATTTGTCCTTCTGTGGCTGGCTTATTTCACTTAATGTAACGTCCTTAAGGTTCATCCATATTGTTGAATATAGCAGGATTCTTATTTCCTAAGGTTGAATGTTATTTCTTTATATGTGTATGCTACGTTTTCCTTACCCATTCTTCCAAAATGGTTGCCTCTCTTTAGACAAATAGAGTTCTCATAAAATGGTAAGAACCAGAGGTATTTTAGGGATTCAGCTGCCATATTTCATGGCATATTTCATGACCATTTTTTTCAGTGAGTCTCTTTCAAATATTAAATCTTTTATCTCTCTTTTGAAGAGAATGAATTAACCCAAGGCACTATTAGATCTGGTACTATTGTCTATATGTGTATTTTGAAAATATTTCATAGTAATCTTAAGCATAAAATATTTAATACTTTCAACAGTCATATGATATCATTTCAGATGTTTAAAATATTAATAATGCAAGAGAGATGATATTTAGCCTGCTTGAATAAGTGGAAAAAACTGAAGGTAACAGTTATAAATTATTAAGGGAAGGAATTTGGCTAAAGATAAGTAGACTCTTTCAATGACTAATGATTCCCTCCAAAATAGATGACTTCTTACAGGCAGTAAGATACTTTCTTTGAAAAGCCTTGTACAGAGGTAAACAACTGATTATTGGTAATAAAGGATTCATGAAATGAATAGTGATTATTCAATATGATTATTAAAATACTCTTTAATGTAGGGCTTCTCTTTGAAAATCTCAGCAGTTTTTCCTGAATGTTACTGATATTAAATGATGTGTTCATCAAGTACAACTTCATCTAGCCTGAATTTTTCTTAAACTGTGCTTGCTACAATACCAGCCATTTAGCCATTCACTAGTCATCTCAGCCTTAAAAATGTAGGCCATTATCAAAAGCAAAATTATAATAAATAAGATGAAATAAAGATTGAAAACACTATTTAAACTTAGTATTTGAGCCATCTAAAATAATATTAAAACCATATTTAATTTTCATTTCCCCTAAAGGACTTGCCAATTATAAAATATTTCTACTTTCCTATTAGTTCAGTTCAGTCACTTAGTCGTGTCTGATTCTTTGCAAACCCATGAACTGCAGAACACCAGGCTTCCCTGTCCATTACCAGCTCTTTCAGGTTATCAACTCATGTCCATCGAGTCAGTGATGGCATTCAACCATATCATACTCTGTCTTCCCCTTCTTCTCCCACCTTCAATCTTTCCCAGTATCATGATCTTTTCCAGTGAGTCAGTTCTTCACATCAGGTGACCCAACTATTGGAGTTTCAGCTTCAGCATCGGTCTTTCCAATGAATATTCAGGAATGATTTCCTTTAGGATGGACTGGTTGGATCTCCTTGCTGTCCAGGGAACTCTCTCAGAGTCTTCTCCAACTCCAGAGTTCAAAAGCATCAGTTCTTCAGCCTTCAGCTTTCTTTATACTCCAACTCTCACATAAATACATGACTAATGTTAAAACAATAATTATGACTAAATGGACCTTTGTTGGCAAAGTAATGTCTTTGCTTTTTAATGTGTTGTCTAGGTTGGTCATAGCTTTTCTTCCAAGGAGTAAGCGTCTTTTAATTTCATGACTGCAGTCACCAACTGCAAACTGCAGTGCAGCCCAAAATAAAGGCTGTCACTGTTTCCAATGTTTCCCTATCTATTTGCAATGAAGTGATGGGACCAGATGCCATGATCTCAGTTTTTTAAATGTTGAGTTTTAAGCCAGCTTTTCCACTCTCCTCTTTCACTTTCATCAAGAGGCTCTTTAGTTCTTCTTCACTTTCTGCCATAAGGGTGGTGTCATCTGCATATCTGAGGTTATTGATATTTCTCCCGGCAATCTTGATTCCAGCTTGTGCTTCTTCCAGCCCAGCGTTTCTCATGATGTACTCTGCATAGAAGTTAAATAAGCAGGGTGACAATATACAGCCTTGACATACTCCTTTTCCTATTTGGAACCAGTCTGTTGTTCCATGTCCAGTTCTAACTGTTGCTTCCTGACCTGCATACAGATTTCTCAAGAGGCAGGTTAGGTGGTCTGGTATTCCCATCTCTTTCAGAATTTTCCACAGTTTATTGTGATCCACACAGTCAAAGGCTTTGGCATAGTCAATAAAGCAGAAATAGATGTTTTTCTGGAACTCTCTTGCTTTTTCCATGATCCAGCGGATGTTGGCAATTTGATCTCTGGTTCCTCTGCCTGTTCTAAAACCAGCTTGAACATCAGGGAGTTCACGGTTCACATATTGCTGAAGCCTGGCTTGGAGAATTTTGAGCATTACTTTGCTAGCGTGTGAGATGAGTGCAATTGTGCGGTAGTTTGAGCATTCTTTGGCATTGCCTTTCTTTGGAATTGGAATGAAAACTGACCTTTTCCAGTCCTGTGGCCACTGCTGAGTTTTCCAAATTTGCTGGCATATTGTGGGAGACCCAGGTTTAAACCCTGGGTCAGGAAGATCTCCTGGAAAAGGAAATGGTAACCCACTTCATTATTCTTGCCTGGAAAATCCCATGGACTGAGGAGCTTGTTAGGCTACAGTCCATGGGGTCACAAAGAGTTGGACACAACTGAGCAACTTCACTTTCTTTTTTTCCATTGGGAAGCCAGAGGAAATAACAGGAGCTAGGATTTGAAAGTTACATAGACTATGGAGAACAGTATGGAGGTTCTTTAAAAACTAAAAATAAGAGTTGCTGTTTGATCTAGCAATCCCACTCCTGGGCATAAATTTGGAGAAAGCCATAATTTGAAATGTTGCATTCACCTCAATGTCCATTGCATTACTAAGTACAAAAACCAGTTATGGAAGCAACCTAAATGCCCATTGACAGAGGAATGTATAAAGAAGATATGTGGTACAGGTATACAATGGAATACTATTCAGCCATAAAACTAAATAAAATAATGCTATCTTCAGCAACATGGATGGAAATGCTGTTGTTGCTGCTAAGTTGCTTCAGTCGTGTCCAACTCTGTGCGACCCCATAGACGACAGCCCACCAGGCTCCCCCATCCCTGGGATTCTCCAGGCAAGAACACTGGAGTGGGTTGCCATTTCCTTCTCCAATGCATGAAAGTGAAAAGTGAAAGTGAAGTCACTCAGTTGTTTCTGACTCTTTGAGACCCCATGGTCTGTAGCCTACCAGGCTCTTTCATCCATGGGATTTTCCAGGCAAGAGTACTGGAGCGGGGTGCCATTGCCTTCTCCGATGGATGGAGCTAGAGATTGTCATATTGAACGAAGTAAGTCAGAGCAAGACAAATATCATATAATATCACTCATATGTGGAATCTAATTTTTTAAAAAAAGATACAACTGAACTTATTTACAAAATGGAAACAGACTTATAGACATCAAAAACAAACTTATGGTTATCAAAGGGGAAGCCTGGAGGGCAGGGATAAACGAGGAGCCTAGGATTAACAAATGCACACTACTATGTATAAGATAGATAATCAGCAAAGACCAACTGCATAGCGGAGAGAACTCCATTCAATATTCAGTGATAACCTGTGAGAAAAGAATCTGAAAAAGAGTGACTATATCTAGATCACTTTGCCTGAAACTAACAAAAAGTTGGAAACTAACTACACTCCAATTAAAATACAAAACAACAAAAACAAAACAACTTTTGGAAAATCCCTTTAAGGAATATTTTGCCCCTAGATAAGATCTTTGTAATTTCCTTCAGAGATTATATTCTAAGAGGTCATTTTACTTGGCCTGTTTATTGTAAACAAATTGTTTAAAAGATATGTTAAGTTGTGAGTTGACAGGCTGGCAAGGGTAATGAGTTTAAATGGTGATTTTGTTGTTGCTGTCGTTCAATTGCTAAATTGTGTCCTATTCTTTGCAGTCCCATTGACTGCAGCACACCAGGCTCCTCTGTCGTTCACTGTCTCCTAGAGTTTGCTGGAACTCATGTCTATTGAGTCAGTGACGCCATCCAATCATTTCATCCTCTGTCACACCCTGCTCCTCCTGCCCTCAATCTTTTCTAGCATTGGGGTCTTTTCCAATGAGTCGGCTCTTTATATCAGGTGGCCAAAGCACTGGATCTTCAGCTTCAGCATCAGTCCTTCCAATGAGTCTTCAAGGTTGATTTTCTTTAAAATAGACTAATTTGATCTTCTTACTGTCCAGGCGAGTCTCAAGAGTCTTCTCCAACACCACAATTTGAAAGCTCCGGTTCTTTAGCATCAACCTTCTTTATGGTCCAACTCTCACATCCATACATGACTACTGGTAAAACCATTTTGAGTAAATGGACCTAGAAAAGATTTCATTGAGCTGATGAGATAATAATTACTTGTATTGGGATTTCGGATTAAAATATGTTCTGATACAATAAAAAAGAAAGTTTCATTGAGATGCTCTTGGGAAAATGCACACAGGAGGATAATTCAGGCAGACACTTTGTGTACAAAAGGCTTGGAGTCAACATAGGTCTAATTCAGAAAAGGGCCAGTAATCAGTGTGGTCATGTGAGGTGGGTGTGCCATCAGAACGCAATGGGTATTATACACTTGCTGAGGATTGTTAAATTTTATCCTGGAGGGGATTATCATTATTGCCTTTGACTAGCTCCTTTAGCAGAGAAGGCAATGGCAACCCACTCCAGTACTCTTGCCTGGTAAATCCCAAGGATGGCAGAGCCTGGTGGGCTGCCGTCTATGGGGTCGCACAGAGTTGGACACAACTGAAGTGACTTAGCAGCAGCAGCNTTATTGCCTTTGACTAGCTCCTTTAGCAGAGAAGGCAATGGCAACCCACTCCAGTACTCTTGCCTGGTAAATCCCAAGGATGGCAGAGCCTGGTGGGCTGCCGTCTATGGGGTCGCACAGAGTTGGACACAACTGAAGTGACTTAGCAGCAGCAGCAGCAGCAGCAGCAGCTACTTTAGACCATTGATTTAACACTATGCTGGGTAATAAAGGAGGAAGATTCAATGTGACATGGTGAAGTATATCTTACTAGGTGTCACATACTGATCTGAAGTTAAATCAGGTGCAAATCCAGGATATCTGGTTCCAGGAGCTACTCTTTAACCTCTGATGTTCTGCCTCTCCAGACAGGTCTTCTATTCCATTGCATCCTTAGCCAATATAGTAAACTGTGCTTTTTAGTGATACATCACTGAATTTCCAAGGAATTAAGATCTTTCAAAGTTCAAAGTCTTAAGAGATATGATGATTAAAAGTCATGTGTTAAGAGAGAAAGCTGTCTTTTGAGTGCTCTTCAAAAGTAACACCTTAAATGACAGAATGTTCAGGCCAGTGCTCATTAGAAAGAAAAACACCAATACAGTATACTAACACATATATATGGAATTTAGAAAGATGGTAATGAGGACCCTGTATGCAAGACAGCAAAAGAGACACAGATGTGTAGAGTGGACTTTTGGACTCTGAGGGAGAGTGAGAGGGAGAGGGTGGGATGATTTGGGAGAATAGCATTGAAATATGTATACTATCATGTAAGAAACGAATCACCAGTCTATGTTCGATGCAGGATGCAGGATGTTTGGGGCTGGTGTATGGGGATAATCCGGAGGGATGATGTGGGGTGGGAGGTGAGAGGGGGGGTTCATGTTTGGGAGTTCATGTACACCCATGACGGATTCATGTCAATGTATGCCAAAACCAATACAGTACTGTAAAGTAAAATAAAGTAAAAAAAAAAATTAAAAAANGGGATGATTTGGGAGAATAGCATTGAAATATGTATACTATCATGTAAGAAATGAATTGCCAGTCTATGTTCAATGCAGGATGCAGGATGCTTGGGGCTGGTGTATGGGGATGATCCGGAGGGATGATGTGGGGTGGGAGGTGAGAGGGGGGGTTCATGTTTGGGAGTTCATGTACACCCATGACAGATTCATGTCAATGTATGCCAAAACCAATACAGTACTGTAAAGTAAAATAAAGTAAAAAAAAATAAAGTTTAAAAAAAATAATAAAAATAAAAATAAACTAAAATTAAAAAAAAGAAGATACAATCTCTTTGTAGGACATATATTAAACTAACCTTTAAAATGACTTCCCTTGTAGCTCAGTTGGTAAAGAATCTGCTTGCAATGCAGGAGATCTGGGTTTGATTCCTGGGTTGGGAAGATTCCCTGGAGAAGGGAATGGCAACCCACTCCAGTATTCTTGCCTGGAGAATCCCATGGCAGAGAAGCCTGGCAGGCTACAGTCCATGGGGTCTCAAGAGTCAGACACGACTTAGCGACTAAACCAGCACCAACAACAACTTTAAAAATGCATTCCAGTATACAGTAGCTGCACACAAGTACTGATTGATTCCACTTATATGAGGTACCTAGAATAGTCAAATTCATTAATTCAGAAAGTACATTGGTAGATGCAAGGCACCAGGGGTGGGGTGGGGTGTCAGGGATGAGGAGAGGTAATGGGGAGTTAGTGTTTAACCAGGACAAAGTTTCAGTGTAGACAAGTGAAAGATTTGGGAGGTGGATGATGGTGAGAGCTGCATGATGACGTGAATGCACTTAGTGCCTCTATACAGTTAAATACGAAGAAAATAAAATGCTTTATGTTCCGTGACTTTTGCCACAATAGAGAACATTAAAAAAAAAAAAAAGAAAAGAAAAGAAAATGGAAACTGCGGAAGAGAGCGCCATCTTTGTTTTCTGGCCAAAGGCTATAAGAATGTGACCTCAGCGCTGTCAGCGGCCTTGTCCCCACGGAGTTGTGTGAGAGCAGGGACCCAGCCTGTAGACAGATGGAGACTGAAGGTTTAGAGAGAGAAGGCACTGACTGTGTTCCCGATCTGATTCTTTGTCATGCTTTAGTTTAGAGGACTGTTTACTTTTCTGATGTCTGACTATGTCAAGCCATGAAGTCCTCCCTTTTTTACTAAACTACTTAAGGAGTTCAATTTTTTGTAACACCAATTCAATATATGAAAGCACGCGTTTCTCATTCTTAAAATAGTTCAGTTCTTAAAATGTAGATTTTCATTGTTTAAATTGGTATAATATTATTGTGCTGGGCTGTGCTTAGTCACTCAGTCGTGTCCGACTCTGTGACCCCATGGACTGCAGTCCACTGGGCTCCTCTGTCCATAAGATTCTCCAGGCAATAATACTGAAGTGGGTTGCCATGCCCTCCTCCAGGGGATCTTCCCAACCCAGGGACTGAACCCAGCTCTTCCTCAGTGCAGGCAGATTTTTTTTTTTTTTTAACATCTGAGCCACCAGGGAAGCCCATAATACTACTTTACTGTTGTTCAGTCATTCAGTCATGTCCGACTCTGCGACCTCATGGCCTGTATCATGCCAGGCTTCCCTATTATCCTCACTGTCTCCCAGAGCTTGCTCAATTTCATGTCCATTCATTCATCTTCTTTCTTTGATGGCATATGAATAAATATTTTTATATTTATATTATGCTTATAGTATGTTATTATATAGTATGTTTTTTGTGTGTAGCCATTCAACACTCAATGTTTTTTTTCTTGACCCATAACAAGTGACAACATAAAATAAGAATAATGAATATATGATTCAGAAACAGAGTAAGGGGATAGCTTCTAAAAATGGTGCTATGAACCCTCTTTAAATACCAAGTCTCTTTTGTGACTCTCTCAAGAAAATTAAATTGGTAGACAAATTAGAGTTTATGGTGCTGGAACATTTTAGGGGACTCTTGTTTAGGTGTGACATTAAAAATACGTAACAAATAGAGTGCACGACACTGGCCAATCAGAATGCATATCGCTCGCTCAGTCGCTCAGTTGTATCTGACTCTTTGCGACCCCATGGACTGTAGCCTATCAGGCTCCTCTGTCCATGGGATTTTCCAGGCAAGAGTGCTGGAGTGGATTGCCATTTCCTTCTCCAAGGGATCTTCCCGACCCTAGAATCGAACCGGGGTCTCCCACATTGTAGGCAGACGCTTCACCGTCTATGGCCATATGGTCATACTGGTATAGTGGGTACTTGCTGACTACAGGCTGGTCCTTATTTCAGGTTCTAATCCTGGAGCATTATCCTGTTCCCCTATCCATCCCTGTCTTTTCCATTACTCTGAAAACAGCTCCCCTTCCCCAGACACACACTTTATTGACTTAAGCAGGAATTCCGGATTTTCATTGAAAGCAGAATTGGGCCCATGGGCTTAACAAACACATGTTTTTTCTATTACAGTGAAGTCGGCTTGTTTTAAAATTTAAACAAGGGCTCTGTTTTGTATGACTATTCTTTGACGATTTTCTGGCATTTTAATAACCTTTATTTATGGAATTCTTTTCATATTACAACTTCTTCTGTGTCTTTCAAGAAAACATACATTGCTATGGTTCAAAAGGAAACCCGTTTGACCCCAGGGACACTTTTTCCCACAGGGAGTTCAAAGTGCTCTGACCTTTTATGCTTTAAGTTTGAAGGTGCTGCTGTGTTGAGTTTAGGCTCTGGACTTGATCTGCTCACTAGCTGGGAGACTTAGGCACGGATTGCCAAAGGCAGGGTGACTTGGATGTCTTAACTGTGACCCAGGAACCAAGCAGTCTCCACAGTGAGGACAATTTTAGAGTCATATAGTGACTAACAGATTCTGTGTAGTCCTGCAGCTGTTACATCCACATGTAGTCATGGTCTTTCCTCATGAATCCCATTCCAATCTTAACTGTTAATCATTATAGAGAATTTTATCCTATGCATAACTTTGGAAAAGTTGAAGCATAGCCAGGATTTTAAGGAAAGGTCTTAAAGTGTAGGGAGACTCCTTTTGGAGAGGGAAAAAGGCACCTCATGGGCACTGGGAAATATGCGGAAGAAACGTCTAGAAACAGGGAACTGAAAGAGATGCTATGTGCAGGAAAAGAACAAAATATATGGATCAGCAAGAGTGGGAAAAAGTAAATAAAGGGATATCTTTTGATGAGGACATATTTGTTATATTTACAGGAAAGCTATCGTGAATTTTTCACTTCCATGTCAATGAATCTCTCCAAAGTTGAGACTTGGGCTATTCAGACTGATGGAGAAAAAGACCAAGTTATCAAAGACTTCGATGGAAAATCAGCAATTCACTAATATCATTTCTCAGACTTGTATTAGGGGAGGAAGAACATGAAAGTTCTCTGACTATATGAAGATCTAGCAGAGTTCCAATTTGTTAAAATTTTTTTTTTGCTATAATCTAGCAAAAAGAACTTAATGCAATTGATAAACCACTTTGATAAAAAATATATTCATGTCTTCCCATAAGCCCAACACCAGAGGAAAATTACTGTTAAAAAGACAGCAAAACAAGTCTTTCATTCATACAAATTCTGATGCAGTTAGTCAACAAAACACATAGTCAATCAGGTCAGCAGTAATGAAGTTATATCCTTCACTAATGTGCTGCAACAAATGCTCATTTTCTCTACATATGTTTGTATTTTCAAATGGCTCCAATGATAAAAGTAATTTGCTTTTCTTCTTCCTTTATAAGAGACATGAACGTTTATAGAAATAAGGAAGTGTGACTTGTGGATGGAAAAGTACACATTTCTCTCCTGTGAGGCTGGACTTACCGGATACCCTGTAAAATTTATAGCTACTGTTATTGAGAAACTAAAGACTGAGTGTATAGGAGGAAAGAAGAGAGGTTGAAAAAATATAAAATTAACTCATTTTATGATGCAGGCAGTTTGTACTTCCCATGCTCACATACCGGTAGGATGCTATTTTAGACTAGGCTTTAGACCAGGGGTCAACAAACTCTGGCCTATGGGCCAAATCCAGTCTATCATCTGTTTTTGTTAATAACATTTTACCGGAGAAAGCCATGCTCATTGGTTTACATATTGTCTGTCTGGGGAGCATTCCCACTATAATGGCAAAGTTGAGTAATTGCTGCAGAAACCATATGGCCTGCAAGTCTAAAATGTTTATTATCTGTCCAATTATAGAAAAAGTTTGCCAACACTTGCTTTAGACAGTGGCTAAAGCAACACGTAGAGGCATTCCTAGAGACCTACAGGCATAGTGTAGACCGTAATGAGTAGCTATTCTCATGCTTTTTAGGAAATATTAAAGTGAGGCTGAACTTCAAGGGTAGGTTTGAAGGCAAAAAGAAGAAAAACCCATGTGTCTTAATGGTGCAAGTGGAGGGGGCTGTAGCCTCAGGGTCATTATGATTCTCCCACTGAGTGCACACTCGCCTTGGATCTATTTTCCAACCAGTTGGCAGCTCTTACATTCATCCCTGTCATGTGAAACTTTAGCCACCTGGTGTCAGGAACTGTGAGGGCCCCCCAAAGTGAGGGGCTCAAGCTGATTAGCTCAATTTGCTATACTCCAGGATTTGGTTGTGAGAAGTTGCAAAATTGGGAACTTGTGAACAATAGGCACTTATTCAACAGGGTGCTATGTGATAAAATCCCCATCACGTGATGCACACAGAAGACATAAAACGTGTAACTTGAGAAAGAAAGTCACCCGCTGGCATCAAAAGTCAAGAATTCCCAAGGACAGTGGGAACTTGAGGTCGGCTCTGAGGAATGGGTAGAACACTGATAAATGGAGAAGGTCAAGGAAGGCTTCCCTGTGGAATGAGTGGAGATTTTCTCTTTGCCTAGAACAGAGTGACAGCTGGCTGACTTCCTGCAGAGAATGGTCTTTGTATGCAGGAATGGAAGACACAGTCCAGGCTTTAGGCTCTAGGATTAAACTCCCTCAGACCTTAGAGATAGGGCATCGCTCAGCACAATGCTCGCTATTGTTTATTCAGGAATTTTTATTTGTCTTATCAAATTTCTCCCCCAGTGCTATCACAAAGAAAAGCCACAGGAAATATTTTGCAATTTACACATTGAGAAAGAAAGACATGCTTATACATCAATCCATTTAAATGGAATTCACATGGAATGGATTAAGGAAAAACAGCAATAAACTTACTTTCAAAGTAGGAAATTGAGGTGTGAGAACAATTTCCCAGAGTGACAATAAGTGCCAGATTAGTGACTGAATTCCAGCCTATTAACTTTGAGTGTGCAATGCCAATGTGTAGTCAATATTCATGAAGACTTTTTTAAGATACATTTTAAAAACTTACTTTTTGGTTGGTAAAATGTCACTGCCTTGAGTTCCAAAAGACAGGTGATCATAATTTCTGCTTTGTCTGGACAGTCCTGATTTACACTTGTTATATAGTGTAATTAATACAGTGCCCTCTGTCACTCCTAAAACTGTTCCAGTTTGGGTGATAAATTATATGGTCACCCTATCAAGGATCCTCCACTGTTCCCTCCCTAGAACCCCTTGGACCTCCCTATAAACCAGCAACTGTGGGCTAAAGGCCATGCAACCAAGGTCTGCCGAAGGAAGCGTGACTCAGCACTTAAGCTGGTGTCCTTGCTTAGTCACTTAATACACACTTTGACTTTTATCCTTGCAGGTTTGGCCTTTTCCAGATTTTCAAACCCAGTAGATGGTTGAGGGGCTTCCCTGGTGGCTCAGATGGTAAAGAATCTGCCTGTAATACAGGAGACCCAGGTTGCCAAACCACTCCAGTATTCTTGCCCGGAGAATCACATGGACAGAGGAGCCTGGCAGGCTACAGTCCATGGGGTTGCACAGAGTCAGACACACCTGAGCAATTAACACTTTCACATTCAGATGGTTGAGAGAGATTCTCCCTCTGGTGCAGCATGTGACTGACTGTACCTGCCCAGCACAGAGGGGAAGACCCCAGTCCTCTTGTGGCCTGTGTGGCCCTGGATGATGGAGCCCAGCCTCCACACTGCTCTCAATCCTCACCCTTACACTCTGTCCTCTTGCCATGTAGATCTCCTCTCAATTTGGTGAGAGCTGCTCTTTCCTCTTCACATTCATCCTGACCACAACACTCCTCCCCTCTCGTTATCTAGCTGAGTTGCCTTTTAGGTCCCAAGTCCATGAAGACTTTCTTAGGCAAGCTTTTCCTGATGTACTGTGGTAGCAGAATTCAAAGATGGTCCCCACGATGCTTGTCCAAGGTATATATAGAACTTTCCCCAGTTATTCAATGAAATATTAATCTAGGTACTAAAGTGAAGGCAGTTTGTAAATATAATTTAGGTCCCCAATTAAGTTGAACTTAAGATGGGGAACTTAACCTTGGTGAGCCTAACCCAGTTCTGCTGCTGCTGCTGCTAAGTCACTTCAGTCATGTCTGACTCTGTGCAACCCCATAGATGGCCACCCACCAGGCACCCCCATCCCTGGGATTCTCCAGCAAAAAATACTGAAATGGTTTGCTATTTCCTTCTCCAATGCATGAACGTGAAAAGTGAAAGTGAAGTTGCTCAGTCATGTCCGACTCTTGGTGACCCCATGGATTGCAGCCTACCAGGCTCCTCTGTCCATGGAATTTTCCAGGCAAGAGTACTGGAGTGGGGTGACATTGCTTTCTCCCAGTAAACCCTAAAAAGGCACTGTGCTCTTCTTGAAGAGAGTGCTTTGAATTGTGAGAGATTCAATGCAAAGATGATTTTCTATCGCTGGCTTTGAAGAGGGAGAAGAGACTGTGACAAGGAATGTAGATAATCTCCAGAGGTTGAACACAGCCCCTAGGAGCAAAGAAAACGTGACCTCAGTCCTACAACTACAAGGAACTGATTTCTTCCAACCATCTGAATGGAGCTTATTAGTAGGTTGTTTTGCAATCTCTAGACTAGAACTCAGTCTGGCAACACCTTGATTTCAGTTTCTGAGATCCTGGGCAGAGAATCCAGACACACCATGCCTGAGTTCTGACCTACAGAAGTTTGAGACATTAAGTGCTTATTGTTTTAAGCTGTTGTGTTTGTGAAGTTTGTTATCTAGCAAAAGAAAACTACTACATCCAAAGTCTAGTTCACAATCCTTTCTTATCCACCCATAAGAATATATTCCTTCTTTTCACTGGCCACATTTGGTTTCTAATTATATATTAGGTTGTGTGGTAGGTTGAATAGTGTCTCCCAAAAATTCATATCCACTGAGAACCTCAGAATGTGACCTTATTTGGAAATAGGGCCTTTACAGATGTAATTAATTAAGGATCTTGAGATGAAATCATCATCTGGGATGGGCTCTAAATACAGTATCTGCTGTCCTTAAAAGAAAAGAGGGCACAGAGATACACAGAGAAAAAGATGTGAAGTTAGAGACAGAGATTGGGTGAAACGTCTTACAAGCCAGAGAATGCCAGAAGTTGGAAAAAGCAAAGAAGTGTTGTCTTCTAGACTCTTCAGAGGGAGCTTGGCCCTGTCAACATCTTGATTTCAGACTTCTGTCCTCCAGAACTGTGAAAGAATTTTTAAGTCACTCACTTGGTGATACTTTCTTATGGTAACATTCAGGTCAGGTCAGTTCAGTTCAGTCTCTCAGTCGTGTCTAACTCTTTGCGACCCATGAATTGCAGCACGCCAGGCCTCCCTGTCCATCACCAACTCCCGGAGTTCACTCAAACTCACATCCATCGAGTCGATGATGCCATCCAGCCATCTCATCCTCTGTCATCCCCTTCTCCTCCTGCCCCCAATCCCTCCCAGCATCAGAGTCTTTTCCAATGAGTCAACACTTCACATGAGGTGGCCAAAGTACTGGAATTTCAGCTTTAGCATCATTCCTTCCAAAGAACACCCAGGACTGGTCTCCTTTAGAATGGACTGGTTGGATCTCCTTGCAATCCAAGGGACTCTCAAGAGTCTTCTCCAACACCACAGTTCAAAAGCATCAATTCTTCGGCTCTCAGCTTTCTTCACAGTCCAACTCTCACATCCATACATGACCACAGGAAAAACCATAGCCTTGACTAGATGGACCTTTGTTGGCAAAGTAATGTCTCTGCTTTTCAGTACGCCATCTAGGCTGGTCATAACTTTCCTTCCAAGGAGTAAGTGTCTTTTAATTTCATGGCTGCAATCACCATCTGCAGTGATTGTGGAGCCCCCAAAATAAAGTCTGACACTGTTTCCACTGTTTCCCCATCTATTTCCCACGAAGTGATGGGACCAGATGCCATGATCTTTGTTTTCTGAATGTTGAGCTTTAAGCCAACATTTTCACACTCCTCTTTCACTTTCATCAAGAGGCTTTTTAGTTCCTCTTCACTTTCTGCCATAAGGGTAGTGTCATCTGCATATCTGAGATTATTGATATTTCTGGTACCATTAGGAAACCATTATGAAGTCTATGATATTTTTAATTTTTGGATTTCCTGTCATACCCCTTAAGTTTCAGAATGTGTCTATTTTTGCCCAGCATGGTGCCCTCAGTCTCTTTCCCAATGCTTGGTGTAAAGTAGATGGTCAATAATTGAATCATCATCTAATTAACCCTCTCTGCATCCCTTTGGTGTGAGTGGAGCTCCAGGTGTGCATAGAAGAACCCAGCCAGATTAATTGAACCCAGAGAGTTTTCAAGTTTTTTTTTTTTTTGATGTATTGGAGGAAAAATATCTTTTTAAAAACTTCTTCTTGAGGTTGCTAAGAATGTAGGATATAACTCTTGAAAGTTAAATTTTGACATAAAGGAATGAGCTCGGCTGAGAGTGGAGCCAACACGAGATCAGAACTGAGGAGGGAGGAGAATGAGACTTAGCCTTAATGATGTCACCTGCATCCCAGATCTGACCCCAAGGCCGAGCTTTTCAGTTGCATGAGCCTCCTTCCTTCTCCTTTCCTCCCAACCTTTCCCCTTCCTCTCCGCTTCTCTTGCCTCTTCCTCCTTTGTCATTTTCCTTTTTATTTTTGGCTCGAGCAAGTGTGAGTTGTAGTTTCTGTCACTTACAACCAAAAGAATTCTGAGTAAGTTGGAGAGAGAGAGAATTCCACTGCTGAATAGTGAGGACAGTAGAGAAGCTGACTGGTCTCTGCAAGTGTGCATTCTGCTGTGGTGTGCATAGTGACTTCTGTTTTCTGTCTCCATCTCAGTGGCCACATAGTGTATCCGGTATTGTATTCTTTACTCCCTCTCCCCGACTCAGATTGACGGTGTTCAGTCCCTGCTGTCCTCTCTTATGGGCCCCTGAACCGTCTTCCTCTCTTCTTGTGCCTGCTTTGACTGTTTCTCTCACTCTCTCAAAAGTTGCAAATGTTTCTCACTGTTACTCTGAGAAGTGGGAATCATGCAGAGAGAGGTGTTATCTGTCAGCAGAGCAGCATTGTGAGATGGGCTTGCCAAGCTGGCGAGACCCTACAAATTGTTTCCCTTGGGGTGAGGGGCTTTGTGAAGGTCTCTTTTACTTTTGCTGGAAAGGAGTCAAGTGCATAAAGGCATGTGTGCCTGCTGTGTGTGCAGACAGCACCTGCCTGAAGCAGCCTGGGTCACAGGGACTACCTGCACCAGGACCCAGCATTATCCATCACTTTTGCTACAACTATTGGCCTCCGCTTTGAGCAAGGTTATTTGCCAAGCTGAGGCCATGATCTGAGCCTGGCCAAGCTAAGAAAGGAAAAGTTGCAAGAGGGTTTCTCATGGCTTCCTCGTTTACCCCAGAGCTAAGGTATTGCAATGGATATAATTCCTTGCTGCCCACCTCTGACACAATGGCCGAATGACTGTTAGAATGATTGGTGATGAAGTGGAGTAAAGCTATTTGAGAGCAATTTTGAACATTGCTTTTATGGACTTCAATATACTGTTTCAATGGACAGGTGGCCTTGCAAGTCCATTCTCATGTATGTGGGATGCTGTTCATCATACATCTGCAGAAGTGAGTGTTTATCACTGTCGTGCCATCTTCATGGTTTTTATTATGATCAAGTCCTTTGTCTGAATTGATAGAAACATGTTGTTTGGAAACCCAATGACAGCAGCTGTTCTTTATTTATTTAAAAGGAAGCTGTACATTTCTATTAGCGAGTTGCTAAATCTTTTATGGGGAAATACTGCAATTATAAGCAGAAGTCTCCCCAACATTCACTTATTTAGAATTTATAAACTTATATTTGGAAAAGGTATTCTGATAGAACTCCCAAGAAGAGCATGCAGAGTACTGTGAGAATCCATTAGAAGGTTCAGAGGATATTTCAGAGAAAGCTTCTAGAGGAGGATGATTTGTGGAAAGGCAATACACACTAAAAAGCACTCCCCACCTCCTCACCTCCAAAAAAAAAAAAAAAAAAAAAATACAGTGAGAGCATTATAGGCAAGAGGAACACCAAAAATAAATGCAATCTTTCCAAACATTCCTTAACCTTTATAAGAATTATTCATAGGAACACCAGATGCAACAGAAAACTCCTTGGTAAATTTTCTCCTATAATAATATAAGAATTGGTATATTTTCAACAAAAGTTTGCTGTCACTTAATGGCTTTAAAGAAAAAATACTGTCCTATGTAAAGTGCACATTGTTACTCTTCAGGTGTAACATCTGAAGGGTGTTATGTCCGTCTCTGAAGATGTGGCCACAGAGCTGTACTCACACAAAAGGAAGCTCATTGTTTTTCAATCCTTATAAGATATAGAGAAATCAGACCCATTTCACCATCTACTAGCTCTGCAATCTCTGGACATTGTTTACTTCATTTGAATTCTTATTCCTCATCTGTAAGATGGAGCTAATTAAGGTCTCCATGGGTTCTTGCTAGGGTTAAATGAGAAATTACATTTAAATTGCTTATCACTCTTGCTAGAAAAAGAATGAAAATGAACCACTTAATCCTTAAATAAAATGAAATAATAATGGAAAATAACCATAAGGAAAGCATGGGAAATGGTATAAGGCAGATAAAAGCAAAAAACTAAGAATTGAACAGAAAAGAAGTTGAACTGATAAACTCAAGACATTTTTATATTGGAAAAAAATAATTTTTAAGATTAGCAAAAACTAGAGAAAATACAAAACAGCGTATTATATTAAATGCGTTAAAACACTCCTGCATTTTGATCCAAGATTTCCACTTCCAGAAAATTCTCATGAGGAAATAATTACAGAAGCGCATGTGTTGGTGTGCTGATGTGCTCAGTTGTGGCTGACTCTTTGAGACCCCATGGACTGTAGCCCGCCAGGTTCCTCTGTCAGTGGAATTTTCCAGGCAAGGATACTGGAGTGGGTTGCCACTGGAGCCAAGCAATCGAAATCAAAATCAAAAAAGACTCATAATAAAGTGTAAAACCAAGTCAAAAAACTATACACATAGACACTAATTTGATTTTTTTTTAAATTCATAAGAATTTATAGTCTTAGGGGATGGGGATGTATGATACCCAGACACACTGGAGTCAGATAGTTTGATTTTCTTCTGTGTATTTTTAAAACACTCATTTTGTGCAATGAACATCTATTGCTTTGGTATCAGAAAAAATATAAATATTAGATGTTATCAGTTTTTCAAGGTATGTCTTAACACAGGAATAACTGAAAATGTCTCTTTTTCCCTCCTTCCCTTCCTGCCTCTCTGTCCTTCTCTCCCTTCTACAAGTACTTTATTAAACTAGGAAAAGGCCAAAGATTCTCATACAAACAAGACTTGGTATGAAGAAATATTTATGGACAAAACTAGTGCTTTTCAAAGTTCATCAAGTGACTATTGGAGAGGGCAATGAAAATATCCATCGTTTTTACCCAAACCTCTTCTCTTATTCATTTCTTCCCTTTTTGTACCTTTACCAGGTGAGACATCCCACTGCAGTGAAGGTTCTTATATCACCTTGATAATGTTCTTTCCTTCCTGGCAAGGTAGAGTCAAATTATATTCATATGTATTTGAGTAAAACTTATATGCATAACTGGTTATTTTTTAAAACCCATCTGCGTATTCTAGTTCCCTTCTCAATTAGGAAATTTAAGTGGAACCTTATACACATTCAGCAATTTGTACTCTGTTTTCTGAAGCCGTCGAAAAAGACCCAGTTTCTAAAAAGTTTCATAAACTTCATACAGTGGTTTCATTCTTTGCGACAGTCCATGGGGTCGCAATTTATTTTTTAAATTGGCTTGCACTTCACACTTATAAGTTTTTGATTTCCTACCAATTTTGTATCACCTATGCTTTATAAGGAACCTTCCCAGGTGGCCCTGTGGGTAAAGAATCTGCCCACAATGCAGGAGATGCAGGAGACATGGTTTCTGTCCCTTGAGTGGGGAAGATCCCTTGGAGAAGGAAATGGCAGTCCACTCCAGTATTCTTGCCTGGAGAATCCCATGGACAGAGGAGCCTGGTGGGCTACAGTCCATAGGGTCACAAAGAGTTGGACTGAGTGACTAAGCACACACATGATGGTTTATAAGAGCCACAGACATGGGGCATGGGTAGAGTTCTTTGGGTTGTCTCAAGGAAACACTTGATCTTCCTGGACAGCCACATTCTCTTCTGTAAAAGGAGAAGTTTATTTGCGTAAATTCTCTCTTGGTTGTTCTGGAAGGATTAAATAGCCAGTGTCTGGAAGCAACATGAGAGATTCTGAAAATAAGGCTCTGGGAGCCTGTGATTTTCTCTCTCAGAAGGATTTATTGCTTCAGTATTGGGGCTTGCGTGTGTTGTGCGTAGACAGCTGGGAGTGACGTTCCTAGTTCAAGAAAGGAATTTATTTCTTTAACAAACACATATGGAGTAGCTAATATGTGCCAAGCACCATTCTGAGCTCTACAAATTTTAATTCACTTAATCCTTGAGCTAACCCTATGAAACTGGCACTGTTATTATTTTCATTTAATGGGGTGAGGAAACAGTGATGAAGTAATTTGCCCCAAATCTTGCATTTACTAAATGGTAGAGTCAGTACATAAACTCAAGCTACCTGTCTGTAGATTTCATGTTTATATGATGCTTGCTGCTTTGAAAGAATTTTTGAGAATTCTATGAAACCCCCATTTTATGTTGAGCTTTTTTGTTGCTTGTTTTAAATATAATCTTTCTAATGTTGCCCACTTCTTGACTGATAGCCAATATTTACCGCAAATGAAAAGTGAGTCCTGAACCTTATCTTTCAAGGGTGAGTCTTCTTAAATGCCTTCAGAGTTAATGGAATCGTTCACATATTATGGACTTGAATGTATTTGAACACACAGTTTGAGAATCTCCAAAGAAGAGAGAGAAGGTCCTCTCTCTCATGGTCCTCATGGAGGAACAATCTCAGCATGAATCTGTCCATCACAAGGCTCAGGAAATCTCTAAGGAGATAATTGGTTTTGAGGCTTTTAAATCCACGAACCCAGCAGATTTCCCACTGCACTGGTGAACAAGATTCACTTGACTAGCTCCACCTAAATGTAACAGCATCGTCTTGGCCCTCAGTGAAATTAACTTGGCTGTACATGACATTCAGCATTTGATCAAAATTAATGTATTGCAGCTGCAGTTCCAGATAACATTTGCTAATTTTCAAAATGAGTCTGTTTTACCTAACATGAAGCATGGGCTGATCACAAATTTTTTTCTTTTGCTGCAAACAAGCACTGTGTGTCAAAATACCTGCTTTTTAATCTAATGAAAGAAAAGTCCTGAAATGTTTGTCACTACCAAGCCATCTCATTTCTATCTAAATGCATACATAAAATTAAATGCCATCAACCTCAAAATTGACTGTGAGGATCAGAATAAAGCAATCTCCTTGAAATCACTGCTCTCTCTAAGAAGTATAATAAAACTCGTGAACATCATCTCCAGCATCTGTAAATGACTTTGTGGGATATTCTTAGAGTCGTGGCAGCAGTTTACAGTTGGAGCTGTTCCTTTTTTAACTCCTTTTTATCTTTTATTTATTTATTTTGGGTTGTGCTGAGTCTTTGTTGCTGCACAGGCTTTCTCCTAGTTGCAGTAAGCAGAGGCTACTCATTGCAGTGTTGAGCTTCTCATCGTGGTGACTTCTTTTATTGCTGAGCGTGGCCTCTAGAGGATGGACTTGGTAGTTGTGGCACATGGATTTAGTTGCCCCACGGCATGTGGAATCTTCCTAGTCCAGGGATTGAACCATGTGCCCTGAATTGGCAGGTGAATTCCTTATCACTGGAACACCAGGGAAGGCCAGAATTGTTCTTTAATCTACTCTTTCCTCACAACTTATCATTCCTCACTCAGTAAGTCACTTCGCAAGCCATTTAAGGGGCAGACAAGTATTATTTTTATTTATTTATTTTGGGTTGTGCTGAGTCTTTGTTGCTGCACAGGCTTTCTCCTAGTTGCAGTAAGCAGAGGCTACTCATTGCAGTGTTGAGCTTCTCATCGTGGTGACTTCTTTTATTGCTGAGCGTGGCCTCTAGAGGATGGACTTGGTAGTTGTGGCACATGGATTTAGTTGCCCCACGGCATGTGGAATCTTCCTAGTCCAGGGATTGAACCATGTGCCCTGAATTGGCAGGTGAATTCCTTATCACTGGAACACCAGGGAAGGCCAGAATTGTTCTTTAATCTACTCTTTCCTCACAACTTATCATTCCTCACTCAGTAAGTCACTTCGCAAGCCATTTAAGGGGCAGACAAGTATTATTAACTTTATAGTCCAAAAAAAAAAATCACTAAATTTGAAAGGTGGTTGGTAAGAGTTAAGGCAAAATAATAATGATAAAGATAGTTAAATATCAAACATAGAAGAGACAATAGAACAAAGAGATGTTTTAAAACTCCTACAATGGACAATACTTCCTATTTTTATTTTAAAATACTTAAATAATAGTAGAATGCCTCTAATCAAATTCCTGTTTCCTTTATTATTATTATTATTATTATTATTGGTATAACAGCTGGTTTGTATAAGTGCTTATGAGGTCTAACTAAGAGATTTCAGATAAATGCCAGAAGACTGGTATATTCTTCTGCTGTCGTAATACCCTTATTTAGGCACTGTCTATTCAGATTAGATTTAAAGGGATTTTAGAATTGCACTTCCTTTTATACTAGCTCTCTGGAAACTGGAGGATCTCCAACATGTTGGCATTATGTGGAAGCTGTGAAATCTAGCCTGAGGGCAACACTGTGCTTCTCTTCTTTGGCTATCAGCCCTGCTTCCTTTTTGCTTCTCCATCTCATATTTGTTCAACACCTCTTTAAACAATTAATTTCTGGTCTTAATGCTTCTGTGCAAAGTACTTAAAATAATTCCATTTTTTCTGAATGGATACCGAGCTTAATTTCAGCAAATTCATAGAAAATAAAGGGATACTTCTTTAATTTCAATGCTATCACTTGAGAAACCGTTCTTCCACTGGTAAGTATTTTTAGAAGGGCTTCTAGAGGTGTGCTAAAAGCAATTTAAAAGCTGTTATTAAGCAATAATTAATCCATTTTGTTTGTTCATTAATTATTTATTGACATGCCCTCAGTGCATTTATTGCATACATGTAAAATTTATCACTATTTTTTACACAATGTGCTTTTATTATTATTTCTTACTCAGTATTAGTGAAAGTGTTAGTTCTTCAGTCCTGTCCGACTCTGTGATCCCACGGACCATAGCCAGCTAAGCTCTTCTGTCCATGGAATTCCCCAAGCAAGAATACTAGAGTGGGTAGCCATTCTCTTCTCCAGAGGATCATCTCGACTCAGAGATTTAACCTGGGTCTCCTGTATAGCAAGCAGATTCTAACCAAGTTACAAAACAAGAATTTAATTGGAAGCAGAACTAAATATTAGTTTTAATTAAAACCCTTTGTTAACAGGGATTAAAGCAACTCTGATCACTGTACGCAAAGCAATAAGGCATTATAAATTTTGGAATTGTCAAAGGAGCTTGAAGCAGCTGGAAATTTACCAAGTATCTGTACACTTTTAAAGCTTATGTCATCGAAGAAAATGCACTTCAAATTTCAAAACGGTCTTTGCGCTTTACTAATAGTACTAAATACAGTGTTTCTAGATGCAGAACGTGTTACTTTTCTGTAAGGCTCATAGAAATCTCAGCAAAAAAAGGAAACTGGCTGATAGTCAATTTGGAGAATAAGAGAAGAAGCCTCAGGAGTTGAGAGGCCAGTGGTCTGCCGTGTGAAGCCTACCCACGTCAGAATCCTGGCCTTGGCATCAACCCCAGCGAGTTGTTGAGTGCAGACTTCTCCAATCTGAGGGTGACGACCATGACTATAATAATAGAAATGAACTCATACGGTTATGGTGAGGATCACATATAAAGTACTTAGAATAGTGTCTGGGCGGAAGTAAACATTCAGTAAGTGTTATTGTTACTTATTATCATGGCTGGTATGGTCACAGGGTGCATGCACTAGTGGACACTAGTAAGTAATGCACCCCTGATCAGTTCAGTTCAGTTCAGTTCAGTCCCTCAGTCATGTCCGACTCTTTGCGATCCCATGAATTGCAGCACGCCAGGCCTCCCTGTCCATCACCAACTCCTGCAGTTCAGTCAGACTCACGTCCATCAAGTCAGTGATGCCATCCAGCCATCTCATCCTCTGTCGTCCCCTTCTCCTCCTGCCCCCAGTCCCTCCCAGTATCAGATTCTTTCCCAATGAGTCAACTCTTCACATGAGGTGGCCAAAGTACTAAAGTTTCAGCTTCAGTATCAATCCTTCCAGAGAAATCCCAGGGCTGATCTCCTTCAGAATGGATTGGTTGGATCTTCTTGCAGGCAGTACACTCACCTAAATCTCTTTCTTCCTTCCTTGCTTTTTTTCTTCTTCCATCCTGCCTTCCTTTCCTTCTCTCTTTTTTCTTTCCTCCTTTGCTTCGTTTTTCTTCCTTCCTCTCTCCCTTCCATCCTTCTCTCCCACCCTCTCTCTTCCTCTTTCTCTCTTTGAGTGTGATTCTGCCTTTTTTGTTTGCTTTCACCTCTCTTTCTTTATTATTCTGCCCTCCTCATTTTTTTTTTTTTTCAATCTCGGTTTTTCCAAAACTTCTTCCCATCCTCATCAATTTCATTAGTGTCTTTCCTCCACTTGTTTTTTTTTTAAGATTCATTTTTATTTACTATTTTTAATTATCCTACATTTTTATATCTCTACTTTAAAAAAAGCAACGAAATGTTTTTTCCATCTTGAAAAAGAAGTGCTTGAAACTAACAAATTATTTTATACATGTCATTGCCTTGGTGGGATAATTTTACGTGGAGCAGTAACAAGCAAATCTGTCTTCCATTCCACTATAGTAAAACATCAATGGATTTGTAGCCCGGAAAACATACANAAAAAAGCAACGAAATGTTTTTTCCATCTTGAAAAAGAAGTGCTTGAAACTAACAAATTATTTTATACATGTCATTGCCTTGGTGGGATAATTTTACGTGGAGCAGTAACAAGCAAATCTGTCTTCCATTCCACTATAGTAAAACATCAATGGATTTGTAGCCCGGAAAACATACAACAGAGAAAGAATGAGAGAGAATTTGAAAGAGAGAGATAAATCAAGGTTATTAGCACCTGCAGGTTGAACGTCACTGAAACACGCAATCAAGAAGCTGGGTTCCACAAGAGTCTGGGGCCACACCCCCCAAGCAGCTCCAATCACTGAGCAGGGCTGGCCAAGTGGAGGTTGGACCGCAGCCTGCGCTGGGCATGTGGCAAGGGGAATCCCAGCCCTAGGAGGAAGAGAAAGAGACCCTCCCGTGACTTTCCTTCTGGAATATTATGATGGTGGGATTCTTGCATCTTTTAGGTCAACATATTTGGAGTGACACTTTTCTTTCTTCCTGCCTGTATCTCAGAACAACTAAGTAGATCTTAAAGATGATTCAGGAGAAGTTCAAGTCCATTTTAGGTGCTCCTACTGTCAGTTGTATTTGGGGAAAGAATGTATGTGTATTTATTTGTTTTGGAATGGTCCAGTATAATATGGAGGAAAAGATGCATGTGGCAGACAGGAAGCTTTTCATTAAGAAGTACTAAATGATAAAGCTGCTNCTTAAAGATGATTCAGGAGAAGTTCAAGTCCATTTTAGGTGCTCCTACTGTCAGTTGTATTTGGGGAAAGAATGTATGTGTATTTATTTGTTTTGGAATGGTCCAGTATAATATGGAGGAAAAGATGCATGTGGCAGACAGGAAGCTTTTCATTAAGAAGTACTAAATGATAAAGCTGCTTTATGAAAAGTATAAGTTATTTTCTATACACTATTTTATTAATTTTTAAATATAGCTTTTGATGATACACAATCCACCCTAATATAAATGAAATGACATGGAAACAAAAATTCCCTTTTCCTTTTCCCGTGAAAACCCTCCTACTTGGTACCTACTTCATTTAGGGATGCTACAAAATGATGCAATGTGTCTCAGTGTCCCATGGTAAACTGAACAGAATTAAGCTGGAAGCCTAGACAACTATTGGAGCTTAAGTTCCTAGCAGGATAACTTTACATTATAACTGAGTGTCTCTGCTTCTTCATATATTATGTTTATATCAGAACTCATAATAGAAAGAGCGATTAAAGGAGATGACTGCCAACCTGCTGTCTTCAAGAACACCTGGTCTTGGATCACTGTCATGGATCTGACATTTATAACATTGTTCACTGTGCACTTACATCCATTCTACTAGTTTGCATTTATAGTGCATATTTAGCATCATAAAGATGCTTTTTACATACATCATGCTATTTTACATCTGTGAAGAACTGTAGCATTGGGAAAGCACATTCACCTACATGGTGGAATTTGAGTTTCACAACAGTCTTGGTATATTGAAAAAAGGGACCCAGAGAAGAACAATGATTATATGTCATCCCCAGGTCACGTAGGTAAGAGATAACTCAGACTTCTAATGAGACTTCATTTGAATAAAGGGCTTCTAACTCCTGTGCTCACAGGAAACTACTAACACACACACACACACACACACACACACACACACACTCACTTGCAGGTTTTTGCAGAGGGGACAGTGAACTGAATCTGAAGAGAACAGAAGTCACAACATAAAGTTTTTATATGCTTGGTGCAGCTCTTATGAAGTCAGGGTAGGCGTGTTGCCCTTTTCCATATTAAGTTATTCCAGCTATATGAAATGCATCAAGATGACACCAGCAGGGCACTGACTTGATTTAGAACTCAGCCATACACCTGTTCTTCTAAATATAAACAAATTTGCAACCTGAGCCATTGGCAGCCGCTGGAGGGTAAGCGAGTGAAAGCTGGGGCTGGTGCCTGCCTGCAGCCAGGCTCTGGATTTCCAAATGCACAAGGATGAAGAAAGCGTTATTCCAGGCAGAATATTTGTCATTGCAATCTGGAGGTCACAATGACCTTTTATCTCACCAGAGAGATTATCATTGTTAGCTTTATTATCCTTATTGTTATTTTTAAATGTGCTTAGCTTGCTCTTGTGGCTGAGCTTGTACCCAGCTTCTTGAATGCTCCAGGTCCTCTTGATCTGTATAAGTGAAAGTTGCCAAAGTTGCCACGTTTGGAGAAAGCTTATCCAAAGGGAAATAGTCTGCTGCACTCCAGAACACTAAATTAAATCTATAATGTAGTTTCATTGTCCTGTGAAGGCAATATTGTTCCAGACTCTAAAACTTCTGACTATTCAAAGTGTGTGACTACTCCTTGATGCTATGGTGTTTCTTTCCATTCTTGATCAGAGAGAAAGAAATCATACTAGGGTCCTTGGAAATGTTCCACATTATCTTTGACTAGTGGTATACTACAAAGGTGATACAAATGTAAGTAGCCCAGTGGCAGGCATTTTATGGTGCACATGAAGGGATATAGAACTAGGAGACTTGATTCATCTGAATGGCCAAAGCTCTTAACGTGGTCCAGATTATGATCATTAGTAGGTTCTGAAAGTGTTATTTCTAGGTACTGAGAGTTGGCCGAGAAATCTCTTAATTCTCTTTCAAAATGACTGCAATTGCAAAAGGTTTGCATGTTGAAATTTTTGAATATGCAGAAAAACACCAAAGCATGGTAAAATGATTGTCATCTTTTGATTTGCTTATATGATCCTTCACCTGCAACTTGGCAATTTGATGAATTCTACTAAAATATCTTCTAGTGTGAATAAATATGGCAAATTCTGGGGGCTAAAAGCTTTAGATAATTCTTTTGGATAAGGATTTAGTCCCAAGGATTCACCTTCACCTATGTATATGGTGAAATGTGGCATATTTAGATAGAGATGGAGATATAGGCTAGTGGTAAAGAATCCACCTGACAATGCAGATGACATAAGAGTCATGGGTCAATCCCTCTGTTGGTGAGATGTCCTGGAGAAGGGAATGGCAACCCAAAACTCCAGTATTCTTGCCTGGAGAATCTTGTGGAAAGAGGAGCCTGGCCAGCTACAGTCCTCAGGGTCTCAAAGAGTCAGATGGCACTGAAGCGACAGCATGCACACACTGAGATGTCAAGACAGATGTATAAATGTAGATTGATCCCGCTGAGATGCAGTAGCATTGTAGTTCAATTCTCCCTTTGAGAGAACCTGCTGCAAAGGGTCATTGGCAGACAGCCTCAGCTGCTGCCACTTAGCATCTACTTTCCCATCACGATGGCCATCCTCTCCCTTGTCTATTCTCAGCCAATGACTGGGCACAGCAAGGAAATTAGAGCTGGGACATTCCTGCTCCTTCCCATCCTCCACCAAGAAGATAAATAAAAACAATATTACAGTCCAGGGGAATGGCGGAACTTAATACCTCCATTGAAGATCTTAAAGAGGGTGTTCTTCATCACATCTTCATGTAATTCATTAGCCTGGTCCCTGCAGAAACTGGATGGTTTCTGAGGATGACCATAGACTACAACAAACAGTCAAGTAGCCCCGATCACAGCTGCTGTGCTGGATGGCAATGTGGTATCATTGTTAGAGTAAATTTATGGCCTTAAGTACATTGCATGTGGCCCATTGATTTGGTTAGTGCATTCTTTTCTATTCCAGCTGGAAGAGGACAGAAACAGTTCACATTCATGAGGACTATGCAACAATAATTACAGTTTTTCCCAGTGACTATGTTAACTTTCTTTTTCTTTCACAATAAAATCTAAAGATGCAAATCCATCTGTATCTCCGAAAGAACATTACATTTCTATCATATATCAATGGTGCCATACTGGTGTGTCAAGCTGAGCAAGAAGTGCTTAGTGTGCTAGATATCTTGGTGAGATACAAGCAATCTAGAAGGAGGGCGATAAATTCAGTGATATATCAGGGACCCATCTCTTTGGTAAACATCTAGGAATCCAGTTGTCAGGAGATTTCCAGCATATATCCTCCAAATTATAAATTAGTTGGCTACAGCTTGTGCTCCTTTCTACTAAGAAGACAGGGAGTACACTTCCTTGTAAACTTCTGCAGGTTGTGGAGGCATCACATTCTATGCCCAGGTCCTAGGTATATAGCTTTGTTCCATTTGCTGGGTGACATCGAAGCCTGCCATCTTTGTATGAGGCTTAGAGTAGGAAGTAGAGTGGCTCAGCTGGTAAAGAATTTGCCTGCAGAGGGGGAGACTTGGGTTTGATCCCTGGGTTGGGAAGATCTCTTGGAGAAGGGAAAGGCTACCCACTCCAGTATTCTGGCCTAGAGAATTCCGTGGACTATACCCATGGGGTTGCAAAGAGTCAGCGACTGAGTGACTTTCACTTTCACTTAGAGTAGGAAACCACTCTGTCATAAGTCAGGCTATTGTGTAAGCAGATTTGCTCTTTGGTCCATAGAGTCCAGCCGTCTCTATGTTGGAAATGTCAGTGACAGAAAAAGTTAAAGTATAAAAAAAAAAAAAAAAAGAAGGCAAATCTAACTGAGAGAATTACACTGAAAGTCCATGAAGTTCTAGAACAAGGGCATGCCATTTGAATGAAAATTATATGCCTTTGAAAAACAACTCAATGTTTTATTGGGCTCTGGTAGAGGCAAAATATTTCATTATGGGATGCCTAATGATCATACATCTAGAACTACCAGTTATGAGCAATAGGATCACCAAATCACACAGTCCAATGAGCACAGCAGCAATCCACTGTAACATGGAGATCATATTTCAAGGTGGAAAGGTAGCTGGACCAAATAGGATGTGTCAGCAGCATGAACAGGTGGCTCAGATTTCCATATCACCCACCAGAATTGCACCAGTACCTCTCTTCAAGCTTGTCCCCATGGCTATATTGCAGAGGGACATTCCTATATGGTCAGTTGAAGGAAGACTTAAAAATGGGTGCCAGTTGGGTTTACAGATGGATGAGCTTGGTAGGTTGGTATAAGCTAAAAATAAAAAGAAGCAGCTACAATCCAGGGTCATCTTGAGAATCAGTGAAAAATAATATTTTTCAAAGACGGAGCTGTGAGCCATGATTGTATGTTAAAGAAAAAGTAGCTATAGAGAAAGAGTAGCTGGAAGTGGTCAGGGTCTGTGAGGAAGAAAAGAGTTGGGAAATTGGAAACAAGAGGTAGGTGGACATTTGGGAGGGGGCAAGGCATGTGAAGACTTGTATATCCCACTACAAAATGCTCACCTCTAGAAAAGCACTGGGAAACTAAAGAGACAGATGATTTAGCCAGTTTGTGTTAGCCGACTTCCAACACTGGCCAGAGAAACTAGCAGGGAAGAAATATGAACTGAGTGGCTGAGACGAAAGCTACATGTTGGCTCCTCCTTCCCATAGTCAATCTACCTCTTTATGTTGAATGTTCAACCTATTAACAATAGAGACTAATATCTATACCCAGCATGACACTTGGCTCCAAGTTGACTATATTGAGTGCCTTCCATTCTGAAGAACTATTGATGACAGCGACAGAGACCTATTCTGGTACAAGTTTGTCTTTTTCACCCACAGAGACTTAGCCAGAACCTCTGGTGAGGTCCTATGAATGATGCCTAGTCCACAGACATGGGATACCACATAGCACAGAACCAAGGCAGTGCACCCACATTTCAGCTAAGAGGATGTAGGGAATGGGTCTTTGACCATGGAGCCTTTGTTTGAATTACATACCATTCTGAAAGAGACAGTCTGATAGCTCATTAGAACAGCCTACATCATGAAGTGTTACTTGCTCAGTCGTGTCTGAGTCTTTGCGACCTCATGGACGGTAGCCTGCCGGGCTTCTCAGTCCATGGAATTCTCCAGGCAAGAATACTGGGGAGGGTAGTCATTCTCTTCTCTACGGGATCTTCCTGAGCCAGGGATCAAGCCTGGATCTCTTGTATTGCAGACAGATTCTTTACTATCTGAGTCACCAGGGAAGCTCCACATGAAAGCAGGGCTGAAATGCTAGCCTGGTTATAGTCCTTTGCAAAACAAAGTGCTGTTTTTCAGGAGACAGTATATGCACTAAGTAAGATCCTTCTATATAAAGCTGTGTCCTTATCAAGAAGAATTAGTACAATTCAGTCAGTCAGTCATGTCCACTCTTTGCCACCCCATGGGCTGCAGCACACCAGGCTTCCCTGTCCATCACCAACTCCTGAGCCTGCTCTAAGTCGTGTCCGTAACGTTGGTGATGTCATCCAATCATCTCATCATCTATCGCCCTGTTCTCTTCCAGCCTTCAATCTTTCCCAGCATCAGTGTCTTTTCCAAGGAGTTGGTTCTTCGCATCAGGTGGCCAAAATATTGGAGTTTCAGCTTCAGCAATCAGTCCTTCCAATGACTATTCAGGACTGATTTCCTTTATTTCTTCTGGCAATCTTGATTCCATCTTGTGCTTCAACCAACCAGGCATTTCTCATGATGTACTCTGCATATAAGTTAAATAAGCAGGGTGACAATATACAGCCTTGATGTACTCCTTTCCTGATTTGGAACCAGTCTGTTGTTCCATGTCCAGTTCTAACTGCTGCTTCTTGACCTGCATAGAGATTTCTCAGGATGAAGGTCAGGTGGTCTGCTATTCCCATCTCTTTCAGTATTTTCCACAGTTTGTTGTGATCCACACAGAATAAAGGATTGAGCGAATACCAAAGCAGAGCTAGCTGCGTACCAGCCCCTCCCCACCCAGAGGAGGGGCTTGTGACAGCCAGAGCCAGAAGGCAAGGGGCTGCTGCAATCTCAACCTCAGAGATGGCATCTTCCAACAAACTGTGAGCGGGCTCCCAGCTGCTACCCATGTATTCCTGAGATTCTGGGTGGTTGACATCCGCCAGGAGGGTCACAGCGTGAGATCAGCTCTCCAGAGGAGACATATGGCACACCTGAGATGGTGTTCTTGCGGTGCCCCCAGGAAACAAAGTGGCCGGGACCAGGGAGGTGATTAAGACACACAGCGCACCTGGGTGAGTGTACTCACCAAGCACCTGGTCGCCTGAACTGCTCAGACCTGGCAAGGGCACAAAACGCATGTCCAACCCACAGAGACTGAGCCAGAACTGTGTCTGAGTGTCTCCTGTGGAGGTATGGGTCAAAAGTGGCCTGCCACAGGGGCAGAGACTCTGGGTGCAGCAGCCCTGGGTGTGGTATAAGCCCTCTTGGAGGAGGTCACCATTAATCCCACCAAAGAAGCAGCAGAGCTTACACAGGACTCGGGCAATAGACTCTTGAGGGCACAAACAAAATCTTGTGTGCACCAGGACCTAGGAGAAAGGGGCAGTGACCCCACAAGAGACTGACCCAGACATGCCCAGGAGTGTCCAGGGGTCTCTAGTGGAGATGTGTGTTGGTGGTGGCCTGCTCCAGGGTCGGGAGCACTGAGTGCAGCAGTGCATGCATGGGACCTTTTGAAGGAGGTCAACATTGTCTTCATTACCTCCAGCATAGTTTGGCCTCAGGTCAAGCAATGGGAAGGGAACACTTCATTATTCTTGCCTTGAGAAACCCATGAACAGTATCAGAAGGAAAAAAGACAGGACCCTGAAAGATGAACTCCCCAGGTCGATAGGTGCCCAATATGCTACTGGAGATTGGTGGAGAAATAACTCCAAAAAGAATGAAGAAATTGAGCCAAAGCAAAAAGAACACCCAGTTGTGGATGTGACTGGTGATGGAAGTAAAGACTGATGCTGTAAAGAGCAGTATTGCACAGGATCCTGGAATGTTAGGTCTGTGAATCAAGGCAAATTGCAAGTGGTCAAATATGAGATGGCAAGACTGAACATCGACATTTTAGGAATCAATGGGCTAAAATGAACTGGAATGGGTGAATTTAACTCAGATGACCATTATATCTACTACTGTGGGCACGACTCAGAAGAAATGGAGTAGCCATCATAGTCAACAAGAGTCCAAAATGTAGTAATTGGATGCAGTCTCAAAAACGACAGAATGATCTCTGTTTGTTTCCAAGGCAAACCATTCAGTCTCACAGTAATCCGAGTCTATGCCCCGACCAGTAATGCTGAAGAAGCTGAAGTTGAACTGTTCCATGAAGACCTATACAGGACCTTGTAGAATTAACATTCAAAAAAGATGTCTTTTTCATTAATGGGGACTGGAATGCAAGTATGAATTTCCTTTCCTGATTTGGAACCAGTCTGTTGTTCCATGTCCAGTTCTAACTGCTGCTTCTTGACCTGCATAGAGATTTCTCAGGATGAAGGTCAGGTGGTCTGCTATTCCCATCTCTTTCAGTATTTTCCACAGTTTGTTGTGATCCACACAGAATAAAGGATTGAGCGAATACCAAAGCAGAGCTAGCTACGTACCAGCCCCTCCCCACCCAGAGGAGGGGCTTGTGACAGCCAGAGCCAGAAGGCAAGGGGCTGCTGCAATCTCAACCTCAGAGATGGCATCTTCCAACAAACTGTGAGCGGGCTCCCAGCTGCTACCCATGTATTCCTGAGATTCTGGGTGGTTGACATCCGCCAGGAGGGTCACAGCGTGAGATCAGCTCTCCAGAGGAGACATATGGCACACCTGAGATGGTGTTCTTGCGGTGCCCCCAGGAAACAAAGTGGCCGGGACCAGGGAGGTGATTAAGACACACAGCGCACCTGGGTGAGTGTACTCACCAAGCACCTGGTCGCCTGAACTGCTCAGACCTGGCAAGGGCACAAAACGCATGTCCAACCCACAGAGACTGAGCCAGAACTGTGTCTGAGTGTCTCCTGTGGAGGTATGGGTCAAAAGTGGCCTGCCACAGGGGCAGAGACTCTGGGTGCAGCAGCCCTGGGTGTGGTATANCACCAAGCACCTGGTCGCCTGAACTGCTCAGACCTGGCAAGGGCACAAAACGCATGTCCAACCCACAGAGACTGAGCCAGAACTGTGTCTGAGTGTCTCCTGTGGAGGTATGGGTCAAAAGTGGCCTGCCACAGGGGCAGAGACTCTGGGTGCAGCAGCCCTGGGTGTGGTATAAGCCCTCTTGGAGGAGGTCACCATTAATCCCACCAAAGAAGCAGCAGAGCTTACACAGGACTCGGGCAATAGACTCTTGAGGGCACAAACAAAATCTTGTGTGCACCAGGACCTAGGAGAAAGGGGCAGTGACCCCACAAGAGACTGACCCAGACATGCCCAGGAGTGTCCAGGGGTCTCTAGTGGAGATGTGTGTTGGTGGTGGCCTGCTCCAGGGTCGGGAGCACTGAGTGCAGCAGTGCATGCATGGGACCTTTTGAAGGAGGTCAACATTGTCTTCATTACCTCCAGCATAGTTTGGCCTCAGGTCAAGCAATGGGAAGGGAACACTTCATTATTCTTGCCTTGAGAAACCCATGAACAGTATCAGAAGGAAAAAAGACAGGACCCTGAAAGATGAACTCCCCAGGTCGATAGGTGCCCAATATGCTACTGGAGATTGGTGGAGAAATAACTCCAAAAAGAATGAAGAAATTGAGCCAAAGCAAAAAGAACACCCAGTTGTGGATGTGACTGGTGATGGAAGTAAAGACTGATGCTGTAAAGAGCAGTATTGCACAGGATCCTGGAATGTTAGGTCTGTGAATCAAGGCAAATTGCAAGTGGTCAAATATGAGATGGCAAGACTGAACATCGACATTTTAGGAATCAATGGGCTAAAATGAACTGGAATGGGTGAATTTAACTCAGATGACCATTATATCTACTACTGTGGGCACGACTCAGAAGAAATGGAGTAGCCATCATAGTCAACAAGAGTCCAAAATGTAGTAATTGGATGCAGTCTCAAAAACGACAGAATGATCTCTGTTTGTTTCCAAGGCAAACCATTCAGTCTCACAGTAATCCGAGTCTATGCCCCGACCAGTAATGCTGAAGAAGCTGAAGTTGAACTGTTCCATGAAGACCTATACAGGACCTTGTAGAATTAACATTCAAAAAAGATGTCTTTTTCATTAATGGGGACTGGAATGCAAGTATGAATTCAAGAGCTACCTGGAGTAATAGGCAAATTTGGTCTTGGAGTCCAAAATGAAGCAGGTCAAAGGCTAACAGAGTTTTGCCAAGAGAACATGCTGGTCATAGCAAACGCTCTCTTCCAAAAATACAAGAGAAGAGGGGTGGTGGCCTGTCGAGGGTCAGGGGCACGGAGTGCAGCAGTGAGTGCATGGGACCTTTTGAAGGAGGCTGCCATTATCTTCTTTACCACCACCGTAGTTTGGCCTCAGGTCAAGCAACAGGGAGGGAACACTTTCTTGCCTTGAGAACCCCATGGACATCGAAAATACATGAGTCCGAAAACCAAAGAGTAGAAGCAGGAATCATATCTTTTGCCATTGTTCCCAATAACTCAACTGCAGAAAAATTTATATAGCAAATAGTTGAAAACAAGAGAAAAGTCAAATTAAGGTATATAACATGACAGAATAATAATTAATAGTAATTATTGAAATTAAGAGTATAACATATTGGCATCACATGGGCTAATTTTTTACTCTCATTCTCACAACTCTGGCTTCTTCATGTTTAGAGGTTCTGATCTCCAAAAGGCATTCACTTTTGCTAGGAGACACAACTAAATTTCCATTTAGGTATCAGCTTTCCCTGCCCCCCGAGCATCTGATATTGTATGTCCAGGGACTGGCAAGTAAGGAGGTGCTGTCATTCCTTTATTCCAGGAGTAATAGTGGAGAATAAGGGAAGGCTGTTTTTACACAAAAAAGACATATATATGGAACCCAGGTAAGCCATGCAGGCACTCCACACTCTTTTGTTCCATTGTAACCATGAACAGATTTGTTCAGCAACACCTGACTGAGAATAGCATCATAATCAAGTGTTTGGACCACAGAGAAATGAAGCTTTAGATCACCCCTTCATGAAAGCCATCAAGCCCTGCTGAATTAATAGCTGAAGGTGAGTGAAACTTAAATAGTGGAAAAGGGAAAGAGTAAGAACCAGGTAGGGCCCCAAGTCCAGCTGCAGAGATGGGAGCTGCAGTTTATCTCACTGACTTCTTTGGTCTAAGTTTGTCTTCAGAAAGAGAGGCAGTAGAAACCATGGGGATACTGTTCCTAAAACGTGTGATGTGCATGTGTGAGATGTGAGGGGTGTGTGCTGGTGGCCATCAAGTTGTATCACTCGAATCTCTAAGACAGTGTTCCCCAGTCTTGATGGAGCCAGAGACTGGTTTCATGGGAGGCAATTTTTTCCACAGATTGGGGAATGAGGGATGGATCCAGGATGATTCAAGTGTACTACATCTATTGCACTTGACTTCTATTATTACATTGTGATACATAATGAACTGATTATGCAACTCACCATAATGTAGAGTCAGTGGAAGCCCTGAGTTTGTTTTCCTGCAAGGAGGTGGTCGCATTTGGGAGTGATGAGAACGTGATGGGGAGTGGCTGTAACCACAGATGAATCCTCACTTGTTTGTTTGTCTCTCACCTCCTGCTATATGCCTGGGTTCCTAATGGGTCATGGACCCACAACAGTCTCTGGCCCAGGGGTTGGGGACCTCAGCTCTATTATACTCCAGTGCATCTCTTGTAGTTGGCAGGCAGTCCCCAGCTGCTGCCCTTTGGGATCCTGCACAGTGTTCAGGCTGTGGCTGTGCTCTCTCCCCTTCCAATGGCTGAACCCAGGGGATGTACCAGAGCTGAACCCTTCCTGCCCTGTGTGGGGTTCCTTTGATGTCTTTGCTCTGAGGTGCTTCATCAGCCTGGCCAGGACTTTCTCTGAGCTGCTCTGCAATTTAGGCCTCTTCCGACCTACTTCTCATTGCTTTCCTCCCTGCTTTCAAGTGTCCGAGCAGCAGTGAAGACTGAAGGCGCTTCCTGCCCTCTTCTGCTTTCTCCCATACTGAACCTGCGCAGACATTTCCCTAAGATGTCAGCTCTCGTCTAATCACATCGCAATGTCCTCTCTGCAGATGCTTAGGGTAACACACTAAATTTAAGGCTCAAACCCTGGCTTCAGGGCTTTCTCTAGCTCTCCTACTCCCTCCCCCCAGGTCTGCTTTCCTTCTGCAAGACTCTCACCCACTGATTGGCTCTCTCCACCTGATGGCATGGTCAGCATCCACCTGTGGGCATGACTGGCAGCATGGGCAGAAAAACTGCCATGGCATAGGGGTCGCTGCTTAGAAGGCCCCTTAGTGCTCTAGGGTCGCTATATTCGTTTGCTAGGGCTGCCTTAACAAAGTACCACAAGTTGGGTGGCTTAAATAACAGAAGTGCATTCTCCCACAGTCCTGGAGGCTAGAACGCATCTCTCATCCAAGATCAAGATGTTGGCAGAGTTGGTTTCTTCTGAGACTGTGAGGGGGAGTCTGTTCCGTGCCTCCCGGCTAGTTTTGCTGACTTACTGGCAATCCATGATGTTTCTTGGCTTCTAGACACATTGCTGTGATCTCTGCCTTCATGTTCACATGCTGTTCTATGTCTCTGTGTCCAAGTTTCCCCTTTATAAGGACACTGGTCATATTGAATTAGGGTCCACCCTAATGATCTCACCTTAACTAATTATATCTGTAATGACCCTACTTCCAAATAAAATTACAGTCTGAGACACTGGTGAAGGGGTTAGGACTTCAATATATGAATTTTAGAGGTGGCCGGGGGCGGGGGCGGGGGATGCAATTCAACCCATAACAATCATTACCTTGAAACTTCTAATAATTTTTATTTTGCTCTGGACTCCACAAATTATGTAGCCAGTCCTGGCTTTGGAAAGCTAATTTGGCCTTTAAGCAGTCTTAGAACCTTGGATCAGGAGAAAGTGCTTTTTTCTCCTATAATTACAGCAAAAGTCTCCCGTGGAGCCTTGAATGACCTTGACTGGATCACCTAACCGTTTCTAACAAATCACTCTGGCTATAAAGCCCTGCACTTGGCCGGGCTAGGCCTGTGCTTTTTTTCACATCACCTGCCACTGGGAAGGAAAGGGCAGGACAGTGTTTGGTTCACGAGAGTATGCTAGTCAGAGGCTGGGACTAGATGTACACTCTTTGTTTGTTTTGTTTTTTGGCTGTTTTGTGGGATCCTAGCTCCCTGACCAGGAATCAAACCTGGGCCTCCTGTATTAGAAGAATGGATTCTTAACCACTGGACCACCAGGGAAGTTTCACACTTGGATAGAAAAGAGTTTGCATGTTTCCTATTAATTCTGTGATCTGGAATGGTTTATGTTGTTTAAAGATTATCTGCAATCTGAGAGTCTAAAAAACAAAAAGCACTGATAAAGTCCTTTCTTTTCCATTTACAATATTTTTGTCCACCTGCTGCATTTTTGGACCATTATTAATCTCAGAGTTTTCTATTTTTGAGTCAAATGTTAAGATTTACATTTTCTTTAAAACTATGTTCATTACCGAAATGGCAGTTTTAAAATGTTCTTCTAGGTGTAGCTGCTTATGCCACTTATGGGCTGAATTGTGTTCCTTTAAAGCTCATATGTTGTAGTTCTAACCCCCAATACCTCAGAATGTGACTGGATTTGGAGACAGAATCCAGATTTTGGAGACTTAAATCCAGAATGTGACTGGATTTAAAGAAACAATTAAGTGAAAATAAGGTCAGGAGGTAAGCCCTAATTCAGCGTGACTGGTTCACTTTTAAGAGGTGATTAAGTCACAGACATGAACATGCAGAGAGAAAAGACCATGTCAGGATACAGAGAAGATAGCCATTCATAAGACAGAATAGAGGTGCCTCAGAAGAAACCAGGCCTACCAACACCTTGGTCTTGGGCTTCTATTTTCCAGACTTATGAGAAAAGAAATATCTGTTGTTTAAGCCAGCCCATCTGTGATCCTTTGTTATGGGAGTCCTAACTAATGTCAGGTTGAAGGTTTTATGTTTGTGTTTTATTTTCTTATTCATGGTTATTAGACTCCTAGATTTTTGTTTGCTTGTTTTGTCCTTTTTATTTTGTATTGGGGTACGGGGATTGAAGCCATGAAATTAAAAGATGCCTACTCCTTGGAAGGAAAGTTATGACCAACCTAGACCGCATATTACAAGGCAGAGACATTACTTCGCCAACAAAGGTCCGTCTAGTCAAGGCTATGGTTTTTCCTGTGGTCATGTATGGATGTGAGAGTTGGACTGTGAAGAAAGCTGAGCGCTGAAGAATTGATTCTTTTGAACTGTGGTGTTGGAGAAGACTCTTGAGAGTCCCTTAGACTGCAAGGAGATCCATCCAGTCCATCCTAAAGGAGATCAGTCCTGGGTGTTCATTGGAAAGACTGATGCTAAAGCTGAAACTCCAATACTTTGGCCAACCGGTGTGAAGAGCTGACTCATTTGAAAAGACCCTGATGCTGGGTAAGATTGAGGGCAGGAGGAGAAGGGGACGACAGAGGATAAGATGGTCGGATAGCATCACCTACTCAATGGACATGGGTTTGGGTGGACTCTGGGAGTTGGTGATGGACAGGGAGGCCTGGCGTGCTGCAGTTCATGGGGTCACAAAGAGTCAGACACAACTGAGCGACTGAACTGAACTGATAGCCAATTAACAATGTTGTTAGTTTCAGGTGAACAGAGAAGGGACTCATCCATATATGTACATGTATCCATTCTCACCCAAATTCATCTCCCAGCCAGCCTGCTACATAACATTGAGCAGAGTTCCCTGTGTTATATGATAGGTCCTTGTTGGTTATCCATTTTAAATATAGCAGTGTGTACCTGTTGATCCCAGACTCCTTAACAATCCCTTCCCTTCAAACTTACCCCATGGGAATTATATAAGTCTGTGAGTCTCTTTCTGTTTTTGTAAGTTCATTTATATCATTTCTTTTTGGATTCCATAGACTCATAGTTTTTTTTTTCCAGAAAATATATTTTGTTGAAATATCTTTCTGAGACTTCTCATGTTTGATAATATCTTTCTCTTTCTCGTCTCTCATGTAACTATAACTTTCTTGATTGATAGCTATTTTTCATCAAAGCTCTATGGACATTTCTTCACTGCTTTCTGTCATTTCATGTTATGAAAGGAAGTTTAATATAGAACTAATATATGATTTTTTGGTAGGCAACCTCTCTATTATTCTTCCTCTAATCATGAATATGGAGAAGGCAATGGCAGCCCACTCCACTACTCTTGCCTGGAAAATCCCATGGACGGAAGAGCCTGGTGGGCTGCAGTCCGTGGGGTCGCTAAGAGTCAGACACAACTGAGCAACTTCGCTTTCACTTTTCACTTTCATGCATTGGAGAAGGAAATGGCAACCCACTCCAGTGTTCTGGCCTGGAGAATCCCAGGGACGGTGGAGCCTGGTGGGCTGGCTTCTATGGGGTCGCACAGAGTCAGACACAACTGAAGCGACTTAGCAGCAGCAGCAGCCATCATGAAAATATTTCCTTTATTTTTGAAATAGAAATATGTCATAAAATATATGGCCTTTTTCATTTGTTTTGTCTGTCAGTCAAAGGGCTCTTTGAACCCAAACCTCAAACCTGTCTTCAGTTCAAGAAAAGTTTTCTATGTTATTTTGGGTATTGCCTCTCATCTTTCTCTCCTGTTTTCTCTGGAAACTGTTGTTACATGTGTGTCATGGTTCCTAGGTACCCTTTCCATCTTTCGTCTTTTCTCTCATCATTTTCATACCTTTATTCCTAACTCTCAGTGTTGAATGATCTCTGAAGCACATATTCTGCTGTAGCAGACCAAGGTTTTAGATGATTCTAATGAAGGTTTTACTGCCTACATTGCTGCAATTTTAAATTTGGAAATAGGCATTTCTTACAGATCTCAGATGGCTCAACTTAATGCTTGACTAGTACAAATTCATAAATATAATATTCTCCTTAATTTTCCCCAGTCTTTCTCCTTTGATTGCACTGACTGTTGAAGTGGAGGAATATTTGGTTGATCTCTTGGATTGGCTCATTTCTTTTGAATTAAAATCTCTTTATTCAAAGGAACACTTTTATATTTATAGCAATTGTATTCACCACATAGTGATATGTATTAAGAATGATAGAGAGGTAGTGCAAGCTGAGGGTGGGACACTTTGCACTCTGCCAAAGAGGTTTAGTTTAGTTTTCTTTTTTTAACTTTATTGAAGTATAATTGATAAATAACATTGTCAGTTCAGTTCTGTTCAGTCGCCCTGTTGTGTCCGACTCTTTGCGACCCCATGAACTGCAGCACGCCAGGCCTCCCTGTCCATCACCAACTCCCGGAGTCCCCCCAAACCCATGTCCATCGAGTAGGTGTTGCCATCCAGCCATCTCATCCTCTGTCGTCCCCTTCTTCTCCTGCCCCTAATCCCTCCCAGCATCAGGATCTTTTCCAGTGAGTCAGCTGTTTGCACCAGGTGGGCAAAGTATTGGAGTTTCAGCTTCAGCATCAGTCCTTCCAATGAACACCCAGGACTGATCTCCCTTAGGATGGACTGGTTGGATCTCCTTGCAGTCCAAGGGACTCTCAAGTNGGGCAAAGTATTGGAGTTTCAGCTTCAGCATCAGTCCTTCCAATGAACACCCAGGACTGATCTCCCTTAGGATGGACTGGTGGGATCTCCTTGCAGTCCAAGGGACTCTCAAGTGTCTTCTCCAACACCACAGTTCAAAAGCATCAATTCTTCAGTGCTCAGCTTTCTTCACAGTCCAACTCTCACATCCATACATGACCACAGGAAAAACCATAGCCTTGACTAGATAGACCTTTGCTGGCAAAGTAATATCTCTGCTTTTTAATATGCTGTCTAGTTTGGTAATAACTTTCCTTCCAAAGAGTAAGCATCTTTTAATTTCATGGCTGCAGTCACCATCTACAGTGATTTCGGAGCCCACAAAAATAAAGTCTGTCACTGTTTCCACTGTTTTCCCATCTATTTGCCATGAAGTGGTGGGTCTGGATGCCATGATCTTAGTTTTCTGAATGTTGAGCTTTAAGCCAACTTTTTCACTCCTCTTTCACTTTCATCAAGAAGCTCTTTAGTCCTTCTTCACTTTCTGCCATAAAGGTGGTGTTATCTGCATATCTGAGGTTATTGAGATTTCTTCCGGCAATCTTGATTCCAGCTTGTGCTTCCTCCAGCCCAGCGTTTCTCATGATGTACTCTGCATATAAGTTAAATAAGCAGGGTGACAATATCCAGCCTTGACATACTCCTTTTCATATTTAAAATATACAGTATGAAAATTTGATATACATCATACATGTATTCATTATGAATGAATTCCCTCCATAAAGTTGATTAACACATCCATTATCTCACGTATTTCCTGTTATTGTGAGGACATTTAAGTTCTACTGTCTTACCAAATTTCAATTATGCAATAATAATGTCGTCTGCTATTATCACTAGATATGCATTAAAGTCTCAGACCTCATTCATCTTACAGTTGAATGTTTGTACACTTTTACCAACCTCTCTCTATTTCCCCCACACTTCAGCCCCTGGCAATCAGTTTTCTACTTTTGGTTTCTATCAGGTTGACTTTTTTGTTAAGTTTCACACATAAGTGATACTATGAAGTATTTGTCTTTTTCTGCTTGGCTTATTTCATTAACTTAAGGCCCTCCAGTTTCATCCAGGTTATCACAGATTATAGAATTTATTTTCTTTTTAAAACTGAATAATATTATATACATGCATATGTATATGGAAATGTGGAAATTATTATAAAGAAAATGTGATATAATATATGGAGATAATGCAGCATCACATTTTCCTTATCCATTCATCCACTGACAGCTACTTAAGCTGTTTCCATACTTTGGTTACCATGAATAATGCTGCAATGATCATAGCAGTGCAGATGTCTCTTCAAGATAATGATTGTGTTTCCTTTGGATATATACCCAAGAGTGTAATTGATGGGTAATATCTAATTTCTTGAGGACCTTACATCTGTTTCCAAAAGTAGCTATATCAGTTGAAATCCTCACCAGCATTTGTTGTTTAGCTGCTCAGTTGTGTCTGACTCTGCAATCCCGTGGACTGTAGCCCACTAGGCTTCTGTGTCCATGGGATTTCCCAGGCAATAATATAGGGGTGAGTTGCCATTTCCTTCTCCAGGAGATCTTTCCAACTCAGGGATTGAACCCATGTCTCCTACAGTAGCAGGTGAATTCTTTACCGCTGAGCCACCAGGGAAGTCCCAGCATTTGGGATCTCTTATCTTTTTTTATAAGAGCCTAAAATTCATGAGAGATGATATCTCATTGTGTTTTTGACTTACACATTTCTCTGGTAATTAGTAATATTGAGCACATTTTCATATACCTCTTGATCATGTCTCCTTTTTTAAAAAAAATGTCTATTTAGATCCTTTGTCCATTTCTTAGTTGGGTTATTTTTATTCTTTTTTTTTTGCAATTGAGTTTTATGAGTGCCTTGTATATTTTTGACATTAACCTCTTACTGGATATGTGGTTTGCAAGTATTTTCTCTTATTCCATAGATTGTCTTTTCATTTTGCTGATAGTTTCTTTGATGTGCCAAAGATTTTATCTGATGTAGTCCCACTTGTTTATTTTTACTTTCCATTGCCTTCACTTTTCTGTGTCAAATCCAAAAAGTCATTGCTAAGACCAACTTTAATGAATTTGTTTATGATTCATTATAAACATATAATGTTTATAATTCATATATAAACATATATAACCTTTTTATCTAACAGGTTTTGGATAGAGTCGTTAGGATTTTATATGTATAATATGATGCTATCTGCAAATAGAGACAATTTTACTTCTTTCTTTACAATTTGTATGCCTTTTTTCTTGCCTAAGTGTTCTTTCTAGGACTTCCAGTACTATGCTGAATAAAAGTGGTGAGAGTGGGCACCCTCATCTTATTCTTGATATGAGAAGAAAAGCTTTCAGCTTGTCCCTGTTGAGTATGATGTCAGCACTTTTGTCTCCTCTGTTGTCCCCTTCTCCTCCTGCCCTCAATCTTTCCCAGCATCTGAGATGGTTGTATGGCATCACCAATTCAGTGGGCATGAGTTTGAGCAGACTCCAGGAGACAGTGAAGGATAGGGAAGCCTGGCATGCTGCAGTCCATGGGGTTGCAAAGAATCAGACACAACTTTGCGACTGAACAACATTTTTGTCTCTTGATAGTTGATGCATTGGAGAAGGAAATGGCAACCCACTCCAGTATTCTTGCCTGGAGAATCCCAGGGGTGACCGAGCCTGGTGGGCTGCCATCTATGGGGTTGCACAGAGTCGGACACGACTGAAGCGACTTAGCAGCAGCAGCAGCAGCAGTTGATGTATTGATGAACCTAAAAAAGCATAATTTTTGATATTTTAAAGTTTTCTTCTCTGTTTACAATACTCATCTGTTTTTGAATCTTTCCTAGTTTTTCCAACGAACCCTTGATATGCTCATTGGAATTATTTTAAAGACCTGATAATTGCAACATCTTTATCATACTTGAAGCTGGTTCTGAGGCTTGCTATGTCTCCTCAGCCTGTTTTCCCTCTTTCCTTCTTTCCTTCCTTTTTATTTGGCATGCTTTATACTTGTTTGCTGAGAGTTGGATTTGTTGCTTTGGTTAATAGGCCTTGAGGTAAATAGGCCTTCATTCTGAGAACTTCTGTTGATATGGTTAAGAATTGGGCTGTGTTTTTTGTCTGTTGTAGCTTTGGTGCCAGACGTCTTAGCTCTCTTTCCCTGCACTGGTGTTTGTGTTTTGAGCTTCCCTAGGCATTTCTCCTTAGGGAGAGTATGCCCTTTGCACAGCTATTACACTAGAGTTACATTAGTTTGGTGGTTAGTGCGGTGATGGCAACAACTTTCTATAATCTTATGATAGGGCTGTGACCTTCCCAGATGTCATTCGAGTGGTTGCCACCATTAGGTGAGACAGGAAAGTTATAGAGGATTAGAGTGAGACGAATGCGCTTGCCAACTGGAATGAGGTTCTGGTAATTTTTTGTTTCCCCTGGGTAGTAGACCTTTATTGTGGAGAATGCTCTGGGTAAATATCACAATGATTACTCTTTCCTTTCCTTTGCCAGAGTCAGGAGGGAATCTTTCTGGATCTTCAAAATGAGTACTTTGTATGGTCCCTGGAGGTAAAACACACCATAGTGTGGGGATCCACTTATGTCTGCATCACCCAGGAGTTTCTCTTCCTCACTCTAGTCCACATTCAGTCTCCAGCAACTTATCACAGTTATCAGTGGTCCCAGCTATCAGCTCCAGAGAAGCAACTCGTTCACCTGTGTCTCCAGTTTTGGGGTGATGATTTGGTGTGCAGCTTCAGTTTTCTGATGGGTCTGAAAAAAAAGTGTTGATTTTAATTTGTTCACGCTCCTTGGAAGGAAAGCTACGACAAACCTAGACAGTGTGTTAAAAAGCAGAGACATAACTTTGCCAACAAAGGACCATATAGTCAAAGCTGTGGCTTTTCCAGTAGTTATGTACAAATATGAGAGTTGGACTGTAAAGAAGGCTGAGCTCCACAGACTGATACTTTTGAATTGTGGCACTGGAGAAGATTCTTGAGAGTCCCTTGGACTGTAAAAGCAAACCAGTCAATCCTAAAAGAAATCAACCCTGAATATTCATTGGAAGGATTGATGCTGAACCTGAAGCTACAATACTTTGGCCACCTGATGTGGAGAGCCTACTCATGGGAAAGTACCTTGATGCTGGGAAAGATGGAAGGCACAAAGAGAAGAGAGCAGCAGAAGATGAGATGGTTAGATAGCATCACCAACTCAATGGACATGAAGTTGAGCAAACTCTGGGAGACAGTGAAGGCCAAAGGCCAAAGGCCAAATGCCAAAGGACTGAATGCTGCAGTCCATGGAGTCACAGAGTCGTGTTCGACTCTGTGACTGAACAACAAAAAAGGATAGTAGTGACAACTTCCAAGGTCTATATGATGTTGGGGTTGAGTATGGAAGTCCATGTGATTTTTTTTTTTCCTGTATTCGTCTTGCTTCTATCTACTTTGATTCTCATTTTACAGATGAAGAAACTGAAGTTCAGAGAGGTTAAGTCACTTGCTTCCAGTCTCACAGCTGAGACTCATAGGTGGCAGAGCTGGAAGTTGAATCCCAATCAACTGCCTCCAGAATCTGCTTGTTTAAACTGTGTTTAACTGCTGTGTGCAATCTCTCCTTTGTTAGCAAAACACTTACAAATGTGCACAAACCTGCAATCATTGTATAAATAGCAGTGTCAGACTTATGACCTCTCTAAAAGTCCTGATAGTATAGCAGATACATTTTATTGGGAAATTTGATTAACACTAGGTCTGGTGGCTCAGAGGTTAAAGTGTCTGCGTGCAATGCAAGAGACCTGGGTTCGATCCCTGGGTTGGGAAGATCCCCTGGAGAAGGCAATGGCAACCCACTCTAGTACTCTTGCCTGGAGAATCCCATGGACGGAGGAGCCTGGTGGGCTACAGTCCACGGGGTCACAAAGAGTCGGACACGACTGAGCGACTTCATTTTCACTTTCAGGTCTTCTGTAGCATTAGACTACTTATCTACTTACACTCTTTAGATTAAAGATAGATAAAAAAAATACACACGTGGAAGGACTTTCCTGGTGTTCCAGTGGCTAAGACTCCACACTCCCAATGCAGGGATTCTTGGTTTGATCCCTGGTCAGGGAACTAGAGTCTCAGGCCCCAACTAAAAGAACCACATGCTCCAGCAACTAGGACCCAGCTCAGCCAAATAAGTAAATGAATACATAAAGGTTGAAATAATCCATGTGAGGAAATTATGAACTAAGGAAAAGAAGGTAAACTAAGGGTTAACCTTATAAACTTACCATGATGCTGCACACTGCCAGACTGAGGTCAGGGGTCATGTGAGGCATCCTGGGCAATTCCTGGATTCTTGTGTTTTAGTCATCTCACTGGCCTCACCCTAGCTGTTGATCCTAAGGTTATTTTCAGAAGATAGAGAACATGGACTTATTTAGACTGGGTTTTAGAGCAGTAAATACAAAAAAAGGGAAACATGATCAATGGCATAAAGCTAGTAAATTATGAGAAACAATTATTACTGGAACTTGAAATAAGAAAAACAATCCAATGATTGCTAACAGAAATATCTTGATGTAATATCATGAAAAATGTCCTCCAAAACAGAGTACCACAGGAAGAGGCTCAGGGCATGATTTGTTGTTGTTGTACAGTCCATAAGTCATGTCAGATGTTTTATAACCCTGTGGACTGCAGCATGCCAATTTTGTCTGTTTCCCACTAACTCCAGAAGTGCTAAATCATTTCAGTTGTATCTGACTTTTTGCAACCCTATGGACGGTAGCCCCACAGGCTCTTCTGTCCATGGGATTCTCCAGGCAAGAATGCTGGAGTGGGTTGCCACACCTTCCTCCAGAGGATCTTCCCAATCCAGGGATCGAACCCACATATTCTGTGGCTCTTGCATTGCAGACAGATTCTTTACCACTGAGTCACCAGGGAAGCCCCTTAGGGCATGATACCTAAATGTAATTCAATCAAAGTGGTGACCTCATATGAGGCCTCAAGTAAGGCTATTCCCATGGTCCAGGCTTATCCTGTATTAAATTATTTACTCTTAAATCTCATTCAGAGGAATAAGCACTTAAATTTTATTGACCCAGTTTTTTTATTTTCTTCAAAAAGCAAATCATAATTTTGGCAGGAAGAGACATCGTATTTCAGCGGACCTTAGAGAGTGAATAATGTTGATAAGAGTGAATTGAATCACAGAGACTCTGTGTCTTTAAGAAGATATGAGCTGATCTTACATGCAGTATTTCTTTTTATAAAGGTAGAGATTAAACTAACTCAAGGGTGGTCCACCAACAATTCAATTGTCCCTCTGGGGATATCCTTGGGAGGCATAAAGTGTCTAAAAATTCTGGACTACACATTATACTTAACATCTCTCAGGTACAAGGGTTTTCTTCTTGTGATTCTTCATGTCACTTTTGTTTTCTATAAGATGTAATGTGGATTTCATAATGGATTTATTATATCACCTAAATCTTATTCTTTGAACTGGGATCCTCACAAAGAGGTGAAACCCCTTACCATGGAAACCATTAGCACAACAAAATTGAGTTGTAAATCACATTTTAAAAAACATCTGAGTAATCTATTGCGGGTGATTTCAAATTTCTTCTCAGATTTAACTCACTCCATATATTCCTTTTAAATTTCTTTCTCCTGGAGTAGATCTTTTAATCTTCCATTTTTATAGTGTTCCTTGCTCTTTACCCTGGATTATCACTAACTGGGCTCTCTTCTCACTCTCATTGTTGAACTGAGTTCTTTTTTTTTTCTTTCTTGCTGCACTGTTCTCCATGTAGGATCTTAGTTCCCTGACTAGATATCAAACCCATGCCCCCTGCATTGAAAGCACAAAGTCTTAACCACTGGACCACCAGGGAAGTCCTTAAACTGAGTTCATTTAAAGGCAAGGTGAACATCTGATTCAACACCCAATCCTTCAAAGATCCGACTGTTTCTTAAAGAGCTGGTTTTCAATGTACATTTTTGAATGAATATGTGAGCATTCTGAGCTGGCCAATGCGAAGGCAATGGATAAGAAAAAGATATCCAGCTATTAATGAGTTTTGAATACTTTTTTGAAAAATAGGCTTAGTACCATACTTGGGATATGGCTGAAACTACTGAAATACATCGTGGGTGACCCAGATGTCAGTTGTCCCTTCATCTTCCACCTGAAATTCTCTGTTCATGTCCTTCCCCACTCCAATAGGAGAAAGTCAAGCATTTATCAGTGCGGAATCTGCTGCAGATGTGCCAGGGAAAGAAAAGGAGTAGGTATAGCATCAACTGTTTGGAACTTAGAAAAGTTCACGGGTTGTCTTTTACTGGTTTTCTTCTCCCAGGTTCCTTGATCCTTTTTCATCTTTCCATCCATAAAGTACCTGAGTCCCCCTAAATACAATCTCTTGCTCTCAAGTATTTCTCTATATCTCCAAGTCCATGTCCCTCTATTACATGTGGAAATTGTCTCTCCTAATTTATTATAGTGCTCTGCAAAATGCCCTCTGGTTAGCATTGTCCAACCACCTTAAAAGGTATTGGGGGATTATATGCCTTCAATAATTCAAAAGGACTTTAGTAAAATGATTAAATGTTGTTAATAATTAATGCATTAACAAAAATTAGCATTATTTGATAATACGCCTGTCCTCGATGTGGCAGATGGAAAAGTTCTATAACATACAAAGAATTGTAGTTGTATGATTTGGGAGAATGGCATTGAAACATGTATACTATCATGTAAGAAATGAAGTGCCAGTCTATGTTCGATACAGGATATAGGATGCTTGGGGCTGGTGCATGGGGATGATCCAGAGAGATGATATGGGGTGGAAGGTGGGAGGGGGGTTCAGGACTGGGAGCTCGTATACACCCGTGGCAGATTCATGTCAATGTATGGCAAAACCAATACAGTATTGTAAAGTAAAATAAAATAAAAATAAAATTAAAAAATAAATAAAAAGTAATAATATACAAAGAATTCATTTGTTTGGAGAAAATAAAAATAAATGAGTCTTAGGAAAATGCAAGTTATGACCCATCTTAGTAATCCTTCAGTTTTGTGGGTCTAACTGGAAATGAACAAAGAGTTCTTGATTCTGTGTAAAACTGTCCTATCATTCAATACACCATTACATGCTTGCTTATGGCCAATGGGAATAAATTACCTGGACATTGCTTAAAGAAAACAAAGAATATTATGAATTCCATGAAGCTAAGTGTGCATGGAACACAATATGGAAGGAGGTTTCATTGTTGTTTTCAGTACTCCCAAGCTTTCCTTTTTTCACAATTTAATTATAAAATGACCCCACTCCTATTCTTTTTGCTGAAATGTATTTGATGACTCTGAAAGACAATTAAATTAGTATTCATCTGTGCAATGCCTTACTATTTTATACATTTATTTATTTTATTGTGCAATGCATCCTGTGGGATCTTATTTCCCTAACCAAGGACTGAACCCTTGCCTTCTGCAGTGGAATGGAGAGTCTTAACCACTGGACCATCAGGGAAGTCCCTACAATGCCTTGCTATTTTAATAATCATTCAAAGCTAATGATTGAAACATTATTCAGAACTAGTGATTACATTGATATTATTACCACTGTCTTCATTATTTTTAATGAGTAGAGCTCCTTTCACTATTTTTCAAGTGTTTTGCTCCAGATGCTCTGCTCTGGTTTCCAACAGATGATTTGTCTTCCCACAAGAAGCCACAGATGAGCCTGTCTTATGGCCAGTCATGCCTTTCCCTTCTAGCTCTGCCTGCCTTGATTCTACTCCTCTTTTGAGATAATTTGAGACCATGAAGACTTGAGTTTATTAATCCTTAGTATTAATCTTGAAGAATGAAAAAGAGCTCAGTCCTTTCTGGTAAAGAAAAAGACTGACAGAGTGGGTATAATAGAAGTTGGTCTGTGAGGTCACGTGTACTTTATCAGAGTGAGAAGGGCTGAGGGGATGAAGCAAGAGTAGCCACTATTGCAGAGCCAGCCTACCAGGCTAGTTAACATGGAGATCTTCTTGGCTCATTTTAAGAAATAGTTCAATACGTTACTAGTCAGAGAGGGATTACAAGAGAGAAAAGCGAGCTAAGAGTCAGTTACTGAAGGTCATTGTTAGTTGCCCAGTCATGTCCAACTCTTTGTGACCCCTTGGACTATAGCCTGCAAGACTCCTCTGTCCATGGAATTCTCCAGACAAGAATACTTGAATGAGTAGCCATCCCCTCCTCCAAGGGATCTTCCTGACCCAGGGATCAAATCCGGGTCTCCCACATTGCAGACAGATTGTTTACTCTCTGAGCCACCGGAGAAGCTCGACTGAAGGTAGGCAAGCTTTCAGAAGCTAGCTAAGGGGAAGTGTCTTTGCATAAGGCCACATGGTGTTAGCCAATCACATCTGAAGTGTGACTCACCTAATGCATGAAGTAACTAAGGGAGTCACCTAAAACAAAACAACACAAGATAAAGCACACACACACACACACACACACACACACTACAGATCAGTGGTTACTTCTCTGAATTTCCTTTCCTTTCTATGGGGATTCCTTGAGTGAGTGTTTTCAGTCAGCACTCTTACTGGTACACTTTACAAATTTGGTTTGGAGGCAAACAAATTTCCATGAAAAGGCCTATACTAAACACATTTTACTTCCTACAAGAACATAACTGTTAAAGGCTATTTAAACAAAACTGTAGCAAGTGTTATAAAATCATTTTACCACACAGCCTTGAGGGTAACCATAATTGGTGTCATTTTCCAATATGAAGGACAGACCTTTCTCTATTTTAAGATGTATTTGAAAATAATTTACATTCCAGTGATCTCAGCATGAACATCAATTGCATTTAGCCTGTATCACTGAAAAGGTGAATAAAACCTGCTGCTGACCACGGGGGTCATCTTTAAAAGAGCTATATTAAAGCACATTGAAGCATCTTTGTTTTCTCACATTCATTCATTCATTCTTTTTTTTTTTTAAGGAGAGAGAGGGGAGGGGATTATAGAGGACAGGATGGTGTGATGGATTAGTATGAGTGCCAAGTCTAGGGTAATAGTCATGAAGATGTCTTTGGTGTTGATAGGCTAGGTTGTAAAGTTGATTCTTTGGATGTGTTCTCAGCCCCCAGATGTGTATAAGAGACCTGAAATATATTGTAGGTGACCCAGATGTCAGTTGTCCCTTCATCTTCCACCTGAAATTCTCTGTTCATGTCCTTCCCCACTCCAATAGGAGAAAATCAAGCATTTATCAGTGCGGAATCTGCTGCAGATGTGCCAGGGAAAGAAAAGGAGTAGGTATAGCATCAACTGTTTGGAACTTAGAAAAGTTCACGGGTTGTCTTTTACTGGTTTTCTTCTCCCAGGTTCCTTGATCCTTTTTCATCTTTCCATCCATAAAGTACCTGAGTCCCCCTAAATACAATCTCTTGCTCTCAAGTATTTCTCTATATCTCCAAGTCCATGTCCCTCTATTACATGTGGAAATTGTCTCTCCTAATTTATTATAGTGCTCTGCAAAATGCCCTCTGGTTAGCATTGTCCAACCACCTTAAAAGGTATTGGGGGATTATATGCCTTCAATAATTCAAAAGGACTTTAGTAAAATGATTAAATGTTGTTAATAATTAATGCATTAACAAAAATTAGCATTATTTGATAATACGCCTGTCCTCGATGTGGCAGATGGAAAAGTTCTATAACATACAAAGAATTGTAGTTGTATGATTTGGGAGAATGGCATTGAAACATGTATACTATCATGTAAGAAATGAAGTGCCAGTCTATGTTCGATACAGGATATAGGATGCTTGGGGCTGGTGCATGGGGATGATCCAGAGAGATGATATGGGGTGGAAGGTGGGAGGGGGGTTCAGGACTGGGAGCTCGTATACACCCATGGCAGATTCAAGTCAATGTATGGCAAAACCAATACAGTATTGTAAAGTAAAATAAAATAAAAATAAAATTAAAAAATAAATAAAAAGTAATAATATACAAAGAATTCATTTGTTTGGAGAAAATAAAAATAAATGAGTCTTAGGAAAATGCAAGTTATGACCCATCTTAGTAATCCTTCAGTTTTGTGGGTCTAACTGGAAATGAACAAAGAGTTCTTGATTCTGTGTAAAACTGTCCTATCATTCAATACACCATTACATGCTTGCTTATGGCCAATGGGAATAAATTACCTGGACATTGCTTAAAGAAAACAAAGAATATTATGAATTCCATGAAGCTAAGTGTGCATGGAACACAATATGGAAGGAGGTTTCATTGTTGTTTTCAGTACTCCCAAGCTTTCCTTTTTTCACAATTTAATTATAAAATGACCCCACTCCTATTCTTTTTGCTGAAATGTATTTGATGACTCTGAAAGACAATTAAATTAGTATTCATCTGTGCAATGCCTTACTATTTTATACATTTATTTATTTTATTGTGCAATGCATCCTGTGGGATCTTATTTCCCTAACCAAGGACTGAACCCTTGCCTTCTGCAGTGGAATGGAGAGTCTTAACCACTGGACCATCTGTCAATGTATGGCAAAACCAATACAGTATTGTAAAGTAAAATAAAATAAAAATAAAATTAAAAAATAAATAAAAAGTAATAATATACAAAGAATTCATTTGTTTGGAGAAAATAAAAATAAATGAGTCTTAGGAAAATGCAAGTTATGACCCATCTTAGTAATCCTTCAGTTTTGTGGGTCTAACTGGAAATGAACAAAGAGTTCTTGATTCTGTGTAAAACTGTCCTATCATTCAATACACCATTACATGCTTGCTTATGGCCAATGGGAATAAATTACCTGGACATTGCTTAAAGAAAACAAAGAATATTATGAATTCCATGAAGCTAAGTGTGCATGGAACACAATATGGAAGGAGGTTTCATTGTTGTTTTCAGTACTCCCAAGCTTTCCTTTTTTCACAATTTAATTATAAAATGACCCCACTCCTATTCTTTTTGCTGAAATGTATTTGATGACTCTGAAAGACAATTAAATTAGTATTCATCTGTGCAATGCCTTACTATTTTATACATTTATTTATTTTATTGTGCAATGCATCCTGTGGGATCTTATTTCCCTAACCAAGGACTGAACCCTTGCCTTCTGCAGTGGAATGGAGAGTCTTAACCACTGGACCATCAGGGAAGTCCCTACAATGCCTTGCTATTTTAATAATCATTCAAAGCTAATGATTGAAACATTATTCAGAACTAGTGATTACATTGATATTATTACCACTGTCTTCATTATTTTTAATGAGTAGAGCTCCTTTCACTATTTTTCAAGTGTTTTGCTCCAGATGCTCTGCTCTGGTTTCCAACAGATGATTTGTCTTCCCACAAGAAGCCACAGATGAGCCTGTCTTATGGCCAGTCATGCCTTTCCCTTCTAGCTCTGCCTGCCTTGATTCTACTCCTCTTTTGAGATAATTTGAGACCATGAAGACTTGAGTTTATTAATCCTTAGTATTAATCTTGAAGAATGAAAAAGAGCTCAGTCCTTTCTGGTAAAGAAAAAGACTGACAGAGTGGGTATAATAGAAGTTGGTCTGTGAGGTCACGTGTACTTTATCAGAGTGAGAAGGGCTGAGGGGATGAAGCAAGAGTAGCCACTATTGCAGAGCCAGCCTACCAGGCTAGTTAACATGGAGATCTTCTTGGCTCATTTTAAGAAATAGTTCAATACGTTACTAGTCAGAGAGGGATTACAAGAGAGAAAAGCGAGCTAAGAGTCAGTTACTGAAGGTCATTGTTAGTTGCCCAGTCATGTCCAACTCTTTGTGACCCCTTGGACTATAGCCTGCAAGACTCCTCTGTCCATGGAATTCTCCAGACAAGAATACTTGAATGAGTAGCCATCCCCTCCTCCAAGGGATCTTCCTGACCCAGGGATCAAATCCGGGTCTCCCACATTGCAGACAGATTGTTTACTCTCTGAGCCACCGGAGAAGCTCGACTGAAGGTAGGCAAGCTTTCAGAAGCTAGCTAAGGGGAAGTGTCTTTGCATAAGGCCACATGGTGTTAGCCAATCACATCTGAAGTGTGACTCACCTAATGCATGAAGTAACTAAGGGAGTCACCTAAAACAAAACAACACAAGATAAAGCACACACACACACACACACACACACACACTACAGATCAGTGGTTACTTCTCTGAATTTCCTTTCCTTTCTATGGGGATTCCTTGAGTGAGTGTTTTCAGTCAGCACTCTTACTGGTACACTTTACAAATTTGGTTTGGAGGCAAACAAATTTCCATGAAAAGGCCTATACTAAACACATTTTACTTCCTACAAGAACATAACTGTTAAAGGCTATTTAAACAAAACTGTAGCAAGTGTTATAAAATCATTTTACCACACAGCCTTGAGGGTAACCATAATTGGTGTCATTTTCCAATATGAAGGACAGACCTTTCTCTATTTTAAGATGTATTTGAAAATAATTTACATTCCAGTGATCTCAGCATGAACATCAATTGCATTTAGCCTGTATCACTGAAAAGGTGAATAAAACCTGCTGCTGACCACGGGGGTCATCTTTAAAAGAGCTATATTAAAGCACATTGAAGCATCTTTGTTTTCTCACATTCATTCATTCATTCTTTTTTTTTTTTTAAGGAGAGAGAGGGGAGGGGATTATAGAGGACAGGATGGTGTGATGGATTAGTATGAGTGCCAAGTCTAGGGTAATAGTCATGAAGATGTCTTTGGTGTTGATAGGCTAGGTTGTAAAGTTGATTCTTTGGATGTGTTCTCAGCCCCTAACTGTCCTGGAACATGGTGTCCTCATTGGCAGTGTCTACAGAAAGGCTGAAGCTTGAATAGAATATAAAGGCTAAGCCACCAGGATCCTTTTCAGAGGTCAGACTGCAGGAGGCACAGGAGGGAAGATGGTTGGAATGACCTAGACAGAGCTTGAGTTTCTTGCACTGCTTTTGTCTTTGAGGCCACACTCTTCACAAGACACTCCTTAACTTTCTATGGCCATGCTGGACTTTAGGTGCCAAGTTGAACTGAGTCAATCAGTTATGTGCCCTATTATTAGCACAATATTATTAATATGTGTGTGTGCACACACAGTTGCTTCAGCTGTGTCCAACTCTGTGATCTTATGAATTGTAGTCCACCAGGCTCCTCTGTCCATGGGATTCTCCAGGCAAGAATACTGGAGTGGGTTGCCATACCCTCCTCCAGGAATAATTTTTTAATTTATTTATTTTTTAATTGAAGGAAAATTGCTTAACAGACTTTGTTGTTTTCTGTCAAACCTCTCCAGAAATAGTATTAAATTATTATTCAGATCATAGCTCCATGACCAATATTATCCTCTTGGTCATTTTCTCCATTCCATCCTATCCTGTGCATTGTCCTTTCCATCCATCTTCTACCAGAGACATAAAGCATGTAAATGCCCATCAACATAGAAATCCTGTTCAACATATAATTTTAGACCATTCAGGTATGACCTCAATCAAATCCCTTGTGATTATACAGTGGAAGTGAGAAATAGATTTAAGGGACTAGATCTGATAGATGGAGTGCCTGATGAACTATGGATGGAGGTTTGTGACATTGTACAGGAGACAGGGATCAAGACCATCCCCAAGAAAAAGAAATGCAAAAAGGCAAAATGGCTGTCTGAGGAGGCTTTATAATCTGTCTCTTATACACATCTAGATGTGTATAAGAGACAGATCAAATCCCTTGTGATTATACAGTGGAAGTGAGAAATAGATTTAAGGGACTAGATCTGATAGATGGAGTGCCTGATGAACTATGGATGGAGGTTTGTGACATTGTACAGGAGACAGGGATCAAGACCATCCCCAAGAAAAAGAAATGCAAAAAGGCAAAATGGCTGTCTGAGGAGGCTTTATAAATAGCTGTGAAAAGAAGAGAAGCAAAAAGCAAAGGAGAAAAAGAAATATATACCCATTTGAATGCAGAGTTCCAAAGAATAGCAAGGAGAGATAAGAAAGCCTTCCTCAGTGATTAGTGCAAAGAAACAGAGGAAAATAATAGACTGGGAAAGACTAGAGATCTCTTCAAGAAAATGAGAGATACCAAGGGAACATTTCATGCACCGATGGGCTCCTTAAAGGACAGAAATCATATGGACCTAACAGAAACAGAAGATATTAAGAAGAGATGGCAAGAATACACAGAACTGTACAAAAAAGATCTTCACAAACCAGATAATCACTGTGGTGTGATCACTCACCTAGAGCCAAACATCCTGGAATGTGAAGTGAAGTGGGCCTTAGGAAGCATCACTATGACCAAAGCTAGTGGAGGTGATGGAATTCCAGTTGAGCTATTTCAAATCCTAAAAGATGATGCTGTGAAAGTGTTGCACTCAATATGTGAGCAAATTTGGAAAGCTCAGCAGTTGCCACAGGACTGGAAAAGATCAATTTTCATTCCAATCCCAAAGAAAGGCAGTGCCAAAGAATGCTCAAACTACTGCACAGTTGCACTCATCTCACATGCTAGTAAAGTAATGCTCAAAATTCTCCAAGCTAGGCTTCAGCAATACGTGAACCGTTAAATTCAAGATGTTCAAGATGGATTTTAAAAAGGCAGAGGAAACAGAGATCAAGTTGCCAACATGCAAAAAAGCAAGAGAGTTCCAGGTAAACATCTATTTCTGCTTTAGGACTATACCCAAGTCTTTGACTGTGTGGATCACAATAAACAGTGAAAAATTCTGAAAGAGATGGGAATACCAGACCACCTGAACTGCCTCTTGAGAAACCTGTATGCAGGTCAGGAAGCAACAGTTAGAACTGGACATGGAACAACAGACTGGTTCCAAATATGAAAAGGAGTACATCAAGGCTGTATATTGTCTCCCTGCTTATTTAACTTATATGCAGAGTACATCATGAGAAACGCGGGGCTGGAAGAGGCACAAGCTGGAATTGAGATTGCTGGGAGAAATATCAATCACCTCAGATATGCAGATGACACCACCCTTATGGCAGAAAATGAAGAAGAACTAAAGAGTCTCTTGATGAAAGTGAGAGGAGAGTGAAAAAGTTGGTTTAAAGCTCAACATTCAGAAAACTAAGATCATGGCATATGGTCCCATCACTTCATGGCAAATAGATGGAGAGAAACAGTGGAAACAGTGGCTGACTTTATTTTTGGGGCTTCTAAATCACTGCAGATGGTGACTGCAGCCTTGAAACTAAAAGACCCTTGTTCCTTGGAAGGAAAGTTATAACTGGCCTAGACAGCATATTAAAGAGCAGAGACATTAGTTTGCCAACAAAGGTCCATCTAGTCAAGGCTATGGTTTTTCCAGTTGTCATGTATGGATGTGAGAGTTGAATTATAAAGAAAGCTGAGCGCCAAAGTATTGATGCTTTTGAATTGTGGTGTTGGAGAAGACTCTTGAGAGTCCCTTGGACTGCAAGGAGATCCAACCAGTCCATCCTAAAGGAGATCAGTCCTGGGTATTCAATGGAAGGACTGATGTTGAAGCTGAAGCTCCAATTTGGCCACTTGATGCGAAGAGCTGACTCGTTTGAAAAGACCCTGATGTGGGAAAGAGTGAAGGCAGGAGGAGAAGGGGAGGACAGAAGATGAGATGGTTGGATGGCATCTACTCAATGGACATGAGTTTGGGTAAACTCCAGGAGTTGGTGATGGATACGGAGGCTTGGGGTTGCAAAGAGTCAGAGACGACTGAGCAACTGAACTGAGCTGAACTGATATAATTTTAAAATTGATACAAACAGATTATTTGATTGTATTATACACACTGCAACTTGAGTTTTTCAGATTCAGTTTTATGTTTTTGTTGCATCTGTTTATATATGATAAATGTACCTTGATTCTTTTAACTGCAGTGTAGTTATCCCTGGTATAATTATACTACATTTTTTTTTCTGCCTATTCCTCCACTGTTTGTTTGCTCACACAAACATTGAGATTGTTTCCAAATTTTTGTTACCATCAGTTTTACAGTATCAATAATTTTCTTTGGAGTTAACAAGATTCAGAATTTCTAAGACCTAAACATATGCATTTTAAAATTTGTTTTTCAAAATGGCTATATCAGTTTTTTTCTCCTGTCTGAAGAACAGGACAGTTTTCAAATAAATTTATATGCAAACAGTAGTCATTTAGAAGAAAACAGAACTTCCCCGGGACAAAGTTATATTATCCATGGCAAGGTGAGTTGAAGTTTTTGACAAGGACTTCCTGTGGGATTAATCTGTAGTCACTGGTACAGCATTTCTAGGTGATCGTGTCAAAGACTGGACAGAAATGACCATAGAAGCAGCCACCAGTATTGCTCTGTTTGCCAGCTGATTGGTACTTTTTAGGAAGCTAATGAAATCTGAACAATCACATTGTATAACAACTTCACATCAACCTTCAGATGACCCAACTCATACTTTGACCTATTAGAGGTTGAGCATGATAAGCTGGTGTTGGTGACTTACTAAAGCATGCAGCCACCTCTGCCAGAAGGTTGAATTAAGCAGCTACAGAAAAGACAGTTGTGAAAGATTCATCAATCACAGTATGTCTATTATTGGCATTAAAACACCTTCTAACTGTAGCATATATTTGCATTGATTGCTACAGGCTGTGAGTAACATGCTCTCTTTCCTGCTTGCACTGCACTCACTGCCTTGACTAGAAGCTGGTATATGTGGGCTGATTTCCTTTCTTCCTTGGAGTCCATATCTGCATTGTAGTGACCAGGGAATATTAAATGAAATACATTTATATTGAGTGACAACTTGGTGTGCAACCATCAAAATAAAATGTTATGGAGAACAATTCTTTAACAACTAGAAACTGGAGCATATGCTCTGTCAAAAATTTTTGTTTGAATTTTTTTTCTTTTCTTAAAAAATATTTCTGTTTTTATGGTAGATCCTTGTTGATTATTTAGTTTAAATATAACAGTGCATATATGTCAATAACAAACTCCCAATCCATCCCTCTCCCCTACCCTTTCCCTCTGGTAACCATAAATTCATTCTCTAAGTCTGTGAGTCTGTTTCTGTTTTGTAAATAAGTTCATTTGTTTAATTTTATTAAGATTCCATGTATAAGTGATAACATATGATATTTGTCTTTGTCTGACTTACTTCACTTGGTATGAAAATCTCTAGGCCTATCCATGTTGCTGCAAATGGCATTGTTTCACTCTTTTTAATGGCTGAGCTATATTCTATAGAATATATTATATATATATATATATTTTTTTTTTCAAAGATGTTTTGTGCAAATTTAGTGTCAGAGGCAATCTGGGAGATGCTGTTAGACAGTAATGTATTCTATATGGAAAAATGTGAAAAGAATGCCTAGAATTGGGATTTTCAATGACCATGTTTATACTGTCTTAACAACTTTCTCATATTACTGTTCCTATGATGATGGGAGCTGATCTGTGTTCTTACAAAGCTGAATAAGGGTGTGTGTGTGTGTGTGTGTGTGTGTTTATGAAGCAAATAGGCCAGAAAAAGGAGCCAAAAATATTTTTGGTTCATTTTTGTAATCCTTACATTGCACATTTTACACTGATGCCTCTGAGCACTTTTCATATGTTGAATTCAGACTTTTATTTCTCAGTGGTCAATGATTTGTTTGAACTATAATACAGTGGTACCAAATATATGTCTATGGTTTAATTTCAGGAACATCTTCATTTTTCTGCATATAACAGTGTTTATTTGTATAACTCAAAATGTCTTCTTACTTTTTATTTATTTTATAAAAACAGTCCATTGGAAAAAATAAAAGTTCCATTACTTATAATAATAAAAAGAAAGAATTTACTATGATGGTAATGGAGATAAAGATAGATGCCATTAATCTCAACTGGGTGCTTCATGGACAAACTGTTACTCAGCATTAGTTTCTGTACTTTAAAGTGTAACATCTAACTAGAGTTTTATTTGGAAATGTTTTGCAGAAAACATGTTTTTTGTTTTGTTTTGTTTTGTTTTTTTTTTACATCATGGTGTTTTCTCTTCCTAGGAACTCAACAGTTTCCCACTAGTAAGATCTCCTTGCACCCCAAAGCTTTGTCGTTTGTGCGAAAATAACTTTCTGCCTGCTTGTGGCAATGCTGGGGAGAGGTGAGTTGAAATGAAGCCTCGGGGTAAAATATTGGACAGAAGGATCATCTGGGAGAAAGCTCTAAGACCAAAGGCAGGCCTTCTCAAACCTCAAGGTACAACACTGGCGAGAAGGCACTTGCCATCAGGTCATTAACAGTTTTCAACAATATGGAGTCACGAAGTGGAGCAAATCCCCAAAGCTTCTTTGGTAAAAGTTAAACTATAAATACACAACACCACGCATAACAGTTCCTTGAATTATTCTTGCTTTCTCTCTTCCTGTTGCCTGAGTGGATGCTGAGTCGCTTAAGTCATGTCCAACTCTTTGTAACAGCGTGGACTTCTCTATCTGTGGGGTTCTCCAGGCAACAATACTGAAATGGGTTGCCATGCCCCTTGTCAGGGGATCTTCCTGACCCAGGGACTGAACCTGCACGTCACATGCCTTCTGCATTGGCAGGCATGTTCTTTACTAGCACTACCTGGGAAGCCCTCTCTTTCTGTTAACACACGTCTAATCTGATAGAAAACCAGGATGACTTTTTAAAAAAGGTCTTCTCAGAATATAACTGCTTCTTATCACGTCCACTGTTAAACCTGCCCAAGCCCCCATTTCCTCTCACCTGAATTTCTGAAATAGTCTGTTATTCCACACTTGCCCCCATAGTCACATCAGGCAGAGTGAGTCTTTCAGAAGGGTTAGGTTCCTCTGCTCAAAACCTTGCCAATGGCCGCTCATCTTAGAGAGAAAGATGAAGACTTTGAAACAAGCCACAGTCCCATGTATCCTGGAGGTTGTATATCTCTGCTACGCCACACCTCTAACTTCAGTGTTCTCGGACCTCCTTCCATCACTTTCTCCTGCTTCTGTCACTTCAGATCATCATAGAGGCATTGGTCTCTTTGTTCTTCCTTGAACTTGTCAAGCATATTACCCTTAGAAGCCTGTTCCTTAGATGCCTACATGACTGGCACCTTACCATTTTTTGGTCTTTACTCAATGTGTGTGTTCAGTTGCTCCATCATGTCTGACTCTTTAATGACCCCATGGATTGTAGCTCACCAGGCTCCTCTGTCCATGGGATTTCCCAGGCAAAAATACTGGAGTGGGTTGCCATTTCCTCCTTCAGGGGATCTTCCCAACCCAGGGATTGAACGCATTGGCAAGAGGATTCTTTATCGTAGAGCCATCTGGGAAGCTTAGGGATTGAACCTGCCTGTCTTACATCTCCTGTATTGGCAAGTGTGTTCTTTACCACTAGTGGGACCTGGAAAGCCCTTTTTACTTAAATATGATTGCCTAAACACCACCCTTATGTCAGAAAGCAAAGAAATAAAAAGCCTCTTGATGAAAGTGAAAGAGGAGAGTGAAAAAGTTGGTTTAAAACTCAACATTCAAAAAACTAAAATCATAGCATCCAGTCCCATCACTTCATGGCAAATAAATGGGAAACGATGGAAACAGAGACAGACTTTATTTTCTTGGGCTCCAAAATCACTGCAGATGGTGACTGCAACCATGAAATTAAAAGAAGCTTGCTTCTTGGAAGAAAAGCTGTGACCAACCTAGACAACATATTAAATACCAGACACATTACCTTACCAACAAAGGTCCATCTAGTCAAAGCTATGGTTTTTTCAGTAGTCGTATATGGATATAAGAGTTGGACCATAAAGAAAGCTGATCATGGAAGAATCGGTGCTTTTAAACTGTGGTATTGGAGAAGATTTCAAGAATCTCAAGGAGTCCATTGGACAGCAAGGAGATCCAACCAGTCAATCCTAAAGGAGATCAGTCCTGATTATTCATTAAAAGGATTGATGCTGAAGCTGAAACTCCAATACTTTGGCCATTTGATACGAAGAACTGACTCATTGGAAAAGACCCTGATGCTGGGACAGATTGAAGGCAGGAGGAGAAGGGGATGACAGAGGATGAGATCGTTGGATGGCATCACTGATTCAATGGACATGGGTTTGAGTAAGCTCTGGGAGTTGGTGATGGACAGGGAAGCCTGGTGTGCTGTAGTCTATGGTTCACAAAGAGTTGGACATGACTGAGCAAATGAACTGAACTGAACTTAAATGAGGTCTATCCTGACCACTCTGTTTAACCAAAATAACCCTTTTATTTTAGTATAGTTTCAGATTTACAGAGAAGTTGCAGAGATAGTACAAAGTTCCCACCTACTTCATTCCCAACTTCTTCTATTTTTCACATTAGTGTGGTACATTTGTCACAACAAACAAACCAATATTGATACATTATTATTCACTGAAGTCCAAACATTATTCAGATTTTTGCATTTTTACCAAGGTTCTTTTTCTGTTCTAGAATCTTCTCCATGATACCCATTGCATCTAGTCTTCATGTGGCTTTAGCTTCTCCTGGGCTATCAGTTTCTCACACTGTCCTTCTTTTGGATGACATTAGCAGTTTCAAGGCATACTGGTTAGGTTTTCTGTAGGAGGTCTCTCAGTTAATATACTTTCTACTGTGGTTCTCATAATTAGGCTGGATTAATATGTTTCAGGGATGAAAACCACAAAGCTAAAGTTTCATTTTCATCACATCGTGCCATAATACATACTATCAACCTGACTTGGTTGAGGTTATGATTGTCAGGGTTCTCCAATGTAGAATTACTCTTTTGTTCTTGCTTTCCACAGAGAATTCTTCAAAGGAATGTCACTAAGCTCAGTTTACAATGAAGAAGTTAAGAGTTATGCTCTATCTGCTTAAGGAAAGAGTGTGTGCCTGCTCATTTGTCCAACTCTTTGTGATGGCATTGATGGTAGCCTGCCGGGCTCCTCTGTCCATGGGATTTTTTAAGCAAGAATACTGGAGTGGGTTGCCACTTCTTTCTCCAGGGGATCTTCCAAACCCAGGGATTGAACTTGTGTCTCCCGTGTCTCCTGCATTGCAGGTGAATTCTTTGTCACTGAGCTATCAGGGAAGTCCAAGGACAGAGTATCTACATAAATTATTTGGAACTCTGCACAGGAAATTGTCAATGTATGTATCTATTTGATCATCAGAGTTGACTCATTATTATGTATTTTGTACTATGATTTATAATCCAATACTGTATTACTTATTTATTGCTCAAACTGTTCCAGCTTTGGCCATTGGGAGCTTTCAGTTAGCTCCTATATCTCTTTGAAACAAGTCCATCACTTGTGTGTGTGTGTGTGTGTGTTAGAATGTGGAACATTTCCTTACTTTCTGGCACAATAGTATGCTGCAGGCTTATCTCCTCTATTCCTGGCTCCAGCTTCGGTGTCAGCCATTTCTCTAAGGAGTCTTGATCCCTTTTATTAAAGACTGGATAAGAAACCAAGATCTGAGCTCTGGCCATGTTTGTTACTATGGGATATTTTTGCCTTTAGGCTCTCTGTTTCAAAATAAGGAAATATAGCAACCAGTCTTTTGTAATATTGCTCTCACACATCGTTGAGTCCTTACACCCTTTGCTCACTTTTATTTCACATAACATGCATCACCTAATTATATTCTATCTATTTGCCTACTTATGTATGTATGCACATATTTAAGAAAATGTGAGTAAATCAACATTAATATACAAGTAGAAATAGCATCCATGGTGATTTCCCTTTCCTAGGGGTAAAATTTGATAGGGAAGATTAGCAGTATTACTTTCAAATGCAAAGCGCAACACTGTCATTAGCAGTCCTGAGAAATAAAAGCCAAATTTCACTATACACAAGCAATAAATTAAACATCCTTTAAAAATCTTCCTTTAGCCTCAAAGATAAGTAAATATATTTAAAATAAGATATTTTAGAAATGAATACAAATGACATATGCAAATAACTATGCATATGTATTCAAGGTTGGATTATAATAGAAAAAATAATCAATTGAATTTGACAATTTTCTCTGAACGTACTTTAAAGTCCTTGAGACTTTATGAAAGTCCAGGAAGATGCCCTGGAGAAAGAAGTGGTACTTGATATTTTTAGTAAGTAGAAGTTTTAATTCCTAAATCTAAAAGCAATGCAAAACTTTTCTTAATAGCATTATGATTGGACAGAAAGACCTGTTTTGATACTTGTATATTCATGACATTTAAAATGGCTACATATTACCCCAGTGTATCATTATATAGTGTCATAATTATTAACTAGATCACTATCAATGGATATTTATACTGTTTCTTATGATGTATTCAACAATACCTTACTGAACATTCTTGAATTAATATTAATTATTTAAGGACAGATCCCTTCAAGTGAAATTTTTTGTGTCAATGTGGATAGATAATATTTTATTTCATGTTTCTAAAGTGCTCTTCATGAATATAGAAACTTTACACTTGTATCAAGAATATGTGAAAATAACCAGTTCCCCACATGTCCGCTAATATTGTGTAATATCATTCTTTTACATTTTTGCTAATCTGGACTTTAATTTGCTTTTCTTCTTTACTATCAGTGAGTATAAACATCTTTTCCGGAATGTGTTGATCATTTGCCCTCCTTTGGTGAATTGCCTTTTCATCTTATTATTCTATTTTTATATTGTGATTTCTAAGGTGTCTTTCTTCCTAATATGTAAGAATTAATTGTATATTAAGAATATCGACAGCCTATCATATGTTGCCAATGCTTTTCTAGTGAGTCATTTGATTTTTGACTTTCTATCTGGTATTTTTTTAAGTATAAAACTTTTATTTTTAAGGTAACCAGTCTCTTTCATTATGATGTCTGCATTGGCATCACATTTAAAAAGGTAATAGAAAAATTCCATCTTAGTTCATACTTACAATTGCAATATGAACATATGCTTATGTTTTGGAGCATATTTGTGGTGTTTTGGAGAGCTAAATATATGAGCAATGGAGTTCAAATTGCCATCTTAGAACCAGATATCTTTTTTATTTGTAAATGAAATAAGATTTTAAAATTTAAACAGTTTGTAGACCTCTTAACCTTTTATTGTTTAAAGATGATAAAAAAGGTACTTTGAATTCTTTCACTTTATATCAGTGTTGATATGTAAAAAGAGTTGTTTACGAATCATATGAATATAAATTTTTTGTTCTTAATACTTTTTTTTGCCAGAAGAACTTGAATTCAATTATTTATTTCCATTGTTAAAAAAAAGCACTTTTAAAAAGAAACAAATTAATATAGTAAATGTGGAAATTTTTGTATTCAGTTCACCTTGTTGAAATAAATGGAATTATATGTTATTACTGGCAACTGAAGGATAGGGATGTTATATAAATTCACATTTGTGCTTACACTTACAGTTGTTATAAAACCGTGAATCAAACAGGCACACTGAGTATTTATTTATTAGTGATTTTATATTGATTCTTCAGTCTCTGTTGAAACATATAGTCCAAGGGTTGTATATTAATAGATATTCTGTACCCAGAATTCATAATGTTTCTCTTCCTTATATTTCATGGAGATCAGGAATCTCTAAGACTTGTCTATTTTTTAATCCCTGCCTTCCAAAGCGTGCTTCCTTATGAGAGGATAAGAATGTGCAGAACCCTGAGGGGAGTGGACTAAAGAAGACTGAAAAATTGTGAGAAACCGTGGAGTGGGGGGAAATGAAAAAGTAAGAAGTCAAAAGATATCCAGAGAAACAAGTAATAAACTCCAATGCAAGTTTGGCCTTGGCATACAAAATGAAGTAGGGCAAAGGCTACCAGAGTTTTGCCTAGAGAACATGCTGATCTTTGAAAAAATTCTCTTCCAACAACACAAAAGACGACTCTGCATGGACATCACCAGATGGTTGATACCAAAATCAGATTGACTAGGTTCTTTGCAAGTGAAGATGGAGGAGCTCTATTCAGTCAGCAAAAACAAGACCAGGAGCTGACTGTGGTTCAGATCATGAACTCTTTATTGCCAAATTCAGACTTAAATTGAAAAAGGTAGGGAAAAACCACTAGGTCATTCAGGTATGACCTAAATCAAATCCCTTACAATTAAACAGTGGAAATGACAAGTCGATTCAAGGGATTAGATCTGATAGAGTACTTGAAGAACTATGGATGGAGGTTCATAGTCTTGTTTAGGAGATGATGGTCAAAACCATCTCCAAGAAAAACAAATGCAAAAAGGCAAAAGTGTTGTCTGAGGAGGCTGTAAAAATAGCTGAGCAAAAAAGAGAAGAGAAAGGCAAAAGATAAAAGGAAAGATATATCCATCTGAATGCAGAATAGCAAGGAGAGATAAGAAAGCCTTCTTAAGTGTTCGATGCAAAGATATAAAGGAAAACGATAGAATAGGAAAGACTAGAGATCTCTTCAAGAAAATTAGAGATACCAAGGGAACTTTTCATGCACAGATGGGCACAATAAAGGACATAAACAGTGTGGACCTAACAAAAGCAGAAGATATTAAGAAGAGGTGGCAAGAATACACAGAACTATACAATGAGATCTTCATGACCCAGATAACCATGATGGTGTGATCACTCACTTAGAGCCAGACATCCTGAAGTGCGAAATCAAATGGGCCTTAACAAAGTATCACTATGAACAAAGCTAGTAGAGGTGTAGGAATTCCAGATGAGCTTTTGAAAATCCTAAAAGATGATGCTGTTAAAATTCTGTACTCAATATACCAACAAATATGGAAAACTCAGCAGTGGTCACAGGACTGGAAAAGGTCAGGTTTCATTCCAATCCCAAAGAAAAGCAATGCCAAAGAATATTAAAACTACTACACAATTGCACTCATTTCACACACTAGCAAAGTAATGCTCAAAGTTCTCCAAGCTAGCCTTCCACAGTATGTGAACTGAAAACCTTCAGATGTTCAAGCTGGTTTTAAAAAAGGCAGAGGAACCAGAGATCAAATTGTCAACTTCTACTGGATTATAGAAAAAGCAAGAGAATTTCAGAAAAACACCTACTGCTGCTTCATTGACTATGCTAAATCCTTTGACTGTGCATTACAACAAAATGTGGAAAACTCTTAAAGAGATGGGAATACTAGACCACTTGACCTGTCTCCTGAGAAACCTGTATGCAGGTCAAGAATCAATAGTTAGAACTGGACATGGAACAACAGACTGGCTCCAAATTGGGAAAGGAGCACGTCAAGGCTGTATATTGCCACCCTACTTATTTAACTTAATGCAGAGTACATCATATGAAATGTGGGGCTGGATAAAGTACAAACCAGAATCAAGACTGCCGGGAGAAATATCAGTATGCAGGTGATACTATTCTTATGGCCAAAAGGGAAGAGGAACTAAAAAATCTCTTGATGAAGGTGAAAGAAGAGAATGAAAATGCTAGCTTAAAATTCACCTTAAAAAAATTGAGATTATAGCATCTGGTCCCATCACTTCATGGCAAATGGATGGGTAACAATGGAAACAGTGACAGACTTTATTTTCTTGGGCTCCAAAATCACTGCAGATGGTAACCGCAGCCATGAAATTAAAAGATGCTTGTTTCTTGGAAGAAAAGCTATGACAAACCTAGACAACATATTAAAAAGCAGAGACATTACTTTACTGACAAAAGTCTGTCTAGTCAAAGCTATGGCTTATCCAGTAGTCATATATGGATGTGAGAGTTGGACCATAAAGAAAGTTGAGCACCGAAGTATTGATGCTTTTGAATAGTGGTGTTGGAGAAGAGTCTTGAGAGACCTTTGGACTGCAAGGATATCAAACCAGTCAATCCGAAAGGAAATCAATCCTGAATATTCACTGGAAACTCTGATGCTGAAGCTGAAGTTCCAATGCTTTGGGCACCTGATTCGAAGAGCTGACTCATTAGAAAAGACCTTGATGCTGGGACAGATTGCAAGCAGAAAGAAAAGGGGATGACAGAGGATAAGATGGTTGAAAAGTATCACCGACTCAATGTACATGAGTTTGAGCAAGCTCTTGAGATGGAGAAGGACAGGGAAGCCTGATGTGTTGCAGTCCATGGGATTGCAGAGTTGGACATGAGTGAACACTGAACAATGACATGATGTGGGCTGAGCATTCCACTTTTGTAAGCTCTCACTTCTCCTCACGCCCTTCTAGGTCTCAAAGTCTGGACCTCTTTGATGGTGACATGCCAGGCTGCCACTGCTGGGCATGCCAGCAGACCACTGACGAGAGGCTACTGTGGATCCGGCCCCCTAGAGCCTTTGTTGGAAAACAGACTGAGAGCACAATTGGCGATCTTTAGATTCCACTCCAAATAATGATATTTACACAGTTGAGACAGAGTACTCAATGGGGTGGGCTGAAGATCCTGAATTAGCCACATTGATCTGGGCAAGTGATGGATATGTTCCCCACTGCAGGGAAGAAGCATGCAGAATGAAGAGCTTTATCTTCTATTTAAAAACTCCATGGACAAATCCATCAGGCTCTTTGACAGGTAAATTAAGCAGGGTTCCAGTTTCCAAGGAGCCCAACTCATATTCCCCTTCAGGAGCTTAACTGGCTTTAAAACCTGCCTCAGAATTTATGCGTCTCGGTCTTCCCCATGGTCAGAGCCAATTCACTGGAAGCCACCCACAGCTGCTGCCGTTTCTCCTGGATGTGGCTATTCCTGTAACAGACAGGCTTTTCTTCTTGAACAACCCACCCAGAGGGTAAGTCGTTTCTTTGCTGAGCTTGGGGAAAGCTGTGGCAGTTACAAGGCACATTTTGGTCACTGATGGACCGTGACATTGAAGTCAGTAAATTCCATTTGGGGACAGAGATTCCCAGACCTTGCTTTCACTAGGACTGAAGAAATCATAGCCCCAGTCCAAAAAAGAGAAAAAGAAAATAACAAACTACACAGGTCTCTTTCCTGAAGAGTGATATTCTGAAGGGAGTGGGAACTCCCTAAATCAACTAATTATGTGTCAGATATTTATTAAGCATGTAGAGTATATAGCTGCCTGAAACATGAAAATGAATGATAAATAATACATCAGAGGTCTTGTCCACAAGGAATAAAATCCTCAGACCCCATGTACATGTCTCATAAGTGTTAGCACCTAATTAGCTTGCAAGCTAAGGGCAATGCGCTGGTCATTGCAGAGAAATACAAATGAATGACATTATACACATCTTCCTATTCTCTGCCTCTTCATCACAGTGACTACCATCTCTTTCAGGTTTTCCATGAGCCTAGCCCTGAACGAAACACTTTAATTTAAGCCTTGTATAATTGTATCAATTATTCAGTATTTATCTGATGTGACAGGTGAGGCGATAGACGCTCAGGATGTTTCATCCATTCCTTTTTTATTTTTCAACTGATATCGAGTGTCAGAGGCTGTTCTGGGGTCTTACTCTACAGGTCTGGGAGCTCCAGAATTTCTCAGGCACCAAGTTATGTCTCTGTTCACATCACCTCCTCCTGGTGGCTGTGCCCCATTTCAAACCCGAAGGTAGCACAAAGCCTAGACTTAGGATGGGAACTATGCCATTGGGGGTACTGTGGGACCCTGATTAACCAGAACAACGTTCATCTTCATTAAATATATATAACCAAGGAGGGCTTCCTTGGTAGCTCAGATGGTAAAGAATCGTCTGTAATTCAGGATACCAGGGTTCGATCCCTGGGTTTGGAAGATCCCATGGATAAGGGAATGGCTACCCACTCTAGTATTCTTGCCTGGACAATCCTATGGCCAGAGAAAACTGGAGGGCTACAGTCTATGGAGAAGGAAATGGCAATCCACTCCAGTATTCTTGCCTGGAGAATCCCATGGACGGAGAAGCCTAGTAGGTTACAGTCCACGGGGTCGCAAAGAGTCGGACACGACTGAGCGACTTCACCTTCACAGTCTATGGGGCCACAAAAAGTCAGACACGACTGAACAATTCACACTTTAACAACCAAGGAAGGAAAGAAGGCAATTATATTTCATAAAAAGGGCAGGAACAAATGTGACTTCCCGGTTCTTTCATTTTAACAACACTTGAATAATGCAGATTCTACATTTCCTGAGTACTTTGATTAAAGACAACTCCTTGCACACATCTTCTTAGTCTTCTGAATTTGTCAGGGTGAACCCCAATGCTACCACTCCAGCAAGGATTTCCCTGTCTATTCTAATAAGAATAAGGTTGTTACAGGCATCCAGGCATAGATCTACAGTGTCGGTTGAATCCTGTAGGTTTTATTTTAAATAATAATTATTCTTAATTATGGGTCTTTTTGTCTCTCTCCCTTGTGTACTCAGTCGCTCAGTCATGTCAAACTCTGCGACTCCCTGGATTGTCTACAAAAGAGTCATTTATTTCTCGTGTACCTCTTATCCTAAGCTCAGTGCAGAGAAGAGAGGGGATGTTTAGTAGACATGCTCTTGAATAGATATTTTATCCACAGGGAAATATGGCAATCTAGTGAACACACCTATGTGTAGGGTAGAACAATTGTTAGACTTGTCTGAATAACTGTCTTCACATAATGTGGAAAGAAACTGGGCTTTCTATATTACCGACGTGCTTTCTACATTATCATAGACAATGGAGGCTGCTGTGAAACGTGGCTTGTGAAAAGAATGCATATGTCAAGCTCTAAAATATGCAGTGCCACACATCACGAGGATTGACACACAGACAAAATCTATGTAAATGAACCACTGATCAAAGATAAACTTGTTAGGGAAGCAGACTTTCCATGACACCAATCTATACATTTCTGAAGTTTTCACTGCATTATTCATTTATAGGAAGTGTTCATGGGTCTTGGCATTTACTTTTAGGGAAAGTGTATAATAAATAGACTTTGGAACGTCTTCTTAAGCACAGTCTTCTCTGAGGGCAGGATTTAGCACATTTGGGGATAAGACAATTTGGAATACATTATTTAAACAAACGGGTTCTGGAATTGAACTGTTGGGTTTAAAATTCAGGTGCTATGTATTTTATAACTTTGGTGAGTCTCAGTTTTCTCAAAAGTGAAATTGGGAGGGTAAGATGATCATAGCTTTCATCTAATGTGTGTGTGTGTGTATGCGTGTAAGAGAGAGGACTGAGAAAATCTTGACAAAAGTACTTATGGTGTTTGGTACTATATGATACACTTTTGCTGCTGCTGCTGCTGCTAAGTCGCTTCAGTCGTGTCCGACTCTATGTGACCCCATAGATGGCAGCCCACCAGACTCCCCCGTCCCTGGGATTCTCCAGGCAAGAACACTGGAGTGGGTTGCCATTTCCTTCTCCAACGCATGAAAGTGAAAAGTGAAAGTGAAGTCGCTCAGTTGTGTCCGACTCCTAGCAACCTCATGGACTGCAGCCCACCAGGCTCCTCCATCCATGGGATTTTCCAGGCAAGAGTACTGGAGTGGGGTGCCACTGCCTTCTCCGTGATACACTTTTACTTAGGTTTAATTACATTGAACGATTTTCTTTTTTAAATCTGTTGTTTGCTACTGCTAAGTCACTTCAGTTGTGTCCAACTCTGTGCAACCCCATAGACAGCAGCCCACCAGGCTCCCCCGTCCCTGGGATTCTCCAGGCAAGAACACTGGAGTGGGTTGCCATTTCCTTCTCCAATGCATGAAAGTGAAAATAGTGAAAGTGAAGTC
>SJYX01006973.1:427957-438419 GCA_006410675.1 Oreotragus oreotragus
TAAGTCGCTTCAGTCGTGTCCGACTCTATGTGACCCCATAGACAGCAGCCCACCAGGCTCCCCCGTCCCTGGGATTCTCCAGGCAAGAACACTGGAGTGGGTTGCCATTTCCTTCTCCAATGCATGAAAGTGAAAATAGTGAAAGTGAAGTCCCTCAGTCGTGTTCGACCCTCAGCGACTCCATGGACTGCAGCCCTCCAGGTTCCTCTGTCCATGGGATTTTCCAGGCAAGAGTTTATCGGAGTATAATTGCTGTGTTAGCTTCTACTGTACAACAAAGTGGATCAGCTGTATGTATACATTTATCCTTTCCTCCCCCTCATCCTACTGCTCTAGGTCATCACAGAGCACTGAGCTGAGTTCCCTGTGCTATCCAGCAGCTTCCCAATAGCTATCTATTTGAAACATGGCAGTGTCTATATGTCAGTGCTACTCTCCCAATTCATGCCATCTTCCCCTTCCCCCTGCCCTTCTGGGTCCACATATCTGTTCCCTTTGTCTGCATCTCTGTTCTTGCCCTGCAAATAGATGCATCTGTATCATTTCCCAAAGTTTGCTAAAACATCTATTTGTATGAACCTATTTGTCTTCCACCTCTAACTTACTTTTCTCTTCTCCTCTGATTTCCTCCCAAGTGCCAGCAATACTTGACTCTTAGGAGAAGGCAGGGTGCTGTCTCAGAAAAATTGAAGACAAAGCATATAGCTTTCTAGGGCATGTGCTGTGAGGGGCTGTGGTTGAGTGATCCATTTAGGAAATGATCTCATCCAATGAAATCATTGTCATCTTTTAGATTAGTCGTCATCTTGGGAAGCACAGACTCCAGCACCCAGCAGGGATTGTGTGTTTGATTGATTGATGGCATTAATCGCCATGATTCTTTAGCCAACCCTGTAACCATTCTTGTTGCCACATGACTTGCAGTGCTTCTCCTGAGATAGAAGCAGCATGTTTCACTCAGGGTTGGCCATGTATCTTGTGCTGGACATAAGAATGTTAGCTGATAGAACTAATAGAAACTGAAACAAAACAAAAAAAAAACCTATTAGACATTTCTGCTTCTTCTTTAGTCCCTCCGTCTTCTTATGAAAACCTGCCTGGACTAAGCTGAGGCATTTGAAATAGCCTCAAAACCATCCTAGATCAGTTGTGTAAGGTCCTGTCAACCTAGGCCAAAATATTGGAGTGGGTAGCCTTTCCCTTCTCCAGGAGATCATCCCAATCTAGGGATTGAACCCAGATCCCACTCCAGTGTTCTTGCCTGGAAAGTTCAATGGATGGGGAGCCTGGTGGGCTGCAGTCCATGGGGTTGCTAAGGGTCAGATACGACTGAACAACTTCACTTTCGCTTTTCACTTTCATGCATTGGAGAAGGAAATGGCAGCCCACTCCAGTGTTCTTGCCTGGAGAATCCCAGGGACAGGGGAGCCTGGTGGGCTGCCGTCTATGGGGTTGCACAGAGTCGGACACAACTGAAGTGACTTAGCAGTAGCAGCTCCCACGCCGCAGGCGGATTCTTTATCAGCTGAGCCACAAGGGAAGCCCATAAACAAGTCAGGATGTCTAAATGAGACCAGGAGATTGTGCATCTAGGCCAGCCTAAATCACCCAACTGAAGATTCGTGAGCCAAATGAATATGCATAGTTTTAAGTTACTGAAAGTTGGAACAGTTTGTTACTCAGTATTATTGTAGACATACATAAATTACATTGAATATGAGATGGATAGGCTCATGGAACCTTATGTAGACTCTTTCTAACGTATAACATTTATCATGTTGTACCTAAATGGCTCTATATTAGTTAAGCCCTGACTATCTCATCAACCACATCCCTTTTTCTCCCTACACTCCAAAACTACTTCTCTCAAATTTGTACTTATATTTATGAATATAACATATTATAAGTCTTAGACTTTGTTTCCTGGAAAGACCACTTGCAATGAAGTAAATTTCCACTTGTTCCTTGGTTCTTATTTTAGGAATCATTTTTTTTTTTGGAAAGCCTATGTAGACCCTGTAAGAGAAGTTTAGGTAACTCTCCTCTAGGTTACCTAACACAGCACTTCATGGTTTCACTTTCTTGGTTCTTATCATATGTTGGTGTCATTGCCTGTTTCCTGGCTTCACTGGGATCCATGTTCCTAGAGAGCTAAAGACTTTTATTTTGTGTTTTATGAACCATTGCCTTTTCAGTATAAAGCTCAGTGTCTGGCACACAATTTGTGCTCAACTAATAGATGTCAAAGGAATAAATGAAAAGATGTTGAATTCATGGGCAAATGGGAGAAATGATGGTATTGTGAAGGTCCATGTCCCAGGACAAAGATAAAAAGTGAAATTGACAGGAAAGAAAATGTTATGCTCTTCTGCAAATTGGTAATGTTGAAGCCACACAGAATAGTCTCTCCCACTCTCCAGACCTTTTCTATAGGTTTCAGGCAAAGATCAGATACCATCCAGATTACTAAACTAAAAGAGTTCTTGTTTTATAAGCAAAGGAAAAAAAATATAAGTAAATCACCTTTGGGGGCAATCAGAGTGGCATCTGTCAATTAAGCAACATGGACGGGGCTTTACTCCTTTCTTAAATAAATTAAAGAAAATGAGAAAGTAAGATCCCATTTAGAACTTCTTTTACAAACAGTTGCTTCCAAATTTTGGATATTATTTTAGACATTGAATTTATAGATTAAAATAAAAAAAAACAGAATGCAAACAAATTGAGGATCACAAATCTTTTGCCCTAAAGACTTTTTTCCTATGTTACCAGGAAAATTAATGAGTGTGTGATTTGGGCATTCATCATCTTATGGTCGCATGGGGATGATCCGGAGGGATGATGTGGGGTGGGAGGTGGGAGTGGGGGTTCACGTTTGGGAGTTCATGTACACCCGTGGTGGATTCATGTCAATGTATGCCAAAACCAATACAGTACTGTAAAGTAAAATAAAGTACAAATAAAAAAAAGAAAAAAGAAACTCTTCAGGATTTTCTAACCAGTCTTATTTAACCCAGTGTGTTTGCAAATGAATGGAATACACATTTGATGTCCTAAGTCTATTCTGACTCACTTGTGCTCCAGCAATTAGAATTCAGCTCCCTCGAGTCTGAGTCTTTCCTTTGGACTTCCTACACTTTTATTTTCTTGATAATTTAGATCATTAAAATGTGAATTTTAACCCACTGTTTTTATTATTTACAGAGGATAATTGATTTGCAATGCTGTGTCGGTTTCTGCTGTACAACAACCTGAAGCAGCTGTAAATATGCATATATACTCTCTCTCTGGAGCCTCTCTCCCACCAAGCCCCTGATCCCACCCACTTCCCAGTCCCATCTCTCTAGGTCATCACAGAGCACCAGGCTGAGTTCCCTGGGCTTTACAGTAGCTTCCCACTAGCTATCTAGAAGGCAATGGCACCGTACTCTAGTACTCTTGCCTGGAAAATCCCATGGACGGAGGAGCCTGGTAGGCTGCAGCCCATGGGGTCGCTAAGAGTTGGACATNATCTAGAAGGCAATGGCACCGTACTCTAGTACTCTTGCCTGGAAAATCCCATGGACGGAGGAGCCTGGTAGGCTGCAGCCCATGGGGTCGCTAAGAGTTGGACATGACTGAGTGACTTCACTTTCACTTTTCACTTTCATGCATTGGAGAAGGAAATGGCAACCCAGTCCAATGTTCTTGCCTGGAGAATCCCAGAGACGGGGGAGCCTGGTGGGCTGCCGTCTATGGGGTCACACAGAGTCGAACACGAATGAAGTGGCTTAGCAGCAGCAGTAGTGTATATAGATATATCAATGCTATTCTCCCAATTCATACCCCTCCTTCTTCCTCCACTGGTCCACAGTTCATTCTCTACATCTGTGTCTCTTTTCCTGCCCTGCAAATGAGATTATCAGTACCATTCTTCTAGATTCCATATATATGATTGCTTACCCTTTCTTACCTTATAAATAAAAATAATTCCCCGAAGCTGTGATTGCCTAAGTTAACCCAAATGATAGTGAGAAAGGCAAAATCTGGCCCTGAAAATTTGCAGCTCTTTCAGTGTGTGTGTGTATGTGTGTGTGTGTTTACCACAATGGACTCTCTTTGACCCCTTTCCTCACACATTCCATTGTGTTGTGCAGAATCTGCATGGCTGGAATGAATACAAGTGGAAGGGGAAGTTAAATCCATCTAAACTTTAAAATGTAAGGGAGATTTAACATTCTTATGTCCTCTGGAATGCTGTGGCACATTCATGGTTCATGTAGTCAGCAAACTAAAGGTCGGGCTTTCACTGATATTCAGCATAAAGTATGTTGTAATGTTGACAGGCTATATTTTTACAGTGGTGCTAAAAGATTAAAATAAATATATACCAATGTTGATCCTAACAAATGTATGCACTGCAGCTAATAGAGGTAACATCAGTTTTTAAGTCTGTAATTGTTTATCCATATGTTGCAAATGGTAGTTTTTCCAAAATATAATAATTTGGCACTTTGTTCTGTAGATTTTTTTTTTTTTGGAGAAGGAGAAAATAAAATTAATATCAGAAGATCTTGATTTCTAGACTATATTACTGAGGGAAAAAAAATTATGATCCGGGTTTTCAATCAGCTTTTCAACCAGTTGTATTGGAATTCCATCTCTACAAGTCTTTCTGTGTAGCAATTTTTGCTCTTCTAAACACTAAAGGAATAAATACCCCATGCTCTCTAACTTTTCACAAGGGAGCATGTCACAAGTCTAAGGTCTTTGAATCTGTAGGATAATGTATTACTTGTACTCTAGCTTGGTGCCCACATTTCTCTTGTCCCTGTGCTGCAGGGACCCCCAAATCTCCTGCCAACAGGGCTCAATTACTATTCCTCTTTCTGCTCCCATCCCCAAAACTAATGACAGGGTTCACACACATCGCTTGAGAAGAATTGCCCCTGTGAGGGAAGAATTCTCTTTCTCAAGATGGTAGTTCTTTGATTCAGCCTGTATTAACATCTCAGCACTTAAAAGGTTGTGCTGTTATTTCTAGGCTAGAGATCTTTCAGATGAGGTTGTTGATAAGAAGCATATCCAGTAGTTAGTCAATACAAGTCCATGGATCTGACTCCCCACGTACATACTCTGCGTTTCACAGCTGTGCACATATCCTCCCCTCCTCGCCATGTCCTACCTCTCTGGGGGACCCTCTAGAGGAGCTGCCAGCTTCAACTTCCCTCCTTTGCATTGAGTCTTAAGCGTATTGATCAAGGACCATTCTTCTTTCCAAGCAGCTGAACTTAGTTCATGTACATTTTACCTATGGTATCCTTTAAGAATACTTCTCAAGAGCTCCTGAGATCCTTATCTGGTCTCCTATATGATGATTTTTTTCCCTAGGTGAAGTATTTACATTGACACTTTAATAATGAGCTGGGGAACTTTGGCAGTCCAGTGGTTGACTCAGCAGTTTCACTGCAGGGAGCATGAATTCGAGTCTTGGTTGAGGAACTAAGATCTCACATGCCTTACAGAGGGGCCAAAAAATTATATATGCAAACTTAATAATGTGCGGAAGGTAATGTTTAAGCTAGATATATACACATGATTATAGGAGAGGGCTATGTAGCCAGCATAAAGGTAGTCTATCATTTGATAGATATCTTAGGCTTTAGATTTATCAAGAGATTTTAAAGTTACCATCTAAGGAGCTAACTCATATTGTTTATAACAATCTTTTCTGAGGCTACTTTTCCTATTTAGCATCCTAAAGTTTTTCCTCCCTTCTAATTTTCTATCTATATTTCTACTCATATTCAATTGCAGTAGGCACTTTGTTTGCTTTTACTCAGAGTGATACCACCCCGAAATGTCTTTCCGCTTAGTAAAATTTATTCAAATGGCAGGGCTCAGGGCAGATGTCCCAGGAGGAATGAGCAAACACTCCCTTATGTTTCAATCAGAAGCAAGCATTTCCTGCTCTGAGCACCCACTGCCAGTTTCTCACATTGCTGAGTTCATGTATCATGTTGTGGCCTCTTATTTGTGTTGGGCATATAAAATACATGTGTCTGTTTATTTTTAATATTTAATAGTGTTTATTCTGTACTGTTTGTTTTTGTGCCAACAAATTAGGCAGAAGGAAAATCACTGTTACTCCCTGACTTTCCCATGTTGAACGCAAAACCACAGTCACTAACTCAGAAGCCCAGGAACACACTTTCATCAGCAAAGGTTTCACACTCCTCCAGCTACTTGATACCTTCTTGAGTGTTCTGTGCCCTCTCTCAGTTGCTCCAGGAAACCAAAGATAAAATAAAGAATTTTGAGTAGACAAAGTAATGGAGAAATCACCCATGGTGATCACCTATTAAATTGTTTTCATCATAACCTGAAATGTAAAGAATATAGGAAGGTAATATATCTTTATGGAATCCAGGTGGGTTTAGATAGATTGGTTGCTGATTTCTGAAAAATATTTGCTTACAAGCAATGTCAGAGTAAAGAAATAAAGTTTATTTGTCACAAGGATGCTGTGAGGAGGCAACCTGGGTTTCACTAACGACAAATCTTGGACTAATAAAGGAAAGCTTTGCAAACAGCAGTATCAACTTTCCTGCAGCAAGTTGTTGTAACATTTATAACATGTTTAGTCAGCCCTTGTTAAATGGCTTCAGGAATGATAAGAGATGTCCTCTGATGGAAGATGTGGCTTCATAGGTATCATTTCATATCTGACTTTCAGAACATGAATGAATGTTGACACCACAGAAGGAAATAAAAGGGGAAAATTATCCTAATTTATAAAATGAGGTAATAATACCTACATTGTAGAGTTACGATAATGAAATAATATATAAACTGCTTAGCTTTGCATTTAGGGCAAATCATTTTCCACACGTTAGGTCTCCTAATAACGGTAGTAATTATTCACCACTTACTATCACAGGTGTTCTAAGGACTTCGTGCAGCTTAGCACATTTCATCCTCTCAACAAACCCTATCACGTTCTCAAAACTCCAAATATAATATAAGAAGCTTAGCACAACCTTTGCCAGCTGATTGCTAAAGTGATACACATAAAATACCCTTCCATAATTTAGTTCTCAAAGATAAGTTCATAGGGTCAAACATCTTCTACTAATGTGGCTAGAAAATATTACCTCCATTATGAAAAGTATGATTGCATAACAATTTCTTTACAATTGCTTTACAGTTATAAAGCTATTACATACACATCTCATTTGATCTCCTACTTAATAGGTTTATTAAGTAGGAAAAGTAGTTATTATTATCACTTTTTACATCTATAGAAACTGAAACTCAGAAAGATTAAACAACCTGCATTATCATCTATTAGAATTAAAGAGCCACTGCACTTGGTAATTCAATTATACTCCAAAAAAAATTTAAAAAAAAGTTCCAAGCCTTGTCTCTGAATTCTAGTCTAATATGTCAAGTCTCATATCCATCATCCCCCAGGCCCCATGATAAGTGCAGTTAGGATACTCTGGGTTACCTTACCACAAGGACGCACAATCTAATGGGGCACTAATTCTACTCAGAGATGGTTAGGGATGACTTCCTGCTCCTAAGATCCATACTCTCGTCTTGGACAAACGTGAAGAACATGTTTTCCGAACTCCCTTGCTGTCAGCTATGGCCATGGTCATGCGTTCCAGTCAATGGAATGTGATAGAATGGCCATGTACCGTCTCCAATTCCATTTTCCTCTCTACTGTCTGGGTTCAGATGACTACAGGGAAGAAAATTAAATTTTATGCCCAGGGGCACCTATGCAGAGACTAGCAGCTTCTCTTCTTAGGTGGCTCAGTGGTAAAGAGTTCTCCTGCCAGTGCAGCAGGGGATGTGAGTGCGATCCCTGGGTTGGAAAGATCCCTTGGAGGAGGAAATGGCTACCCACAACAGTATGCTTGCTGGGAAAATTGTCATATATAATTGGATCATTTGTGGCAGGACTTCTCAGAGCTTTAATTTACAGCACCAGTGAGCTCTGTGCAGAGGGCCAAAGCTATATGATTTTACTGAGGCTAGCACTAGAAAATGATTTAAGAAATAATAAAATATACAAAGCTGATGAGGTCAACCTAAAATAAAAGTGAGACTGCAAATGTTTGGAATAGTGTTTCCTGTATAATTGGATTGTGGCCCCTTTTTTTCTGAGAAGGAAGGAAGAGGAGAAGAGTGAGAGAAAAAAAAAATAAGTGTGTAAGTAAAAGGGGAATAGTCAAGCTGCTGTTATTAGAAGTGTACTGGAAACTTTAGATATTAAGCTTCTCTTTATCTCTCTATAAAGTCACAAATTTTATATTTATATAAATTCATTTATATAAATGAAAAAAGAAAATAAGAGTAATACTTTTAGATTGATTTTAAAAACCCTGAAGCAATTAAAGAATATATCATCAGTTCAAATAAATTGGTGGAGGAAAACCAGATCCCCCAAAATCAAGGTCTAAAACACATGTCATGTGTATGCATGCTAAACTGCTTCAGTCCTATCAGACTCTTTGTGACCCTGTGGACTGTAGCCTGTCAGGCTCTTCTATCCAAGGGGTTCTGCAGGCAAGAATAGGGGAATGGGCTGCCATTCCCTCGGGGAACTTCCCAGCTCAGGGATTGAACCTGTGTCTCTATGTCTCCTGCACTGGCAGGCAGGTTCTTTACCACTAGTGCTTCCTGCTGCTGCTGCTGTGCTTCCTGGGGAGTCCCCAAAATGTAAGCTAATAAAATGCAAATATTGCCTGATGTCCTAATTGTAGTTTACAGGATGGATACTGTTTTCCGATTATAAGAATAGTACATCCTTATTTGGAGACGACTCTTGAGAGTCCTTTGAACTGCAAGGAGATCCACCAGTCTATCCTAAAGGAAATCAGTCCTGGGTGTTCATTGGAAGGACTGATGTTGAAGCTGAAACTCCAATATTTGGCCACCTGATGTGAAGAGCTGACTCATTTGAAAAGACCCTGATGCTGGGAAAGATAGAAGGCAGGAGGAGAAGGGGATGACAGAGGATGAGGTGGTTAGATGGTATCACCAACTCAATGGACATGAGTTTGGGTAAATTCTGGAAGTTAGTGATGAACAGGGACGCCTGGTGTGCTGCGGTTCATGGGGTTGCAAAGAGTTGGACACAAGTGACCAACTGAACTGAATATGCTTATTAAAAATATTAGATAATTAAAAAATTAAGAAAATGAAATCATCTGTATTCTCATGAATAGCCAATGTTAGTATTTAGTTATAAACCCTTAGATTTAGTGTGCCTACTCCTAAGGGTATTTTATATGCATATTCTATTCATAAGAACATTTTAAAATTACAGTACAAAAGGATCGTACTATGTATAAGGTTTAATAACAGATTTTGCTGCTGCTGCTAAGTCACTTCAGTTGTGTCCGACTCTGTGTGACCCCATAGACGGCAGCCCACCAGGCTCCCCCATCCCTGGGATTCTCCAGGCAAGAATACTGGAGTGGGTTGCCATTTCCTTCTCCAATGCATGAAAGAGAAAAGTGAAAGTGAAGTCGCTCAGTCTGTCCGACTGTTAGCGACCCCATGGACTGCAGCCCACCAGGCTACTCTGTCCATTGGATTTTCCAGGCAAGAGTACTGGGGTTTATTCACTTAATATTTCATATAGAATTTTTCATATCAATAAATGATTTGTTAAGTAGTTCTCATTAGCTAATTATTTAATGCGACTTTAATCAGTTATCAACATGGTTTAATACCTTTCTGTAAATTTACTGAGTATTTGCATTTCTTCTGTGAAAAGATTTGTTTTATGTTAATTTAAGCTTAATTAGATCTCATTTGTTTATTTTTGTTTTTATTTTCATTATTCTAGGAGCTGGATCAAAAAAGATCTCGGTGCAATTAATGTCAAAGAGTGTTCTGCCTATGTTTTCCTCTAAGAGTTTTATAGTATCTGGCCTTGCATTTAGTTATTTAGCCCATTTTGAGTTTGCTTTTGTGTATGGTGTTAGGGAGTGTTCTAATTTCACTCTTTTGCATGTAGGTATTCAGTTTTCCCAGCACCACTTATTGAAAAGACTTTTTCTCCATTGTATGTTCTTGTCTATTTTGTCATAGATTTTTAAAAACTGAGGTACAACTGACATCCATCATCAGATGTACAACATAATGATTCATTATTTGTACATATTGCAAAATGATCACTACAATAAGTCTTTAACATCTAGTCTCATACATTACATGATTTTATAAACTAATCATATGGAATTCTTTTTTAAAAAGCAAAGATTTGGGCTGGGAGGAAGAAGTGTGATGAACAAGCACAAGATTTTCTTTGACATATGGAGTGGGTAGACCAAAGATGGTTCAAAATTAAGGATAGTCGCATATTAAATAATTGTGCCCTTGTCGTATTTGTACAGTTCAGTTCAGTTCAATTCAGTCGCTCAGTCGTGTCTGACTCTTTGCGACCCCATGAATCTCAGCATGC
>SJYX01006973.1:441339-451462 GCA_006410675.1 Oreotragus oreotragus
TTTTTTTTTGCATTGATCACTGAAGAAGACTTTCTTATGTCTTCTTGCTATTCTTTGGAACTTCATAGAATTCTGTCTCGATCACATCAAATTGTGGAACTTTAACTGTCTTCTGTCAAATGACCAGGCATTGGCAATTATTCCCATCTTTTATTTAAGGGAAGGATTGCAGTTTTCTGAAGCACAGCTTGGGAATAAATAAGACAAAAGATAAAGAGAGATATTAATAGCTAGCATTTATTAAGTGATTACTACATTCTATGACACAGTGTGGTAAGCACTGTATATCCTAAAACAGCACAACTTTAAGTCAGCATCTGTTGCTCACCCAACTTTCCAGGGAGAAAACAAATAATCAGGTAACCAGAACTTTAATCAACTTGTCTCAAAATACATAATTAACAAGTAGTAGTCTCTGGCTCCATCTTTATAATAATGCCAATATACAGAACAAAGGGCAAATTAAGACAATGGAAGAATAAAAGTAACTATTGTAAAATATCCACAAAAAATTCAGTGAAGAAAATCAGTACTCTTTCTAGTACACAGCAAGTGTGCAACATTTTTCCCTTTCTGAAGAGTTTCCTTAATTATTACTACTGTTAATTTATTTTATATTTTTAATAGTTAATTTTATTTCATGTTATGGCTGATATTGAGTTTATTTTTCTTGGCTATATTTTATGAAGAATTGGAAGCTACTTTAAATTATCTTTGTAGCAACGAAGGGATAATAAACAAATATACAAATCTTAATATGTGAATCTCTTTTTACAGCCTCATTCAGAAGTGTTTACTATTGTATTTTTTATAATTTATATATTCCCTGATAACCCTTGTTCAAAATGTATTATAAATCAAGAGGAATCTACTTAAGACACTTCCTCAGAATTTCTGAGAAAAATCCACAGGATGTTCAATTCCCTGTTGGGATAGAAACTCATGTTATTCATAATCACATATTTGAATGTAATCAGGTCAATATGTAAATGACTTTGAATGTGATCCATTGTGTCTGTATTTTCCTTCAAAGGTTCAGCAAAGTCTGTTTTCTCCAGGGACAGTCTAGTCAATATCTGTGCCTTACACAAGCCAGGAATGTGACATTTAGGGAGCTGAGTGCCATGGGAGAGTGGATTCCTATCTCATTTGCACACTTCACAAAGATTAGCAGTCATAGTGAGGACGACACCAGCATGAAAAATCCTTCCTACTGACTGTAGGCTGGACTTGCTGTTCTACCAGTTCAATACAAATTATTTCTGAGCAATACCCCCTGCAATTACCTGATTAGTAATCCCAATTGCTTTCCCCTGTTTCAAAGACCTTGATTAAATGATATCCCCTCCTGATTACTTTATCAAGTCTGGTTGCTATGGATTATTGACAGTTCTATGTTAACTAACTGTGTTTCTTTGGCAACCTGCCAGGCAAATGGGAAAGCAGCTGTTTCTTGAGATGGGGAGAAGGGAAATGCCAGTTGATACAGTCCTTGTGGCTTTTGCACGCTGACAGACCATTAGCTGACCTTGAAATTGTTTTGGTGGTTGTTAGAGTGTTTGACATCCCTCTGGACTACCAAAGATTGACAACTAGATAGTAGAGGGTTTGGAACTCTGATGCAAAACTCCCTCCTTTTATAGCTTGTAGAAAGCAGGTGTATGGTTTGCTGTCTGCAGAGGAGGAAATACATCATGTTAGCATGTTTCTCACAGAGTTCTGACTGCATGGACTGTCCAGAGCCTCAAGGTCTAAATTTGACTTCTGCCATTCTTCCTTGTGCTGAAATCATGTGTAAGGGCTGCTGAATAGGCTGACTCTCATCAAATAGCTCCATATAGTGAGAATGGTGATCTGTTCGTATATCTCACTTACAAACCCATAGAGGTTTTGACACAGGGCCACAGAGGATTTAAACATAGTCATCTTCTCACCATGATCTTTAAATACAGATTATTCCATTTTAGTTGTTTTTCTTCTTTTTCAAAATATTAATTTCTTTTTTATATCCTGTGCTTGTTTGTTCTTTTTTTGTCCATTTTAATTGTATTTAAATCTGAATCTTGGAGAAAATCAGTAGGCAAAATGTTGGAAAAGAAGGCTTGAGATGAGTGAATATTATTTAAACAAACAATGATGTTTACCTTTTCCTTTTTACTTAATTCCAATTACATTTTTTTCTCCTTTCCTTTTTAACAAGCTTGAATTGAGAAGAGTTTTCAGTTCAGTTCAGTTCAGTTGCTCAGTCCTGTCTGGCTCTTTGTGGCCCCATGGACTGCAGCACGCCAGACCTCCCTGTCCATCACCAGCTCCCAGATCTCACTCAAACTCATGTTCACTGAGTTGATGATACCATCCAACCATCTCAACCTTTGTCGTCCTCTTCTCTTCCCACCTTCAATCTTTCCCAGCATCAGGATCTTTTCCAGTGAGTCAGTTTTATGCATCAGGTGACCAAAGTATTGGAGTTTCAGCTTCAGCATCAATCCTTCCAATGAATATTCAGGACTGATTTCCTTTAAGACTGAACTGGTTTGATCTCCTTGCAGTCCAAGGGACTCTCAAGAGTCTTCTCCAACACCACAGTTAAAAAGCATCAATTCTTCAGCACTCAGCTTTCTTTATGGTCCAACTCTCACATCCATACACATACTACTGGAAAAACTATGACTTTGACTATACAGACTTTTGTTGGCAAAGTAATGTCTCTGCTTTTGGATTTAGAGAATTATTGTGATGTTAGTACAGAGAGCTCCTGTTTTCCCCACACCAGGTATGGAATACTTATTACACTTAAACCCCAAATGATAAATATTGCTAACTAGAGTGCATAGATTATTCAGAATGTCCTAGTTTTTATCTCATGTCCTCTTTCTGTCCCAGGATTTTGTCCAAGATACCATATTCTATTTAGTCTTCATGTCTCCTTGTGTTCCTTTTGACTGGGAGAGTTTCTCAGACTTACTTTGTTTTTCAAGAGGTTGACAATGTTGAGACCTCCTAATTAGGTATTTTACAGACTGTCCCTACATGAAAAGAGTAATTTTACAATGGAGGAACCTGAAAAACACTACCTCAAATCTGATGATCTAGGTCAACATCAACAGTCAGAAGTCATGTTGATTGTATGTGTATACCCTTGTTATGATCTATTGAGAATGACACTTTACTTCTGTGGTTTTAGTCCCCCAAACCATATCCCTAATCTAATCATGAGAAAAACATCAGATAAATCCCAACTGAGAGACCGTCTACAAAACACCTGGCAACATATCTCAAAACTGTCAAAACCAACTAGCGATAGTACAAAGAAGAATTTCAATGTTTATGTAGTCATTTCATTCTCAGTATAAACTCGTGAATATTTATTTTACACTTTCAGTTATAGTTTAATACTACTTTATTTTGTTATTCAGATTGATGCAAATTTGAGCTCTTCTAGTTGATTCTTGTATCCCTGTGACAAGTCCTATCATTGTTACTGTCTTTTGTGGGGCACTGAGGGTATTTTATTAACTCTAAAACCTTTTTCTAATTGTGATAAAATCATGAAATTTACCGCCTTAACCATTTATAAGTATACTGTTTAGTAGGGTTAAGTGTATTCACATTGTTGTGCAATTAATCTGAAAAGTTTCTTATTTTGCAAAACTGAAACTCTATACTCATTAAACAACTGCTCCCTCTTTCTTCTCTCTCTAGCCCCTGGAGATCACCATTCTAGTTTCTGTTTCCATGGATTTATCTACTCTAAACACATCATATCAATGGTATCAAAGAGTATTTATCTTTTTGTGACCAGTTTTTTTTTTACCACAGTCTAGTATCCTCATTGTTTATGTTGTATTATGAACTACAGCGCTATGAATAAGAATGTACAAATTTCTCTTCAGATCCTACTTCCAGTTAGTTTGGATATATGCCCAAAAAGTGAAATTGCCAGACTTTATAATTTTATTTTCAGTTTTTTTGAGGAGCTGACACTGTTTTCCAGAGGGGCTAAACCATTTAACTTTCTTATTAATAGTATATGAGAAGGTCTAACTTTTCTACATCCTTGCCAAACTCATTACTTTCTATTTTATTTTTTGATAGTAGACATCCTAATGGGTATGAGATGATACTTCATTGTCATTCTGATTTGCATTTTGCTGATGATTAGTCATTTGAGCACCTTTTCATATGCTTGTTGGACATTTGTATATTTTCTTTGTAGAAATGTCTGTTCAAGTCCTTTTCCCAATTTTAAGACAGGTTAGTTGTTTTTTGTTGTTCTTGACTTGTGCAGTTCTTTATAAATCCTGGGTGTTAACCTGTTGTCACATATGTGGACCCAATATTTTCTTCCATTCCACAAGTTGTCTTTTTACTCTGCTGATTGTTTGGTGCAGAGTAGTTTTAAATTTTTATGTAATCTTATATATCTATTTTTATTTTTATTGTTTGTGCTTTTGGTATCATGTCCAAGAAATCAAATCATATGAAGCTTTCCCCTTACCTTTCTTTCTAAGCTTTGTAAAATCCCTTTTTTATAGTTTTAGCTTTTACATTTAAGTTTTGACCATTTATAGTTTACTGTTGCATATAGTGTAAAATAATTGACCAGCTTCATTCTTTCATGTGTGGATATTCAGTTTTTCCAACACTATTTGTTAAAAAGACTGTTCTTTCCTCATTAAATCACATTGTCACCCTTATCAAAATCATTTGGCCAGGTATGTGAGAGTTTATTTCTAGGCTCTTTTTCCTTTTTCTTTTGGTCTATATATATGTGTTTGTGCCAGTACCACACTGTTTTGCTAACTGTAGCCTTGTTATGTTTTGAAATCAGAAAATTCAGCTTTGTTTTTTGTTTTTTATTGAGTTTTTTTTTGGTATTTGGGTCCCTGTGAGATTCCATATGAACTGTAGAATGAATTTTTCTATTTCTACAAGAAAGTACCATTAGAATTTTCATAATTTAAATTGTAGCTAACTTTGATAGTATTTACATCTTAACAATATTAAATTTTCCAGTCCATTAACATGTAATGTCTTTCCATTTATTTGTGTGACTTTAATTTATTGCAGCAACATTTTGTAGCTGTAAGTGTAGTCTTTTGTCTCCTTCATAAGGTTTATTCCTAAACATTTTACTCTTCTGATGCTATTGTAAATTGAATTGTTTTCTTAATTTCTTTTTGGATTGTTCATTGCTAGTGTATAAAAGCATGCTAATTTTTGTGCTTAGTAACTTTTAAGTTTAATTTAACTCATAGTTTCAGAAAACATGCACCATCTCTTAGGAGTCTTCTTGTTATCTAACGGTTTGCCTGAAGAGGAATCTATAATCTAAGCATTTTGAGTTCAGGTTTCTTTCACTCACAGATGTGACTCAGCATCTAATTTATTTAAGTCAATTCTGACTTAATGACTTCCTCTTTTACCATCTTGCCTCTACTCTCAGTAGAGTGGAAATGCTCGTCTTGGTAATGGGAAAGACAGAAACTAGTGGGTAAGTCTCATCTCATCAGGCAGATTCCCTGACATATTGATAAAGTCATTGCTATTGATAGGGAATCTTGTACCACACTAGCCAATAAGAACTTACTCAGTTGTTAAGAACATGGTTTTGAGATTAGAAAAATCTGGTTTACTCTAGCTCTAAAATTTACTAGCCATGAAAAGTTGTTGAATTTCTCACTACCACTGAACCTCAAACATGGAACAAGACTGGTTCAAAATAGGAAAGGAGTACATCAAGGTTGCCTCTTGAGAAACCTATATGCAGATCAGGAAGTAACAGCTAGAAATGGACATGGAACAACAGACTGGTTCCAAATGTGAAAAGGAATACGTCAAGGCTGTATATTGTCACCCTGATTATTTAACTTCTATGCAGAGTACATCATGAAAAACGCTGGGCTGGAAGAAGCACAAGCTGGAATCAAGATTGCTGGGAGAAATATAAATAACCTCAGATATGCAGGTGACACCACCCTTATGGCAGAAAGGGAAGAGAAACAAAAAGCCTCTTGATGAAAGTGAAAGTGGAGAGTGAAAAAGTTGGCTTAAAGCTCAACATTCAGAAAACGAAGATCATGGCATCTGGTCCCATCACTTCATGAGAAATAGATGGGGAAACAGTGGAAACAGTGTCAGGCTTTATTTTTGGGGCTCCAAAATCATTGCAGATAGTGACTGTGGCCATGAAATTAAAAGACGCTTACTCCTTGGAAGAAAAGTTATGACCAACCTAGGTAGCATATTTAAAAGCAGAGACATTACTTGGCCGACAAAGGTCTGTCTAGTCAAGGCTATTGTTTTTTTCTGTGGTCATGTATGAATGTGAGAGTTGGACTGTGAAGAAGGCTGAGCGTCGAAGAATTGATGCTTTTGAACTGTGGTGTTGGAGAAGACTCTTGAGAGTCCCTTGGACTGCAAGGAGATCCAACCAGTCCATTCTGAAGGAGATCAGCCCTGGGATTTCTTTGGAGGGAATGATGCTAAAGCTGAAACTCCAGTACTTTGGCCACCTCATGCGAAGAGTTGACTCATTGGAGAAGACTCTCAGGCTGGGAGGGATTGGGGGCAGGAGGAAAAGGGGACGACAGAGGATGAGATGGCTGGATGGCATCGCGGACTCGCTGGACATGAGTCTGAGTGAACTCCGGGAGATGGTGATGGATAGGGAGGCCTGGCGTGCTGCGATTTGTGGGGTCGCAAAGAGTTGGACNGGGAACGACAGAGGATGAGATGGTTGGGTGGCATCACTGACTCAATGGACGTGAGTCTGAGTGAACTCTGGGAATTGGTGATGGACAGGGAGGCCTGGCGTGCTGCAATCATGGGGTTGCAAAGAGTCGGACACGACTGAGCGACTGAACTGAACTGAACATCAAGGCTGTATATTGTCACCTTGCTTATTTAACTTATATGCAGAGTACCTCATGAGAAACGCTGGGCTAGAGGAAGCACAAGCTGGAATCAAGATTGCCATGAGAAATATCAATAACCTCAGATATACAGATGACACCACCCTTATGGCAGAAAGTGAAGAGGAACTAAAGAGTCTCTTGATGAAAGTGGAAGAGGAGAGTGAAAAAGTTGGCTTAAAGCTCAACATTCAGAAAACTAAGATCATGGCATCTGGTCCCATCACTTCATGGCAAACAGATGGGGAAACAGTGGAAACAGTGTCAGACTTTATTTTGGGGGGCTCCAAAATCACTGCAAATGGTGACTGCAGCCATGAAATTAAATGATGCTTACTCCTTGGGAGGAAAGTTATGACCAACCTAGATAGCATATTCAAAAGCAGAAACATTACTTTGCCATCAAAGGTCTGTCTAGTCAAAGCTATGGTTTTTCCAGTGATCACGTGTGGATGTGAGAGTTGGACTATAAAGAAAGCTGAGTGCTGAAGAACTGATGCTTTTGAACTGTGGTGTTGGAGAAGACTCCTTGGACTGCAGGGAGATCCAACCAGTCCAGCCTAAAGGAGATCAGTCCTGGGTGTTCGTTGGAAGGACTGATGTTGAAGCTGAAATGTCAATACTTTGCTCACCTGATGTGAAGTGCTGCTCATTTGAAAAGACCCTGATGCTGGGTATGATTGAGGACAGGAGAAGAAGGGGACGGCAGAGGATGAGATGGTTAGATGGTATCACCAACTCAATGGATATGAGTTTGGGTTGGCTCCGAGAGTTGGTGATGGACAGGGAGGCCTGGTGTGCTGCAGTTCATGGGCTCACAAAGAGTCGGACACGACTGAGTAGAACGGAACTGAACCTCAATATACTTATATTTTTACTCTTAAAATTCTTATGTGTGTGAATCACTGAACATATATGAAGTGTTTGGTGTAACTACCTGTATGTAGTGTACAATGTATTGCATTAGTTATCATGTTTGTTACCTTGTCAATTGTTAGGTAATAGCACAACAGAATTAGTGTTTAACACTAGAGTTTTTCAATTATTACTGAATGCAATAGAAACACTACTCTCAACTGGAAAATATAGCATTTTTCTTGGGAGTGGTGGGAAGGATTTGCACTAGAAAGCATGATGAGATAGCCATATATCTGGTCTTATATTTTAATTTGAAAATGGGTTGAGAATGATCAGTTTTGGCTCTACAAGGATAATATATGTGTATCAGGGGGCAGAATGTAACGTGTGATGCAGAATTCATAATCTAAAATGATTAGAAATTCAGATACCAAATTCCACAAACTGGCTTCATTCCAACTCTCCTGAATGTGTGCCTGAATCCAAATAACATCATTAAAGAGAAAAGAACAGCAAAACTGTGAAATGTGCAGTTTAATGAACTTCCCAAATATAGGACCTCAAAAACCAGCTCTAAATGAAATAGATGCATACATGTTAAATGAAATTTTATCTTCTAACACTCTGAAAGCCACTTGTCCAGAAGTCCTCCTACATCCAATATGCTTGGAATTTTTCTTAGCAAATGTATATCACTTGAGATGAAAATAGTTGAAAAGGAAACAAGTGGGTAAAAAAGCAGAATCAGAGAAGTGAACAGATGGCATGTAAGTATAATGATGATCCAATTGTACCATATTATAGATGAACTATCACAGAATCTCACGGGAGCTTCTGGCCAAACACTTGAATATAATGGAGAAAAGCCCTACTTGTATCTTTCTTCCTTTTATTTTTCACAATTTAAGAAAACTGCAAACAAATGCAACAACTTACCAGAAAGTGTAACACAGAATAGCTACTCATGCAACACATCCTTCTTAATGTCTTCCCCTGGAAGTTGGAAATGGCCAAGTAGCGCTTAGTCAGAATGGGATATATGGGAAATAATATATTTCCCATAATAATAATAATAAATAATATATGACCCATTCTTGGTCAGAATGGGAAAACAATACTGTTTCCTTGGAACATACAGGGTTAATCATTGAAAGGCCATGCATTTCATTTTCCTCTCACAGTATAGTTTTCTGGTGTCTTTTCTAATTTCCTCAAACTGTTGGTGGAAATTGCTTTAAACTACTTTGTTACCTCTCTCAGATGTTCTCACTGCAAATGAAATATATGGATCATCTGCAGTCATTTCACAGTGTTTAAAAGCACTTGTGTTAGAACTTCACAACATAAATTTGCAATCAGTTTAAGCCCTTTCAACTAGTTTGAACTGCAAGCAGAGATATTTGCAAGGGACTAAAGATGTTTTATTAATCTGGACATCAAATTAATTTCAATTCTGTTCAGCAAGTATTTCCAGAACATCTACAGTCAGCTTAGAACTGCATGCAGAAGTTCATGCAACCACATTCTTGGGGAGCATGCAAATGTCCATGCATGTAGAAACCTGTTGAGTCTGAGCTGTTCACATTACAGGATATTAGAAGAAAACATTAGTGGTTGGTCACAGCTGAATTGGGGAAGGCAATGGCACCCCACCCCAGTACTCTTGCCTGGAAAATCCAATGGACGGAGTAGCCTGGTGGGCTGCAGTCCATGGGGTCGCTAACAGTCGGACAGACTGAGCGACTTCACTTTCACTTTTCTCTTTCATACATTGGAGTAGGCAATGGCAACCCACTCCAGTATTCTTGCCTGGAGAATCCCAGGGATGGGGGAGCCTGGTGGGCTGCTGTCTATGGGGTCACACAGAGTCGGACACGACTGCAGTGACTTAGCAGCAGCAGCAGCAGCACAGCTGAATTCTTAGTTATAAGAATTGGCACAATTCAAATGTCTATTATATTAAATAAGGAATTTTGAGGACCATCTGTAAAAGTATGGTCTCTCAATGTCAGCATTACTTATGGTTCAGACATCTTTCTGTTGGTGATGGTGGAGGGAACTATCCATTGCTTTGGAGATTATTTATCAATGTTTTTGGCCTCTACCCACTACATGCCATCAGCCTGACTTGTGACAACTAACATGCCTCCAGTTCAGTTCAGTTCAGTTGCTCAGTCATGTCCAACTCTGCAACCCCATGAATCGCAGCACGCCAGGCCTCCCTGTCCATCACCAACTCCTGGAGTTCACTCAGACTCACATCCATTGAGTAAGTGATGCCATCCAGCCATCTCATCCTCTGTCATCCCCTTCTCTTCCTGCCCCCAATCCCTCCCAACATCAAAGTCTTT
>SJYX01006974.1:21377-56307 GCA_006410675.1 Oreotragus oreotragus
ATAAGGTATCCATAGGTGCATGGATTTATTTCTGGGTTTTCTATTTTGTTCCATTGATCTATATTTCTATCTTTGTGCCAGTACCATACTGTCTTAATGACTGTAGTTTTGTAGTATAGTCTGAAGTCAGGTGAGTTGATTCATCCAGTTCCATTCTTCTTTCTTAAGATTGCTTTGACTATTTGAGTTTTTCCTTTTTTTGTATTTCCATACAGATTGTGAAATGATTTGTTCTAGTTCTTTGAAAAGTACCATTGGTAGCTTGATAGGGATTGCATTGAATCTATAGATTGCTTTGGGTAGTATACTCATTTTAGCTACATTGATTCTTCTGATCCATGAACATGGTATATTTCTCCATCTATTTGTGCCTCTTTGATTTCTTTCATCAGTGTTTTATAGTTGCTATACATAGGTTTTTTTTTTTTTTTAGGTAGATATATTCCTAAGTATTTTATTCTTTTTGTTGCAATGGTGAATGAGATTGTTTCCTTAATTTCTCTTTCTGTTTTCTCATTTTTTATATATAGGAATGTAATGGATTTCTGTATGCTAATTTTATATACTGCAACTTTACTATATTCATTGATTAGCTCTAGTAGTTTTCTGGTGGTGTCTTTAGGGTTTTCTATGTAGAGGATCATGTCATTTGCAAACAGTGAGAGTTTTACTTCTCATTTTCCAATCTGGATTCCTTTTATTTCTTTTTTTCTCTGCACATATTTTTTGAAAAAAGTTTTAAAATATCTTTGGAAAATTAAGGGTAATTACAGTAGAGTGAGTTAACATTTCACAATAAAAATATATTAGTCTTATTAATGAAGATAAATAATTTTCTTGCTTCTAATTTGAAGAGTAATGTATTTTGTTGTTTCTTTAAATCAATAATAATTTTGTTTATTACATCATTCAAATATTAGACTGAAAATAGTATTATACAAAACAACACCATGCTCTTTTGAAAGCAGATACTTATCTTTAATTGAAGATCACTGAATCAACTTTTGCATTAATTACTCCTCTATTCAGCAGATGAAAATATTTCCATAATTTTCATCAAAAAATACATTACACATTAAAAATGATTAGGATTATAATGTTTACTGACAGTGTTTTAAGAATGATTAACAGATTTTGAATATTCAATGCCCAAATTAGCAAGACCAACTGAAGCCATGGTAAAGGTGCCTACTGCTAATGTTGAAACTATAAAAACTTTAGTCTTAATTTTGTATGATTGATAATTTGTCCCCCTTTCTGTTTTCTTTCAATAAAATTTTTTATGTTTATGTTAATGTCACTACCCAAAGCTGATGACATATCTGCTGAAAAACAAGTAAAATACAACTATCAAGCAAATCATCAGAAACAGATGAATGTAAATGCTGTCACTGAAAATTAATGTGAACATCACAAATTTATACTAAATAAATCAACACCTTGGAAATGTACTTCAGTAGCCCAGTTGATATTTTTGTTTTTATAATTAATTCTAATTACTTTACAATAGTAGTATTCAAAATAAAATTTTTTAATTCAGTTATATTTTAATATAGATTCCCTCCAAGAGACTGGTAAGAATAAAGATATAAAATATACTAGAAAAGGAATGAAAATATTTATAAAAATAATTTAACAGTGATATTTGAGTAAAATACATTCATTAAAATATAATTACCTATCTCACTAAAATGTCTTATCTAGTTCTAAGTTTACCTATGTATGTATACATATCATGTATAAAAATTTCAATTCAGAAAAGATGAAATTGGACTCTATACCTGAGGAAACTTCTGGAACAGAAACCAGAAGTTGGTTAAAAAGACCAATGAGTTTGGAAGTTTACCTTCCTCTGCAATTTTCTGGAAGAGTTTGAGTAGGATAGGTGTTAGCTCTTCCCGAAATTTTTGGTAGAATTCAGCTGTGAAGCCGTCTGGACCTGGGCTTTTGTTTGCTGGAAGATTTCTGATTACAGTTTCAATTTCCGTGCTTGTGATGGGTCTGTTAAGATTTTCTATTTCTTCCTGGTTCAGTTTTGGAAAGTTGTATTTTTCTAAGAATTTGTCCATTTCTTCCACGTTGTCCAATTTATTGGCATATAATTGCTGATAGTAGTCTCTTATGATTCTTTGTATTTCTGTGTTGTCTGTTGTGATCTCTCCATTTTCATTTCTGATTTTATTGATTTGATTTTTCTCCCTTTGTTTCTTGATGAGTNTGAAAATAAATAAATTTATATTAAAAAAAAACATGATCCAATCAAAAAATAGAGTAGGTGAAGAATTAAAAATTGTGAGTTCACTTCAACAAGAGACTCACTTCGATAAAGGTTGATCCTGAAAAATAGTCTGAGAGGCCAAAGAACTCAAGGGTAAAACAAAAAAACCTGATGTATATTCCTCTAGACTTCACAGTATATTATGAAGCTACAGTAATCAAAATATCATAATTCTGGAACAAAAATAGACACATAGATCAATGGAACTGGAAAGATAGCCCAGAAATAAACCCACACACTTAAGATCAATTCATTTATGACAAAAGTGGATAGAATATACAATGGAGAAATGACCATCTCTTCAATAAGTGGTGCTGGGAAAACTGGAGAGCTATGTGTAATAGAAAGGGATTAGAACATTTTCTCAATCAATATAGAAAAATAAACTCAAAATGAATTATAGGTCTAAATATAAAACCCCAAATCATAAAATTCCTAGAGAACAAAGGCAGAACATTCTTTGACATAAATTATAGCAATATTATTTGACCTCTCTCCTAACAAAGGAAATAAAAGCAAAATTTTTTAATGGTACAGAATTAAGTGCAAAAGATTTTGCACAGCAAAGGAAGCTATTGATAAAAGGAAGAGATCATCTACTGAACAAGAGAAAATATTTGTATAATGATGTGACTAGTAATGGATTGATATTCAAAATATATAAACAGACATATAACTCAATATCTAACAACAAGAAAAAAAAATTTAAAGATCTAATAGACATTTTTCCAAACAACATTACAGATGGCCAACAGTCACATGAAGAAAACTCAATATCACTAATCATCACATAAATGCAGATCAAAATCATAATGAAGTATCACATTATACCTTTCAGAATGGCTATAATCAAAAAGATTACAAATCACAAACACTGGTGAGGATGTGGAAAAAAGGCAACCCTCCACACAGTTAGTGGGAATGTAAATAGTTGCTGTCACAGTGGAAAAAACTATGGAGATTCCTGAAAAAACTAGAACTACTAAATGATCTAGCAATTCCACTCCTGAGTATGTATGTGTGTGTGTGTATATATATATATGAAACCCACAATTTTGAAAAGATATATGCATCCCAATGTTCACACCAGTGCTATTGACAATAGCCAAGATATGGAGCAATCCTAAGTGTCCATCAACATATGAATGGATAAAGAAGATATACACACAAACAGACATACATACACATGATGGAATATTAGTCAGCCATAAAAAAGACATTCTGCCATTATCAAGAGTGTAGATGGACCTAGAGGTTATTATGTTCAGTGAAATAAGTCAGATTGAGAACGGCAAATACTGTACATTATCACTTCAGTGTGAAATCTAAATGATAACCAAATATGTATAATAGACCAGAAAGAGATTCATAGTTAAAGAAAATGAACTAGTGGTTACCAGTGGAGAGAGAGTAGGGAGAAGAGGCAAGATATTTGTATGGAATTAAGAGATACAAACCACTTTGTATAAAATAGATAAGATACAAGAATATGTTGCACAGCACAAGGAAAGACAGCACTTATTTTGTAATAACTTTAAATGGAGTATAATCTATAAGAATATTGAATCATTGTTATATATCTGAAATTCATAAATTAAAAATAATTCATAATTTTATTAGAGAAACATGAGAAAATATGAAGCCATTGGAAGAAGAAGAAAACTATGTAAAAATTTAACTATGTATGCTACAGAAGAAATGTTGTATATGATTTAAAGTATTATTTTGATATGAAATAGTACTGTAAGTTCTTCTTCTTATTGTGCATAGAAAGCAATCCAAGAGTCTATGATTTTGTGAATGTTTTCATTTTGTTATTCATCTGGCAAGTATTTTGGGAATGACTTTTATGTAAGAAAGGACAGGCTGACTTGAATTGAAAGCTCTAAACTGTTCTCCTTGAATTCCAAAGAACTCTGAAAACAATGACTGAGAGTATATTACAACAGTTAACAAAACAAGAACAAATTCATAAAATCTTTCCAAATCATTGAATATTTTGAGATTACTTTAGTGTCAAATGTATTCAAATCAGGTATAAATGTATATGTCAGAGAGAAGAGGCAATGGAAAATAATACTTTTGTTATAAGTGTAGATAATACCAGGAAAGACATATCCTGATTGTTAATTTACACTTACCTTGAATGTGAAAATTAGTTAAATTCTCAATTTAAGGATTTGTTTTCCTTACATGCATAGCAGTGTAAACTGATACTTTGAAAAAAAAAAAAAAAGCCAGAGTGTAAAACTGATGTCAGTTGTCAGGTTCCTAAAGTATAATGGAAATGTTTATTTAAAAATTCTTTCTAGTTTTTTTTTTTAATCTTAAAAGTGTTATATCAATAAAAATATTTCACAACCGCCTGAGGAATACCTCACATCCTACAGAAGAATTCAGCACTCAGAAAATTAAATTTGAGCCAATAAAGGAGAAGATGATTTATATGCCATTTATAAATAAATTAGGTTCTTTATAAATCACCAGTAGTTTAATCTAAATAGCTCCCATGTATCAACAACAAAACTAAATAAATCATTTTTTCATATGGGGCCCATAGCTCTGGAATATACACAAAATTAAATTAGAAAATGTGCTATTGATAAAAAATAATGTGACTGTCAAATATTTCAAGTCTCTTATATTTACACATTCTCCCATCATTTCAACAGTTTTCAGTTTTATAGAGCTCATTTTATCATGTTTGTTAACATAACTGGGCCATGAGTGCCTGAGGCATTGCCAAGTAATTAAAAGTGGTCCAAGAACACCCTCAGACACAGTTCTCTATACAGATATAATTTTAGTTTTCAAAAATACTGGCTATATAAAATGCAGAGGAAGTAGAAAGATATATTGAAGTCATTATTATTTTTGGTAGATGCATATTTTCTTTTGATTTTGGAGAAGAATTGATACTTTCAAATTGTAGTGCTAGAGAAGACTCTTGAGGGTCCCTTGAACTGAAAGGAGATCATACCTGTCAATCCTAAAGGAAATTAACCCTGAATATTCACTGGAAGAAATGATGCTGAAGCTGAAACTCCAATACTTTGGCCACCTGATGCATAGAGCTGATTCACTGGAAAAGACCCTGATGCTGGGAAAGATTGAAGGCAAAAGTCAAAGGGTGTGACAGAGAATGAGATGGTTGGATGGCATCACCAACTCAATTGCCATGAGTTTGAGCAAACTCTGGGAGATAGTGAAGAACAGGGAAGCCTGGTGTGCTGCAGTCCATGGGGTCGCAAAGAGTCAGACACGACTTAGCAACTGAACAATGAACAATATTTTCATCAATAGATGCTGAATGTATAATTTCCATTAATTCCATTTTCAAAACTTTTAACAATAATTTATAACCACATGGCTAAGACCAATATTTTAGAATTTTTAAAACCCATTGAATATATAGAAATTTAAAGTTAAAATAGCAATGACTTCATAAGACAGTTTTGCTTCTCAAAATATTGAATCCTGGCATATAAAGAAAAATTAGAAATATTTAAACTGTTTCAAATAAATTGTTTTCCATTAAGAAGTTAGATTGATCTCTACTTATCTATTTTGATTGAGAAAGTTATTGATGCAGGAAGTTTAAATGATTAGAATGTTTTCTTCTGAGTTATTCAGTATATAAGCTTTGTGATAAGACAGGTGGTTTTCTTTTTTATTCCTTGTATAATCATCTTATTATGAAACAGTATGTTTGGTTTTTGTGAATCATAGGAATACTCTTCCCCATTCCTACTAAACATGGATATCATTTTTTTTTCTATAACTTCTGTTTCTGGTGTGGTATTATGAAATCTAGTGACCTGGGAGGATTCACATGATGCCCAAACCTGAACACAGCTCAGGTACACTGTGAGGTCATTCACTGGGGTATAGAACCTGAGACACTGCTTCCAATTCACTGTATACATTATTCTCTGTCCTTCACACACCAATTCCAGTGATGAGGAAACACAGCAAATGCATTACATCCTACAGTCCACCCTGCTCAGCAGAGACCTGCTCTGAGGTATAGATGTTGAGGCTGGAAGCACGGTCTCTGTTCATGGTGTCTTACCAGTCCTGTCTTTAGTGAAGACAGCTTAGGCATTCCTGCTTGATGTGTGTGTTTTGGAGGATGGGAAAGAATATGATGCTCAAAATGTATTTGAAGGCATTAAATATTGAAGCTTGATTATATTATCTTTATTTTTGTGTGAGCTGGTATAAGAAATAATTTGTGTTGAAAGTTTGCTCAGCACTGAGCAATGGCAAAAACTTCCCTTTAGCTAGGTTTTACTTAGAGATGGGAAAATAGAAGTCCCAGATTTTTCTGATACTGCTTGTTTTGGCAGAGTTAAGGACTGTGGTATCACAGGGCCTTTGCATTCAAGTACTTCTGCTCCCAACCTTCAGCCTGCCTCAAATTCATCTGCCTCCATAAAAACCCACTGCTTATTTTTATGAAAATAAATAATAGGCTAAATACAGTAACAGATTAAAAACTAAGCAAAGGCAGGGTATAGTCAGATTAAGGAGAGTCTTTACCGTCTGAGCCCCCAGGGAAGCCCATTGATAACACATGGACATGTAAAGAAGCTTTATGAAACTGAACATCTAGATGTTAAAAATTTACCATCAAAATGGACAAAGTAAAAGAGAAACAATTTAAATTTAATGATATTAAGAAAGAGGGACTTTCTTTAAAGCCCATTTGATGCAACTATCTTTAGCATCACACTTTCTCATTATGCTTTAACCCAGGCATCATTTTGATAATCATGAAACCTCACATATTTAATCATAGAAAAAGCAAGAGAGTCCCAGAAAGACATCTGCTTCTGCTTTATTGACTATGCCAAAACCTTTGACTGTGTGGATCATAATAAACTGTGGAAAATTCAGAGAGAGATGGGAATAACAGACCACCTGACCTGCCTCTTGAGAAATCTGTATGCAGGTCAGGAAGCAACAGTTAGAACTGGACATGGAACAACAGACTGGTTCCAAATAGGAAAAGGAGTATGTCAAGGCTGTATATTGTCACTCTGCTTATTTAACTTCTATGCAGAATACATCATGGGAAATGCTGGACTGGAAGAAACACAAGCTAGAATCAAGATTGCCGGGAGAAATATCAATAACCTCAGATATGCAGATGACACCACCCTTATGGCAGAAAGTGAAGAGGAGCTAAAAAGCCTCTTGATGAAAGTGAAAGTGGAGAGCAAAAAATTTGGCTTAAAGCTCAACATTCAGAAAACGAAGATCAAGGCATCCGGTCCCATCACTTCATGGGAAATAGATGGGGAAACAGTGTCAGACTCTATTTTTCTGGGCTCCAAAATCACTGCAGATGGTGACTGNGTGGAGAGCAAAAAATTTGGCTTAAAGCTCAACATTCAGAAAACGAAGATCAAGGGATCTGGTCCCATCACTTCATGGGAAATAGATGGGGAAACAGTGGAAACAGTGTCAGACTAATTTTGGGGGGCTCCAAAATCACTGCAGATGGTGACTGCAGCCATGAAATTAAAAGACGCTTACTCCTTGGAAGAAAAGTTATGACCAATCTAGACAGCATATTCAAAAGCAGAGACATTACTTTGCCAACTAAGGTCCATCTAGTCAAGGCTATGGTTTTTTCAGTGGTCATGTATGGATGTGAGAGTTGGACTGTGAAGAAGGCTGAGCACCGAAGAATTGATTCTTTTGAACTGTGGTGTTGGAGAAGACTCTTGAGAGTCCCTTGGACTGCAAGGAGGTCCAACCAGGCCATTCTGAAGGAGATCAGCCCTGAGAATTCTTTGAAAGGAATGATGCTAAAGCTGAAACTCCAGTACTTTGGCCACCTCATGTGAAGAGTTGACTCACTGGAAAAGATTTGATGCTGGGAGGGATTGGGGGCAGGAGGAGAAGGGGATGACAGAGGATGAGATGGCTGGATGGCATCACGGACTCGATGGATATGAATCTGAGTGAACTCCAGGAGTTGGTGAGGGACAGGGAGGCCTGGCTTGCTGCGATTCATGGGGTCGCAAAGAGTCGGATACGATTGAACAACTGAACTGAACTGAAGCAGTATCTGCTTGTCTGACAGTATTCCATTACCAATATATACCACACTTTCTTTAGCCATTCATTGGTTAATGGACACTTGGGTTGCTTCTGTATCTTGGTTATTATAAATGATGCTATAGTGAACACCAAGGTGGATCATTTTGAATTGCTAGGTTACGTGACAGTTCTATTTTAAGTTTTTTGATGAGCCTCCATACTGTTCTCCAAAGTGGCTGCCCCAATTTACATTCCCACCAACAGTGTAGGAGGGTTCTCTTTTCTCCACACCCTCTCCAACATTTGTTATTTGTGTTTTTTAATGATGACCATTCTGACAGTTTTGAGCTGATACCTCATAGTGGTTTTCAGTTGCATTTCCCTGATAACCAGTGATGTTGAGCATCCTCTCATGTGCTTGTTGATCTTCTGTATTTTATCTTTGAAAAAATGTGTGTTCAGTTTTATTTTTTAATCAGGTCATAAAAAAGAATGAAATTTTGCCATTTGCAGCAACATGGATGGGCTTGGAAGGCATTATGCTATATTGTATGGCATCATTTATAAGTGGAATCTAAAAAATACACAAAAAAACTAGTGAATATAATGCAAAAAAGGCAGACTCACTAGCATAGTGAACAAGCTAGTGTTTTACCAAACGGGAAAGAGAAGCAGGAAAGGGCAATACAGATGGGATTAAGAGCTACAAACCATTAGGTATAAAATAAGCTACAAGTTTGTACTGTACAACACAGGGAGAATAGCAATATTTTGTAAGTGGAGTATAACCTTTATAAATTGTGAATCACTATGTTGTATGCCCATAACATATAATATTATACTTTAATACAAAAAGACAAATGTTGAGATATATCTTTTCAAAATTTGCAAGTTATTACTTTTTTCAAGCTCTAGATCTGATGGCCAAAAGAAGGTATTTTTGCTCACTACTCTATTTCCAACTTCACTGAGAAAGAATATTGAGAAATATTACTGCTTTATTCAAACTTAAAAGAAAGGAACACAACTACAACTCAGATACTATAAAGCTCAAATTCACTGGTATGTAGATTGAACAAAAAATGTCACAAGCTTCCAGAGGAAACAAATTTGTATATGGTCTTAGAACAAATTCATAAGACTTGCAGAGCACCCCAGCAGCCTCTCTCTCCACGAAAATATTACACACACACACACCACAAAGGACTTTGTTCTACTCCATAACCACACAGGAATCCATACCTATCCTAGCCTCTCCTCAGCTCAAAAACTTGCAAAACAAAACAAAACAAATAAACCAAAAAAAAAGAAGCATAAGTAAGACATAACAAATGTAGATAACCAATAAAATACATGAAAAAAGAAAAAAAGAAATGGATGGGCTTGGAAGGCATTCTGCTATATTGTATGGCATCATTTATAAGTGGAATCTAAAAAATACACAAAAAAACTAGTGAATATAATGCAAAAAAGGCAGACTCACTAGCATAGTGAACAAGCTAGTGTTTTACCAAATGGGAAAGAGAAGCAGGGAAAGAAAAAAATGTAACAGAAAAAAATATGTAGCCAAACACTTTAGCTTTTCTATTAACACAAACCATTTTAAAAAGTAAAAGTGAAGTATAATGGTTCAGAGAAGAGATTATGATATAGCAAATAGAGATTAAAACGGAGTTGGTGTTACTGAGCATAGATGAAATAAAAACAAAAGGTGTGCAGAAAACAAAATTGTCTTTGAAAAATGAAATGTTAATAAACACAACTGAAAAGAAACATTGTAACCAAACTTGAAAATCCCCAGGAAACTAAACAGAAAAAACCTCACATATAAAAATGATTTGACAGAAGATGTTTGACAAGGAAGGCAGCAAAATGAAGTCCAAAATACACAGATGCTAGTCTTCTTAAAGAAGAGATATAAGTGAATGAAACACCAGGCAAATAAATTATGCTAAGATAAATATAATCATGCTTTCCAGAAATAAAGGAAAAATCAAACTCCCGAATAAAAACTGTATAATCCCTTGGGAAATATGAATTTAAAAAATCAACTTCAAAGCTGATACTGATGACATTATTGAACTTTGTGGCTAAACGATGTTCTCTGAATATCTAAACATAAAAATGGCAAATGATCTTTGAAGTTTGGATCTAAGTGTCTTCATAGCAACAAAATACAAAAAAATGTATGGAACAATGTCTACAGGTGCAACTGCAGTACAATGACTGTCCAAAGGGTCTTCAGTATGAAGCTAACAGACTAATGTTCTCAAACACATGAGAAGTCAGAATAAAATGATCTGACAGTGCAATGCAGACTATGAAATGAAGGAAATTAAACACTCTAGAAACAGAAAAGTTAAACTACTGATGGGCATTAAATTCCTTTAAATATACAACTGGAACTCATGGAGAGAGGGAATTTATAGGAACAGGCTTCCCTGATGGCTCAGATGGTAAAGAATCTGCCTGCAATGCAGGAGACTCTGGTTTGATCCCCTAGTTGGGAAGATCCCCTGGAGAAGGGAATGACTACCCACTCCAGCACTACCTGGAGAAATCCGTGGACCAAGGACCCAGGTGGGCTATGATCCATGGGGCTGCAAAGAGTCAGACATGACTGAGTTACTCACACTACAATATTTATAAAAGTAAAAAGTAAAAATAAAGTGAAGTCGCTCAGTCGTGTCCAACTCTGCGACCCCACAGACTAGTTTACCAGGCTCCTCCATCCATAGGATTTTCCAGTCAAGAGTACTGGAGTGGGTTGCCATTTCCTTCTCCAGAAGGAACAACATTTAAAATTAAATGTAAATGAAACTAAGCAGTAAAATGTATAATCTAACTAAATAAAGACAAGAGACAGGGGGCGGTCCTAAGATGGGAAGGAATAGGACAGGGAGACCACTTTCTCCCCCACAAATTCATCAAAAGAACATTTCAACGCTGAGTAAATCCCACAAAACAACTTCTGAATGCTGGCAGAGGACATCAGGCACCCAGAAAAGCAGATCATTGTCTTCAAAAACAGTGAACCTCTCTGGGTGTCCCTCAGTGTGGAGAAACTTTTCATCTTTAACCTAGATGTTTTATCACTGGTGCTGTACAGATGGAGAAGTCTTGAGATGACTGTAAAAATAAAACTGAAAACCAGAAGCAGGAGACTTAAGTCCAAATCCTGAGAACATCAGAAAACTCCTGAATCTGGGGAACATTAATCGATAGGAGCACATCAAATGGCTCCATACCTACACTGAAACCAAGCACCACCCAAGGCCCAACAAGTTCCAGAGCAAGACATACCACACAAATTCTTCAGCAACACAGGAACACACCCCTGAGCTTCAATATACAGGCAGCTCAAAGTTACTCCAAAACCACTGACACCTCATAACCCATTACTGGTCACTTCACTGCACTCCAGAGAGAAGAAATCCAGCTCCACCCACCAGAACTCCAACACAAGTCTCCCTAACCAAGAAACCTTGACAAACCACTAATACAACCCCACCCACAGTGAGGAAACCCCACCATAAAGAGAACTCCACAAACTCCCAGAATATAGAAAGGCCCACCCAAACGAAGCAATATAACCAAGATGAAGAGACAGAGGAATACCCAGCAGGTAAAGGACCAAGAGAAATGTCCACCAAACCAAACAAAAGAGGAAGAGATAGGGAATCTACCTGAGAAAGAATTCCGAATATTGATAGTGAATATGATCCAAAATCTTGAAATCAAAATGGAATCACAGATAAATAGCCTGGAGACAAGGATTGAGAAGATGCAAGAAAGGTTTAACAAGGACTTAGAAGAAATAAAAAAGAGTCATTGTACAATAAATAATGCAATAAATGAGATCAGGAACACTCTGGAGGCAACAAATAGTAGAATAACGGAGGCAGAAGATAGGATTAGTGAAATAGAAGATAGAATGGTAGAAATAAATGAATCAGAGAGGAATAGAGAAAAACGAATTAAAAGAAATGAGGACAATCTCAGAGACCTCCAGGACAATATGAAACGCTCCAACATTCGAATTATAGGAGTCCCAGAAGAAGAAGACAAAAAGAAAGACCATGAGAAAATCCTTGAGGAGATAATAGTTGAAAACTTCCCTAAAATGGGGAAGGAAATAGCCAACCAAGTCCAAGAAACCCAGAGAGTTCCAAATAGGATAAACCCAAGGCGAAACACGCCAAGACACATATTAATCAAATTAACAAAGATCAAACACAAAGAACAACTATTAAAAGCAGCAAGGGGAAAACAACAAATAACACACAAGGGGATTCCCATAAGGATAACAGCTGATCTTTCAATAGAAACTCTTCAGGCCAGGAGGGAATGGCAAGACATACTTAAAGTGTTGAACGAAAAAAACCTACAGCCCAGATTACTGTACCCAGCAAGGATCTCTTTCAAATACGAAGGAGAAATCAGAAGCTTTACAGACAAGCAAAAGCTGAGAGAATTCAGCACCACCAAACCAGCTCTCCAACAAATGCTAAAGGATATTCTCTAGACAGGAAACAAAAAGGGTGTATAAACCCGAACCCAAAACAATAAAGTAAATGGCAACGGGATCATACTTCTCAATAATTACCTTAAACGTAAATGGGTTGAATGCCCCAACCAAAAGACAAAGACTGGCTGAATGGATACAAAAACAAGACCCTTGTATATGCTGTCTACAAGAAACCCACCTCAAAACAAGGGACATAAACAGACTGAAAGTGAAAGGCTGGAAAAAGATATATCATGCAAATAGAGACCAAAAGAAAGCAGGAGTGGCAATACTCATAGCTGATAAAATAGACTTTAAAGCAAAGGCTGTGAAAAGAGACAAAGAAGGCCACTACATAATGATCAAAGGATCAATCCAAGAAGAAGATATAACAATTATAAATATATATGCACCCAACATAGGAGCACCGCAATATGTAAGACAAATGCTAACAAGTATGAAAGGGGAAATTGACAATAACACAATAATAGTGGGAGACTTTAATACCCCACTCACACCTATGGACAGATCAACTAACCAGAAAATTAACAAAGAAACGCAAACTTTAAATGATACAATAGACCAGTTAGACCTAATTGATATCTATAGGACATTTCACCCCAAAACAATGAATTTCACCTTTTTCTCAAGTGCTCACGGAACCTTCTCCAGGATAGATCACATCCTGGGACATAAATCTAACCTTGATAAATTCAAAAAAATCGAAATCATTCCAAGCATCTTTTCTGACCATAATGCATTAAGATTAGATCTCAATTACAGGAGAAAAACTATTAAAAATTCCAACATTTGGAGGCTGAACAATACGCTTCTGAATAACCAACAAATCACAGAAGAAATCAAAAAAGAAATCAAAATGTGCATAGAAATGAATGAAAATGAAAACACAACAACCCAAAACCTGTGGGACACTATAAAAGCAGTGCTAAGAGGAAAGTTCATAGCAATACAGGCATACCTCAGGAAACAAGAAAAAAGTCAAATAAATAACCTAACTCTACACCTAAAGCAACTAGAAAAGGAAGAAATGGAGAACCCCAGAGTTAGTAGAAGGAAAGAAATCTTAAAAATTAGGGCAGAAATAAATGCAAAAGAAACAAAAGAGACCATAGCAAAAATCAACAAAGCCAAAAGCTGGTTTTTTGAAAAGATAAATAAAATTGACAAACCATTAGCCAGACTCATCAAGAAACAAAGGGAGAAAAATCAAATCAATAAAATCAGAAATGAAAATGGAGAGATCACAACAGACAACACAGAAATACAAAGAATCATAAGAGACTACTATCAGCAATTATATGCCAATAAATTGGACAACGTGGAAGAAATGGACAAATTCTTAGAAAAATACAACTTTCCAAAACTGAACCAGGAAGAAATAGAAAATCTTAACAGACCCATCACAAGCACGGAAATTGAAACTGTAATCAGAAATCTTCCAGCAAACAAAAGCCCAGGTCCAGACGGCTTCACAGCTGAATTCTACCAAAAATTTCGAGAAGAGCTAACACCTATCCTACTCAAACTCTTCCAGAAAATTGCAGAGGAAGGTAAACTTCCAAACTCATTCTATGAGGCCACCATCACCCTAATACCAAAACCTGACAAAGATGCCACAAAAAAAGAAAACTACAGGCCAATATCACTGATGAACATAGATGCAAAAATCCTCAACAAAATTCTAGCAATCAGAATCCAACAACACATTAAAAAGATCATACACCATGACCAAGTAGGCTTTATCCCAGGAATGCAAGGATTCTTCAATATTCGCAAATCAATCAATGTAATTCACCACATTAACAAATTGAAAAATAAATGCCATATGATTATCTCAATAGATGCAGAGAAGGCCTTTGATAAAATTCAACATCCATTTATGATAAAAACTCTCCAGAAAGCAGGAATAGAAGGAACATACCTCAACATAATAAAAGCTATATATGACAAACCCACAGCAAACATTATCCTCAATGGTGAAAAATTGAAAGCATTTCCCCTAAAGTCAGGAACAAGACAAGGATGTCCACTTTCACCGCTACTATTCAACATAGTTCTGGAAGTTTTGGCCACAGCAATCAGAGCAGAAAAAGAAATAAAAGGAATCCAAATTGGAAAAGAAGAAGTAAAACTCTCACTGTTTGCAGATGACATGATCCTCTACATAGAAAACCCTAAAGACTCCACCAGAAAATTACTAGAGCTAATCAATGAATATAGTAAAGTTGCAGGATATAAAATCAACACACAGAAATCCCTTGCATTCCTATACACTAATAATGAGAAAGTAGAAAACGAAATTAAGGAAACAATTCCATTCACCATTGCAACGAAAAGAATAAAATACTTAGGAATATATCTACCTAAAGAAACTAAAGACTTATATATAGAAAACTATAAAACACTGATGAAAGAAATCAAAGAGGACACTAATAGATGGAGAAATATACCATGTTCATGGATTGGAAGAATCAATATAGTGAAAATGAATATATTACCCAAAGCAATCTACAGATTCAATGCAATCCCTATCAAGCTACCAGCGGTATTTTTCACAGAACTAGAACAAATAATTTCAAGATTTGTATGGAAATACAAAAAACCTCGAATAGCCAAAGCAATTTTGAGAAAGAAGAATGGAACTGGAGGAATCAACTTACCTGACTTCAGGCTCTACTACAAAGCCACAGTCATCAAGACAGTGTGGTACTGGCACAAAGACAGAAATATAGATCAATGGAACAAAATAGAAAGCCCAGAGATAAATCCACACACATATGGACACCTTATCTTTGACAAAGGAGGCAAGAATATACAATGGAGTAAAGACAATCTCTTTAACAAGTGGTGCTGGGAAAACTGGTCAACCACTTGTAAAAGAATGAAACTAGATCACTTTCTAACACCACACACAAAAATAAACTCAAAATGGATTAAAGATCTAAATGTAAGACCAGAAACTATAAAACTCCTAGAGGAGAACATAGGCAAAACACTCTCCGACATAAATCACAGCAGGATCCTCAATGATCCGCCTCCCAGAATACTGGAAATAAAAGCAAATATAAACAAATGGGATCTAATTAAAATTAAAAGCTTCTGCACAACAAAGGAAACTATAAGCAAGGTGAAAAGACAACCCTCTGAATGGGAGAAAATAATAGCAAATGAAGCAACTGACAAACAACTAATCTCAAAAATATACAAGCAACTTATACAGCTCAATTCCAGAAAAATAAACGACCCAATCAAAAAATGGGCCAAAGAACTAAATAGACATTTCTCCAAAGAAGACATACGGATGGCTAACAAACACATGAAAAGATGCTCAACGTCACTCATTATCAGAGAAATGCAAATCAAGACCACAATGAGATACCACTTCACACCAGTCAGAATGGCTGCGATCCAAAAGTCTGCAAGCAATAAATGCTGGAGAGGGTGTGGAGAAAAGGGAACCCTCTTACACTGTTGGTGGGAATGCAAACTAGTACAGCCACTATGGAGAACAGTGTGGAGATTCCTTAAGAAATTGCAAATAGAACTGCCTTATGACCCAGCAATCCCACTGCTGGGCATACACACCGAGGAAACCAGAATAGAAAGAGACACATGTACCCCAATGTTCATCGCAGCACTGTTTATAATAGCCAGGACATGGAAACAACCTAGATGTCCATCAGCAGATGAATGGATAAGAAAGCTGTGGTACATATACACAATGGAGTATTACTCAGCCATTAAAAAGAATACATTTGAATCAGTTCTAATGAGGTGGATGAAACTGGGACCGATTATACAGAGTGAAGTAAGCCAGAAAGAAAAACACCAATACAGTATACTAACACATATATATGGAATTTAGAAAGATGGTAATGAGGACCCTGTATACAAGACAGCAAAATAGACACAGATGTATAGAACAGACTTCTGGACTCTGAGGGAGAGGGAGAGAGTGGAATGATGTGGGAGAATGGCATTGAAACATGTATACTATCATGTAAGAAACGAATCACCAGTCTAAGTTCAATATAGGATACAGGATCCTTGGGGCTGGTGCATGGGGACGATCCAGAGAGATGATATGGGGTGGGAGGTGGGAGAGGGGTTCAGGATTGGGAACTATGTACACCTGTGGTGGATTCATGTCAATGTATGGCAAAACCAATACAGTACTGTAAAATAAAATAAAGTAAAAATAAAAATTAAAAAAAAGACAAGAGATATGGAAAAATGAGGTGAGAACATATATTTGTTTTTGCTGGGTTCCTTATCTAATAAAGCAATAGAGTCTGAATACATCCAAAATGGAAACATGCAGTAAAACGAAATGTATCCTACACACACTTAATATTTTCAACTCTACCAAGTGAGCACATGTGTGTGTCCACTCCTGTGTAGGCCAACACACACACACACTTGCATTCATGTACTGTTTTTTTGTAGTTATATTTTTGTGGTAGAAAAACATTTATAATACGCCAATATATATAATATGCCAATTCCTTCATCCTAGATTCATTTTTAAGTTAAAGTAAAATTAATCAGTCCTGTATACTCATTGGAAGGACTGATGCTGAAGCTGAAGCTCCAATACTTTTGCCACCTGATATGAAGGACTGACTCACTGGAAAAGACCCTGAAGCTGGGAACAATTGAAGGCAGGAGTAGAAAGGGATGTCAGAGGATGAGATGGTTGGATGGCATCAACAATATGATAGACATGAGTTTGAGCAGGCTTGAGGAGTTGGTGATGAATAGTGAAGTCTGGCGTGCTACATTACATGGGATTGCAAAGAGTTGGACACGACTGAGCGACTGAAGTTAACTGAACTGAATCATTTTCTTATTGTGGTTAAATTTTGCATTTCCCTAAATAGTGATCTTGATTATATTTTCATGTACTTATTGGCAACTTATATATCCTCTTTGGATAAATATCTATATAAATCCTTTGTCTACATTTTTATATTGGGCTCTTTAGGCTATTACTGCTTGTTGAGGCTTTTTTTCCTTCCCTAAATTTATAAGATTTCCCCAAGATCTGTTTTATAAGATCTATTTGCCTTGAAAGCTTTAAAAAAATCTTGTTTTGTTTTTAATTATATGCCAATACACAAAGCAAAATGGGGTAAGAAATTTAAAAGCAGAAATTCTCAAAATCCTCTAAACAAAAGCATATATTTCATGACTTTACATATATATTTTAAAAAATAATTTGCTTAGTCGCTCAGTCATGTCTGACTCGTTGCAACCCCATGGACTGTAGTCAGCCAGGCTTTGCTGTTCATGGGGATTCTCCATGTAAGACTACTGGAGTGGGTTGCCATATCCTCCACCAAGAGATCTTCCCAACCCAGGGATCAAACACAGATCTCCTGCCTTTCAGGCGGATTCTTTACCTACCAGGGAAGAAATTTTTACCCAATTTTTAGAAATAAGATTTTTGGGAAAATAAATTGAGTATAGAATAAAATAAAAATCACTATTATTAGGATAATTTAAAGCAGTAGAAATATGAAAATTTTGACATAAAAATATTTTATTGGCTGTGTTAGTAAACAATGGAGTTGAAATTCTTACTACCAGTTTGCCTGTTCTTAAAGCTCTAAAAGTTTAAATTACAAGAGTGTTAATATATTTTGGCAAAATTCTGGAAATCATAGAAATGTTATGAAGTTATCTCTTTTTATTTGGTTTTAAGAAACTAGCAATAATTTAGCCTCTTATTGTCAGTCAGTTCAGTCAGTTCAGTCGCTCAGTCGTAACCTTAAATTTACATTCCAACATTTTGAATGAATACATAAAGACATAGATAACATATAAGCCATGCTGAGCAAGGCAAATTTAATAATCTTATTATAAAAGAACTTTAACCAAAAATGTTATTTTTGCATTGGTTGCTGTTAAGTGATGTAAGTGCATTATGTTATTTTTAAGACATTAATTTATACTTCTGAAATGGTAGTTCATAATATAAGGTAAATATACATATACATGTGCATACACCACATACTTATGTATTTACAATTGTGCATATACTCAAATTTGAAGGGAAGAGCTATTCACTCCAGGGTTCTTGCCTGGAGAATCCCACGGACAGAGGAGCCTGGCAAGCTACAGTCCATGGGGTCACAAAATGTCAGAGACAAGTGAACGACTAACACTTTCACACACTCAAATATATTTTTGTTATGTAACAGACATGAAACATAAATGTGTGTATGTGTGCACATGGCATCTCCCATTAGGTAATTCAGTCTTTAAATCATTTTTACCTTCAATCATTTCCTGTTGAAATTTGTAATTATTTTCATAGTTTTAATATACTAGAGACTTGAGAGATTTGAATGAAATTAAATTAAAGGAAGAGTCTGGATAAGTGATCTGAACTCAACAGCTAGGCACAGGTCACTCAAGATACATGTTGAGTCTGTAAACGATGGCTGTGAAGGGCATCAACCCTGGCATCCAAATCCAAAGATACTTATACCTTGATCGTAAGTTGGGATGAACAACTTTCTTTGTGGATGAAATGAGCTCCCTGTATCTAGGGACTAGCAATGGAAGAAGCTCCAGTGTCAGCAGAGAGCCCTCCATTCCTGTGCATCCTCCAGCATTGACTGGCTCCAGCCAACAACTCCAGCAGGGCCTTTGTCCAGGCCCCTGAGTGGCACACTGACCAACACCCAGAAGCCAGAATAGGTTTACACATTCAAGAGGACCAGCAGTGGGACAACTAGGTTGCCTGGCATGTCCTCCAGTTACATGGATCAGCTGAAGCACATGTTCCTGCTAATCAGGGCCTGGCAAAATGTGGTCCACTGGAGAAGAGAATGGCAAACCAACTCAGTATTCCTGGCTGGAGAACCTCATGAACAGTGTGAAAAGGCAAATATGTATGACAGTGTAAGATGAACCTCCCAGGTTGGTAGGTGTCCAATAGACTACTGGAGAAGAGCAGAGAGATACCTCCAGAAAGAATGAAGAGTCAGAGCCACATCCCAGTTGTAGATGTGTCTGGTGGTGAAAATAAAGTCCAAAGCTGTAAAGAGCAATATTGCATAGTACCTTGGAATATTAGGTACTTGAATCAAGGTGAACTGGATGTGGTCAAACAGGAAATGGCAGGAGTGAACATTGACATTTTAGGAATCAGTGAATTAAAATGGATGGAAAAGGGCAAGTTTAATTCAGGTAATCATTATATCCAGTACTGTTGGCTATTAGAACAAATAGTAGTTTATTTCTTTCTAGCAGAAATCTACTACCCTTACAAGAAATGGAGTGGCCCTCATAGTCAAAAAGAGATTCTGAAATGCAGTACTTGGGTGCAGTCTCAAAAACGACAGAATGATCTTTGTTCATTTTCAAGGCAAACCACTCAAAAACACAGTGATCCAAGCCTATGCCCCAACAACTAATGCCAAAGAAGCTGAAGTTGAAAAATTCTATGAAGACATAAAAGACTTTCTAGAACTACTACCAAAAGGAAAAAGAAAAAAAGATGTCCTTTTCATCATAGGGGGCTGGAATACAGAAGCAGGCAGTCAAGAGATACATGGAATAACAGGCAAGTTTGGCATTGGAGTAAAAAACAAAGCAGGACATAGACTAACAGTTTTGCCAAGAGAATGCACTTGTCATAACAAACACCATCTTCCAACAACATAAGAGACAACTCTATACATGGACATCACCAGATGGTCAATACTGAAATCAGATTGATTATATTCTTTGTAGCCAAAGATGCTTTATTTTTGCTCTATACAGTCAGTAAAAACAAGACCAGGAGTTGACTGTAGCTTGGATCATCAGCTCATTATTGTAAAATTCAGACTCAACTTGAAGAAAGTAGGGGAAACCACAAGAACAATATTCAGGTATGACCTAAATCAAATCCTTTATGGTTATACAGTGGAGGTGACAAATAGATTCAAGGGATTAGATCTGATAGACAGAGTGCCTGAAGAAATATGGATGGAAGTTCATAACATTGTACAAGATGTGAACAAAACCATCCCCAAGATAAAGAAATGCAAGAAGGCAAAATGGTTGTCTGAAGAGGCCTTACAAATAGCTGAGAAAAGAAGAGAAGTGAAAAGCAAAGGAGAAAGGGAAAGATATACCCAACTGAATGCAGAGTTCAGAGAATAGCAAGGAGATATAAGAAAGCCTACTTAAGTGAACAATGCAAATAAACAGTAGGATGGGAAAGACTAGAGATCTCTTCAAGAAAATTAGATATTCCAAGGGAAAATTTCATTCAAACATAGGCACAATAAAGAACAGAAATGGTATAGATCCAACAGGCGCATAATATATTAAGAAAAGGTGGCAAGAATACACAGAAAAACTGTACAAAATAGTTCTTAATGACTCAGATACCCACAATGGTGTGATCACTCACCTAGAGCCAGACATCCTAGGGTGTGAAATCAGGTGGGCCTTAAGAAGCATCACTACAAACAATGCTATGAAGGTTTGTTTGGAATTTATGGAATTCCAGCTAAGCTATTTCAAATCCTAAAAGATTTGATGTTAAAGTACTAAATTCAATACACTAGCAAATTTGGAAAACACAGCAGTGGCCATAGGACTGGAAAAAGTCAGTTTGTTTTTAAATCCCAAAGACAGGCAACACCAAAAAATGTTCAAATTACTGTACAATTGCATTCATTTCACATGCTAGCAATATCACGCCCAAATCCTTCAAGCTAGGCTTCAGTAGTATGTGAATCAAGAAATTTCAGATGCACAAGCTGGATTTAGAAAAGGCAGAGGAATCAGAGATCAAATTGCCACTGTCCCCTGGGCCATAGAAAAAGAAAGGGAATTCAAAAAAGAATCTACTTCTGCTTCACTGACTATGCTAAAGCCTTTAACTGTGTGCATCACAATAAACTGTGGAAAATTCTTAAAGAAATGGGAATACCAGATCACCTTACCCATCTACTGAGAAATCTGTGTGCAGGACAAGAAGCAACTGTTAGTACTGAACATGGAACAATGGACTGTTTCCAAACTGGCAAAGGAGTACATCAAGGCTGTTTATTGTTACCCTGCTTATTAAATGTCTATACAGTGTACATCATGCGAAATGCCAGGCTGGACGTTCACAAGCTGGAATCAAGACTGCTTGGAGAAGTATCAATAACCTGAGATATGGAGATGATACCACTTTAATGACAAAGCGAAGAGGACCAAAGAGCATCTTGATGAATATGAAAGAGGAGTGAAAAACCTGACCTAAAACTCAACATTCAAAAAATGAAGAGCATGCATGTGGTCCCATCACTTCATGGCAAATACATGGGGAAAAAGTGGAAATGGTGACATTTTTTTATTTTCTTGGAATTCAAAATCACTGCAGACATTGTCTGCAACCATAAAATTAAAAGATGCTTGTTCCTTGGAAGAAAAGCTATGACAAACATATTAAAAAGCAGAGACATCACTTTACAAAGTCTGTATATTCAAAGCTATGGTTTTTCCAATAGTCGTATATGGCTGTGAAAGTTGGACTGTAAAGAAGGCTGAGTGCTGAAGAACTGATGCTTTTGAACTGTGGTACTGGAAAAGACTCTTGAGAGTCCCTTGGACTACAAGGAAATTAAACCAGTTATTTCTAAAAGAAATTAATCCTGAATATTCATTGGAAGGACTAATGCTGAAGCTGAAGATCCAATACCGGCCACCAGATGTGAAGATCCAATTCACTGGAAAAGACCCTGATTCTGGGAAAGATCAAGGGCAAGAAGGGAGTAACAGAGAATCAGATAATTGGATGGCATCACCAAGTCAATGGTCACGAGTTTGTGCTAACTAGGGAGATAGTGAAGGACAGGGAAGCCAGGCACGATGCAATTCATGGGGTCACAGAGAGTCAGACATGACTTGGCAACTAATATACAACAATACAGTAAAGTTCATTGCTTTAATATCCACCTGTGCTTGCTGACTCGCAGACAGCCCTCGTGTGATGGCTAAATCTGAAGCCTTGCAGTTCCACCACTCAGTGGCTGGGCCATTTAAGCAGTGCGTCTGAACTCTCTGTGCTTTGGTTTCCTCACTTGTAACAAGGCTGGAAGGAGTACGTGAAGGAAACCACAGTGATATTTATACAGTCTCAGGATGGCGTCTGGCACATAGTATGTGCTATATCTGAATTTAATAAAAGTCAACATGGATATGATAGAAAGTGTTATCTTTTAAAACGAACCCCACAAAATTTTCATTTTTCTCGTATGTCTCACACAACAGCACAAAAATAACTAGATAAACTCCTGCTTCCTGGTGACACCCCATCCAAGATCCATCTGGTAATCTTGTCAGTGTTGTTGTTTGTCTCACTTTTATCATTTGTTGGCATGTAATGAAAAGTTAAGTTAGAAAGAGACGAAAATAGAAATGATCTTTTTGACTGAAACTCCTGATAGATTGAAAATGATGATAACAAAAAATATATACACTCAATAGCTCAAATTTATTTGTAATTTGCAAAGAAATCACAGATGAATATTATAGTGTGGTAGGTCCACAGGTATAAAAGATATCCCTGTTTTAATCCTCAGAATCTTTAAATATGTTACTCTAAGTGGTAACAGGGACTTTGCAGGTGTGATCCAGTAAAAGATCTTGAAATGAGGGAATCTTTCTAGAGTATACAGTGTGTCCAATATAATCATAAGGATAGTCACCACCTATGGAAATATAATATTTTTGACTAGCTCTTTATATTTGTTTATGGTATACTGTCATGAAAGAGACTATAAGTTAATAATGATAAGAAATGACAAAGAAAGAAATTAAATTTTTAAAGTGTTTTTTTTTTTTCATTGACCATTGGAACAATGGTTACTTCACTTAGACAAAGATGCAACAACAAACCATTAATTTTGTTTGATTACTCTGCTGTTTCTCAGAAAAGTATTTTCATATGCAAATTATAGTTGTAGGGCTTATATACTGAATGAATTTATAGTGTTACTTACTTTTAGTCATGGACTTAATCTCAAAGTAAAAAATTAAGAAAATATAAATGTTTTTCAGGTCATCTATGATGCAACAAACTTGAATATAGTTAAATATGTTTCTTATCACTTCACACAAATAATGAGCTAAACTCTTAAACATATTAACATAACTTCCATAATATTATCAAGCACACAGGCTTTATTAAAATTCATTATCACATTTTTAAGCTGGTTGGCTCAAATCAAGATTCACAATCCATTTATTGAATTTGCTTGCTAGATTTTTTTAAAATCTAGAGTCTCCTCTTGTATTTTCTTCTTGCCATTTGTTATGAAGAAAACCATTACATTTTCCCTGCAGAGTGATCTATCATCTAGGTTTGGCTGATTGTTTCCCACTGTTTGTATAATATATTCTATGTATGCTCTGATAAACTGGTATTCAGAGGAAGAGTCTTGGTCAAATTTAGGTTTGATTTTTGTCAAGAATATATCATATTTGGTTCTATATATTTCTGCTTGCATTGTATCAAAAGACACTTCAGTTATAGCTATTTTTTTATGGTAAAATTGATCAGGGGAATAAAGTGTTTCCATTTATATATTATAAAATTACCCTTGGTTTTTTCATTTAATGATTTTAGAAGTCATGGATGTTATATTCTATTATTATTTATTATTCTATTATCTATTATATTCTGTTATCTATTATTCTATTTGGGGTTCTGCAAATGCTATATTATAATTATATCACATATTAACAGAATTCTCATATAAAGAAGAAACCTTTTCATCAACTTTTTGTTGCCCAAGACACAGTTTACATATCAGTCAGCACAATGTGGGCTTATTTTCATTTCTTGTATTGTCTCATCTTTGGCAAATGGGAGCCTTTTCAAGTCGACATTGAAAAGTTGACATTTGTGCCCTTTTATGGTGAATTCAATAATTTTTCAAAGATCCTTTGATTTCTGGATGATAATGCCACTTAGTTTCATTTGTATATGTCTTGCTCCAGATCTAAAATCAGCCATTTTCTAAGGAACACTAGTTCCCCTGAATGAGAAATGTCATTAGAAATCACAATGTAAACATTTGAAGTAATCAGTCCTATTCAGTTATCATTTATTCTGGATCTTTAGAGGTGGGAGTAGAGGCAAAAAATGTACATATATGTATGCATATGTTTATAATGAATATAATATATAATTCACATATGTTTATTTTGTTATTTTAAATGAAAATACAACATGAATTCATGATTAGTATCTCCCATTCAAATTTAGAATTACAATATTTTACCTATTTCAGAGTTTTGATGTAATTTGATTTTTGTGTTTTTCTCTTATTGTAAGACTCTTATTTGCGTATGATATTAATATATTTACTTTTTATTAAATTCGTGCATATATACATACATATATATGATTTAAAGGTATACACCTATATATAGATTAATATACGTAATAGGTTCAGAGATCAGTCCTGGGTGTTCATTGGAAAGACTGATGCTAAAACTGAAACTCCAATATTTTGGCCACCTCATGCAAAGAGTTGACTCATCTAAAAAGACTCTGATGCTGGGAGGGATTGGGGGCAGGAGGAGAAGGGGACGACAGAGAATGAGATGGTTGAATGGCATCACCGACTTGATGGAAATGAGTTGGAGTGAACTCCAGGAGTTGGTGAAGGACAGGGAGGCCTGGAGTGCTGTGATTCATGGGGTTGCAAAGAGTCAGACATGACTGAGTGACTGAATTGAACTGAACATAAATATTATCAGTTAAATATGGTTAGGAAAAAGTGTTTAAGTCTTTCTTACAGTTCATTTTGTTGTTGGCTTATAAACCAGTAGGGGTCTTTAAAATACTTTGGAACATTTACTGTTTGTTACTAAGCCATCAACACCCAGGGAAAATAGACTTGGGCCTCTTTGCTTTGAATTTTAGGAATCACTTTTTTAAATGTTGATTTCATTTTGTTTTATAATTGAACAAATATTTACTCAGTTTCAGTATCAAGCAAAAAATGTAGATTTAAAGACACCATCTCTGTTTTTTTCTCTATAGATAACATATTTTTAAGCATTCATTTTATCCATTACATTTCTTGTTCTTTGAATGCCATACTCCTATTACTCGTCATTTTCCAAATAATTGCTAGTCTTTGTATTCTCTTTTGATAATGTTTTTTCATAACAGGAATAATGATTTTATATGATATGAATTGCAATTCTTTTCAGCTTTTTCCATTTATCTTGTTAAAGTACTGCTTATGGAACAATTTTGCTTTTGCTATGTGTGGCTATTTTTAATGAAATTATCTATGAAACAGAAATAGACTCACAGACCTAGAGAACAGATTTGCAGTTGCCAAGTGGGGTGTAGGAGAGGGATGGATTGGAAGTATGGGATTTATAAATGCAGACTATAATATATAGAACAGATAAGCAACAAGGTTGTACCACATAGCACAAGGAACTATGATAGACCATATTGGAAAATTATATATATATATATATATATATATTATATATATATGTTTTTGTGAAAGGCAGTCCTGTCTGACTTTTTTTGCAACCCTATGGACTATAGAGTCCATGGAATTCTCCAGTCCAGAACACTGCAGTGGGTAGCCATTTCCTTCTCCAGGGGATCTTACCAACCCAAGAATTGAACCCAGGTCTCCCATATCGTAGGCAGATTCTTTACCAGCTGAGTCACCAGGGAAGCCTAGGAATACTAGAGTGGTATGTGTGTATATATATGTATATATTATATATATATAGAGAGAGACATTACTTTACCAACAAAGGAATGTCTAGTCAAAAGTATGGTTTTCCCAGTAGTCATGTATGGATGTGAGAGTTGGACCAGATGAAAGCTGAGTGCCGAAGAGCTGATGCTTTTGAACTGTCATGTTGGAGAAGACTCTTGAGAGTCCCTTGGACTGCAAGGAGATCCAACCAGTCCATCCTAAAGGAATTCAGTCCTGAATATTCATTGGAAGGACTGATGCTGAAGCTGAAACTCCAATACTTTGGTCACCTGATCTGAAGAACTGACTCACTGGAAAAGACCCTGATGCTGGGAAAAATTGAAGGCAGGAGGAGAAGGGGACGGCAGAGGATGAGATGGTTGGATGACATCACCATCTCAATGGATATGAGTTTGAGCAAGCTCCGGGACAGGGAAGCCTGGTATGCTGTGCTACATGAGGTCGCAAAGAGTCAGACACAACTGAGTGACTGAATTGAACTGAAATGATGTGTGTGTGTGTGTGTATGTGTGTGTATGTGTGTGTGTGCGTGTATCTGAATCACTCTGTGTATAGAAACTAATACAGTACTATAAAACTGACTATACTTCAAGAAAGAAAGTTTTAAAAATTGTCACTGTCCTGAGAATTGTTGTTTCTTTTCTTTTTCTTCTATTTCCTTTCTTTCTCTCTCCCATTATCTCTCTCCCTTTATTTCTCTATATGTCAGTCCTATAGAACTCATCCTTCTTCCATTATCTTTTCAGGATTTTGAGTCTTTGGAAGCTTTCTTATACTGCTAATGTATGGAAGAATTCACCAGTGTTTTCTTCTGATAAAAAGTCATTTTATCCTGTCTAATAAACTTGGATCTTATGCTTGGAAGACATCTGATATAATTATTTTGACAAGTGACTATTTTTTCCCTTAATGATCTGAACCATAACCCTGGATACACAGCTTTGTCTACACAGCTGACAGGTCTGAAATTTAGTGCTAACTATGGCTAAAAATATTTGAAGGGAGGTAGTACATGCTGCCACTGTGGTTTTTTTATTAATGGGTTTATCTAGCAGTAGGGGGGCTACTGAAGACAGAGGTTGGTTGCCCACCTTGATGTGAATGCTTCCTCTCTGAGGAGCTCTCTGGTGGAAATCAGTGTAAGGTACAATATCTGAACACTTCATGTCCTTATACCTCTTCCCCCAAACTGCCTCTCTCTAACCTCCTAATCTGTGCCAGTGTGCAATCATTTACCACTAACCAAGAATCTACATACATTCTTAGCTCAGACCACACATCAGGGATGTCCATGTGCACTGCTTAAAGTCTACCTACTCATCATTTTCCTTCACAGTTACTTCTCTAATGATTCAGTGGGTAAAGAATCCACCTGCAATGCAGGAGATACAGGAGGTATGAGTTTGATCCCTGGGTCAGGAAGATCCCTGGAGAATAAAATGGCAACCCACTCCAGTGTTCTTGCTTGGAAAATCCATGGACAGAGGAGCCTGGTGGGCTGCAGTCTTTGGGTCACAAAGGGTCAGGCACAATTGAGCAAGAAAACATAGGCAGTACCATAATGTGCACAGTTTCTCTCTTACTCTTGGCACATTTGCTACCAAATTATTTGTGATCCTCTGCTCATCAAATCCAGTTCACAGGAGAGGATGAAAATAGAGAACCACAGTGACATTATAACATGTGACAATGTAAAGAAAGTCTGCTCATCTAGAGAGGATGGAGTTAACCTCAGACAGTGGATTTTCTATAAATCTTCACAGGTGGATTTGAACTACTTTTGTGCTCTTTCTTTGGAGACTAGAAAAGAACATTTTCCAAATCAATGAAAGCTTACCAAAAAGTACAGTATTTATTGATCTCTTCTGGTAATGATATTGCATCCAGCAAAGAAAAGCACTGGGGCTTCATATACTTAATTTTATGGTAGTTCTCGGCCACCCACCAGGATTCATCTGTGTACTTATCAAAAATCCTATAACTGAATTAGATGGAGGCCATAATAGAGTCCAACACGACTGAATGCTTTGTGTCTTTGAGGGAGCATCCACCTTTGGTGTCCCACTCTGAAGGTCATTTTGCTTCTGATTACTTTTTTTTCCAGTTGAAGGAGTTATGGAATTTTAGGGTTCCTTACATCTCCATTTCTTCAATTACACTTTTACATCCCAAAGATTAGGGAATTGATATGATATTTTGTATATTTATCTATACTATGTACTTAAGTCCTGGGTGGTGGTAGGGAAGTTGGATAATTCTCCAGACCTGCTGAATCACCTTTGAGAGGAATTTGGACCAAGAGTCTATGGATCCCCTGGCCAACATTTAGCTGCAGTCCAACAGTTAAAATATAATAGCACTGTGGGCCTGCTGCGCTCATCCCAATAAAAGCAATTCAACCTCTCCAGCAAAAAATGTATAATAGCACTTTGATTCTCCTAGAATCACTGTCAGCTCATGTTCTGCATCTACTAACCCTGAAAAGATCTGGGTGGTCCCCTTCATAATTTAAAGTCTTACAGGTCACTGGCTTTAGGTCCATTGGAGAAACACTGGGAAGATAATTTTGTACAGATCTTGTACTTTCAGAGAAGGCAATGGCATCCCACTCCAGTACTCTTGCCTGGAAAATCCCATGGACAGAGGAACCTGGTGGGCTGCAGTCCATGGGGTCGCTAACAGTCAGACCCGACTGAGCAACTTCACTTTCACTTTTCACTTTCATGCATTGGAGAAGGAAATGGCAATGCACTCCACTGTTCTTGCCTGGAGTATCCCAGGGACGGGGGAGCCTGGTAGGCTGCCGTCTATGGGGTCGCACAGAGTTGGACACAATTGAAGTGACTTAACAGCAGCAGCAGCAGCAGTGGTACTTTAATTTCCTTCCACAGGAGAACTCAATTATCTTTTAATCAGGGATATCTGGGCATGAGAAATGCTCATTTGGACACTAGAAGACAAATTATGGTTTTCCACTGTGGAGCTGCTGACTTTCTATCCAGTAGATTTTTATGATATTTTAAAATGTAACCTCATTGTCTCCCCATCAGTCTGACTCATAGGACAGTATTGGTAACTATCACCACGGATTCCTGTGCATCATGATCTACTGGTTGCCATGTGGGGCAGTGGCCACCACGGTAAGGAATTCTATTCACCTTGATCCAGATGGTTTGTCATTGTTTAGTCACTAAGTTGAGTCCAACTCTTTTTCCACACACGGACTGTAGCCCACTAGGCTCCTCTGTCCATGGGATTTCCCAGGCAAGAATACTGGAGTGGATTGTCATTTCCTTCTCCAGGAGCTTTCCTAAGCCAGGCATCAAACCCACATCTCCTGCACCAGCAGGAGGATTCTTTACTACTGATCCATCAGGGAAGCTTTTCTTGATGGTTGGTGAACAGATAATCTTTCCAATTTTACAATATCTGAAATGGTTAATTCTACATGTTAACTTAGAAGACATGGTATCCATACGTTTGGTCAAACATTATTGTAGATATTTCTGTGAAGATATTTTTTTAGATGAAATTAACACTTACATTAGTAGACTTTGAATTAAGCTAATCACTCTCCATTATATGATCGGATTTCATCTGATTAGGTAAAGAACTTACTAGAAAAGCAATCTTTTCCATGTTTTTCTAAAAACAGAACTGTCCATTTATCTAACAAACTGTCCAGATATCCCATTTCTCTATTTCTCTGGAGAACTCTAACAATACCTATCATAATATCCTAAACTCACAATGCTCATTAGCAAAGCCTCCAGTGTTAGGGTTAAAAAAAAAAAAACCACCACGGTAAGGAATTCTATTCACCTTGATCCAGATGGTTTGTCATTGTTTAGTCACTAAGTTGAGTCCAACTCTTTTTCCACACACGGACTGTAGCCCACTAGGCTCCTCTGTCCATGGGATTTCCCAGGCAAGAATACTGGAGTGGATTGTCATTTCCTTCTCCAGGAGCTTTCCTAAGCCAGGCATCAAACCCACATCTCCTGCACCAGCAGGAGGATTCTTTACTACTGATCCATCAGGGAAGCTTTTCTTGATGGTTGGTGAACAGATAATCTTTCCAATTTTACAATATCTGAAATGGTTAATTCTACATGTTAACTTAGAAGACATGGTATCCATACGTTTGGTCAAACATTATTGTAGATATTTCTGTGAAGATATTTTTTTAGATGAAATTAACACTTACATTAGTAGACTTTGAATTAAGCTAATCACTCTCCATTATATGATCGGATTTCATCTGATTAGATAAAGAACTTACTAGAAAAGCAATCTTTTCCATGTTTTTCTAAAAACAGAACTGTCCATTTATCTAACAAACTGTCCAGATATCCCATTTCTCTATTTCTCTGGAGAACTCTAACAATACCTATCATAATATCCTAAACTCACAATGCTCATTAGCAAAGCCTCCAGTGTTAGGGTTTAAAAAAAAAAAAAAAGACAAGAAACAATTAGCTTACTGGGTATATATACAATGAAAACCATAGTTTGAAATAACACATGTACCCCAATGTTCACAGCAGCACCATTTATAACAGCTAGGACCTGGAAGCAAAATAAATCTCTGCTGACAGATGAATGGATAAAGAACATGTGATACATATATGCAATGGAATATTAGTCATGAAAGATTGAGATAATGCCATTTGCAGCAACATGGACCTAAGGGGTTATCATATTAAGTAAATCAGACCAACAAAAATATTATATGATATTGCTTCTATGTGGAATCTAATAAAAATGTATACAAATGAACTTATGTACAAAACAGAAAGAGACTCACATATCTTTAAATCACATTTATGACTGCCAATGGAGAAATGTGGGAGGAAGTGATAAATTAGGAGCCTGAGATTAAAATACATATACTACCATATACAAAACAGATAACCAACAAGGACCTACTGTATAGCACAAGGAACTCAATATTCTGTAATAAACTATACAGGAAAAGAATCTGAAAAAGAAGGAATATATGCATAACTGAATCTCTTTGCTGTACATTTGAAATTAACACAACCTTGTAAGTAAACTATACCCCAATGGAATTTAAAAAAAAATTAACAACTAACTTGTCTTTTTGGAGAGGGGCCTCACAAATATGGAAGAAAAATGGCAGAATCTCTTCCACCTGAGAGAGAGAGAGAGAGAGAGTGTGTGTGTGTGTGTGTGTGTGGTGAGTTCAATAGGTAAAGATGTCAGGGAATATGGTTGTTCTAAGTTCTGTACACTAGATATTTCCACTTCTTTCATATTCTGTAACACAGCAACGTTGCACATTCTAAGGCTTTTGATTGATGAAGCCACGACTAGTTTGGGCCCATGAGTTTGGAGCAAATGTGACATTTCTCACTTCCAGGCTGGACACTTAATTGTCAATACATATCCTTTGTTCTCCTTTTCCTCCTACTGTTAGTATATTCACTCTGGTTCTCCCTCTTGGAAACCTAGGGACAACAACAGCCACTATTATAGGTGATGGATACAATCTTCAAAGAAGAAACTGGTGTTCGCGGATTTAAACCATAAGGGTGTGGGGACTGTTTGGTACCACAACACAAAATAGAGGATACTGACCCACACAGTAAGTGCATACCACTGCATATCTAGAGTGGATTAGTGAGAGGAAGTTCATGAGGCCAGGTCTAGGACCTCATTTCTATCTCAGGAGAGAGGCAGCCAAGAGCCAACCCTGGGAGATCTTACATGAATGCAGNGCGGATTTAAACCATAAGGGTGTGGGGACTGTTTGGTACCACAACACAAAATAGAGGATACTGACCCACATAGTAAGTGCATACCACTGCATATCTAGAGTGGATTAGTGAGAGGAAGTTCATGAGGCCAGGTCTAGGACCTCATTTCTATCTCAGGAGAGAGGCAGCCAAGAGCCAACCCTGGGAGATCTTACATGAATGCAGTCCAGACCTAACTCCATCCACGAATTTCATGGGTGTGCTGATGGTGCAACACAAAATGAAGACATAGTTAAACAAGATTGTGGACAGCATACAGTGATCTACGTAAAAATCAATTCACTAACTTACAGACATCAAAGATTTTAATAATTTTAAAGTATTTTAACTAAAAAAGGCAAAATATGTAATTTACTTTGAACATGTAAACCATTTTTCTCTCTTTTTGGTCACTGAATAAAGAAGGCTGCTTTGATTTGCCCTTATTCACTATAGAGTTCAGCCTCCACTGAATGTAGAATTGTGATTTCTGAGACACATGCGTAATGTACTTCTAAAATTCTTACTTTGTAAATAGAAGCAGTTGACAAATGATAGAAGTTGACAGGCGTATGAAAGGTCTATGTGATTTGTATACTGAATGGTTGTGCTAACATAAATGGAAAACAAGTGCTTAGTTAAAATTCATTATCAGAGTCAAAGAAGAAAATTAATACCTTTTACTACTGCTCATTGTATTTATCTACTCTTATTTACCACTTCAGTGTAATTGCAATAAAATATATTTTTCTTTCTTTTTAAAGTAGTTTTTTTTTCTTTCATGTATCCAGCAACATTACTTTGAATGCAAAAGATAGGCAATCCCAAGCTTGATTTTAGCATGAGTCATAACATATCAATCCATCTATCTAAAATAAGTTTCATGGAAGATAAATACAAGTGGTTTCCATGAAATTGTTGGTGAAATCCATCTCTCTAATATATATTAGTCTTGAAATTTTGATGACTTAGTAAGCAATCACTTTATGAAATTAAATTGTCACAAGAATATTTTCATTCTCTAGAAAGCATAATAACAGGATGATAATTAAATTTGGAGTCTTTTACTTGATGGAGTGCCCTGTTATCTACATTGGAAAGCTATAGATAAAATCCTCTGTGAATGAGTTTAATGATTCTGAACACTTCTCATCTTGAACTCATCAAATTTTCAATATTCTTTTTTCCTCTTGTAAGTTCTCTGACCATCGGTTTTCTATCACAAGTAGATGAATAACAATTCTAGAAATCGGCAAGGCCATTTTAACTGATGAAAGCAAAAATGGATCGCTTGCCTTGCTACTTCAAAGTTAAGCGAGTGTCTCGTTGAGATAAAATGCTCATCTTTTCTTATTTTTATATTCCATTTATGCCATATATTGAAAAAAATTTATAGACATCAGGCAATGGTTTATTGTGTTGTAAGCCTTTAAAAATATAGAGAAGCAATATGATAGCTATTAGAGGTCAGTATTTGGTCTGCATATGGGTGCTACATAATTTAGTTAATCATAGCCAGGGTCCTACTTATATAGAATTATTACAATTACTTGTAAATGTAGAGAATACACAAATACTGCTAGTTTTAGATGATCTAAGGCAAGTTTGTATCATTTGGGAATAGCTATGGGCTGAATTGATGCTAAAGCTGAAGCTCTAATACTTTGGCTACCTGATGCTGACTCACTGGAAAATACCTTGATGCTGGAAATATTGATGGCAAAAAGAGAAGGGGGCAGCAATATCTGAGATAGTTAGATAGCATCACTGACTCAATGGTCATGAATCTGAGCAAACTCCAAGAGACAGTAAAGGGCAGGGGAGCCTGACTTGCTGCAGTCCATAGGATTGCAAAGAGTCAGACATGACTTAGCAAAAACTAAACAATAACGGGGGCTGAATTCTCAACAATTCTGAGAATTCTGAAGTCCCTCTCAAGATTAAGTTATTTGCAGAGTACATTATGAGAAATGCTGGGCTAGATGACTCAAGCTGGAATCAAGACTAGCAGGAGAAATAACACCCTCAGATATGACATGGAAACAGGCAGAAAGGCCAGGGGTCTCCAAACTGAGGAAATAGGCTGCAAGTGTCAGACATTTTTATCTTTCATAAGTGACAGGAGGAAACAAACTAGGGATATATATATATTTTTCTTCTCTATACAAATTTAAAAGGAGGTTTCTCTTAAAATACTGTGTTGCCATAATGACACCTGGTTTCACCTGAAGTTAACTATTCTCAAACCTTGAGTTTAACCAATGCCTTTTTCTTATAGAAATGTTTGTCTCAAATTGCCAACATCTGCTGGATTATGGAAAAAGCAAGAGGGTTCCCGAAAACCATCTATTTCTGCTTTATTGACTATGCCAAAGCCTTTGACTGTGTGGATCACAAGAAACTGTGGAAAATTCTGAAAGAGATGGGAATACCAGACCACCTAAACTGCCTCTTGAGAAATCTGTATGCAGGTCAGGAAGCAACAGTTAGAAATGGACATGGAACAACAGACTGGTTCCAAATAGGAAAAGGAGTACGTCAAGGCTGTGTATTGTCACCC
>SJYX01006974.1:78269-104194 GCA_006410675.1 Oreotragus oreotragus
GAAGTGGGGGGGGGGGGGGGGGAGGGGGGTTCATGTTTGGGAGTTCGTGTAAAAAAATAAATAAATACAAAAAAATAAAAAAAATTAAAAAGAAAAAAATCAACCCTGAATATTCACTGGAAGGACTGATGCTGAAGCTCCAAAACTTTGGCCACCTGGTAGAAAGAGCTGACTTATAGGAAAAGACCCTGATGCTGGGACAGATTGAAGGCAGGAGGAGAAGACAGTATCAGAGGTTGAGATGGCTGGATGACATCACCAACTCAACGAACATGAGTTTGAGCAAGCTCTGGGAGATAATGAAGGACAGGGGTGCCTGGAGTGCTGCAGTCCATGGGGTCACAAAGAGTAGGACATGACTTGGCAACTGGCTAACAACAACAATAATGCAAGCAGAGGTTTTAAAAGGGCTTGTTCACCGGGGCTTGTGTCTTGGGACTCTGATGTCCATACAAAGCCTCATTTGTCTGGGGAGGACTGGAGAAGTGGGGCAGAGCCCAGACTTTACAGATTTCTGAGGGAATTCTGTAGGCAGCCCAGGTCAGTGGAAAACCTGCCCCCTGTACCCATCAGAGTGGCAGCTTCCCACTGACCTGGCAAGCCCTAGACATGTAGGTGTCTGGTATGTCCCTGAAATTCTGTGATACTTAACTTTGCAATGTTTCTGTACCAACAGCTGACTCATCATGACCAAGTGCCCACCCAATTGACTATTTCCCTTCAGCAGGTATGGCAATCTGATATAATTTTATAACATGAATTTTTCAATTTAATCCATGCAGTATGAATAGACACATAAGCTTACTGAGACACAGAGAACATAATATACCACTCTGCAAAGACTTGTGTTACTAAAGAGGATTCTTCACTGACTGACTTCTGAGTACTGCACAGTACAGCATTTAAGGCACAAGCAGCAGAGTCTAGATACAACACAAAATGCTTTTTAACCTGTATCCTGTTATAATGTTCAGTTCAGTTGCTCAGTCGTGTCTGATTCTTTGCAATTCCATGGACTGCAGCACACCAGGCTTCCTTGTTCATCATCAACTCCCAGAGTTTACTCAGACCCAAGTCTATTGAGTCAGTGATGCCATCCAACCATCTCATCCTCTGTTGTCCCCTTCTCCTCCTGCCCTCAATCTTTCCAAGCATCAGGGTCTTTTCAAATGAGTCAGTTCTTTGCATCAGGTGGCCAAAGTATTGGAGTCTCAGCTTCAGCATCAGTCCTTCCAATGAATACCCAGGACTTATCTCCTTTAAGATGGACTGGTTGGATTTCCTTGCAGTCCAAGGGACTCTCAAGAGTCTTCTCCAACACCACAGTTCAAAAGCATCAATTCTTTGGCGCTCAGCTGTTTTTATGGTCCAACTCTCACATCCATACATGACCACTGGAAAAATGGTCATGAATGGCTACATTATAGCCATAATGTAGCTGATATTATATTTTTAAATCAGACACAAAATTGTCCTTGTATTCAAATTTCACTCATAAAATATGAGTAGAAGTAAAGATATTATGACTAGAATTAGTAAGGCACAGTCTTAAACAACTGCAGTTTTACTCCCTACATCTGGACCACAATTATAAATTTCCAAACATGCCTTCACCTGGAGCCTTATCAAGGACACATGAACATTTGTCCATATTACATTAAACTTAAAACATAGCCTTTTATTTTTATTTATGTAGAACACATCATGCATGTAGACTAGAAGGCTAGCTATCAAGTGTGATTTAGAGACTTGATGTTGGCGGAGACATTGTCTAATTGTAAAGATTGAAATTACACCTATTGACTCACTGCTTTGGGTGAAAGCACCATTCTTTGAAAATCCCTTAACAGTATGCCGGCAAGAGCAAAGCCATGAACTTGTCAGCCTCTATTTGCATGTTAACAAGCATCTAGTCACCACCTGTTGCAGCAAAGACACTCCTTGCCTCCCAAAGAGGTCCAGATCCTTGATGGAGCCTGGGAATGTTACCTTACATGCAAAGTGGGGGTTCAGGAAGCAGCCAATTTCAAGAGAGGGAGAATATCCTGGACTTACCTGACTGACCCCAGGTGTGTATATATCCATGTGCATTTGTGAGTGCATGCTAGGTCATGTCTGACTTGGCAACATTATGGACTGTATCCTATGAGGCTTCTCTGTCTGTTGGATTTCCCAGACAAAAATATTGGAGTGAGTTGCCATGCCCTCCTCCAGGGGATCTTCCCAACCCAGGGATCAAATCCATGTCTCTTATGTCTCCTACATTGGCAAATGCGTTCTTTAACCAGTAGCGCCACCTGGGAAGTCCATGTATATCCACAAGGGTCCTTAAACATGGCAGATGGAGACAGAAGAGTGAGGCTCAGAGCGGTGCAAAGTGGGCAAGACCCAGGCAGTGCCCACCACCTTTGAAAACGGATGAAGCATGAGCCCAGGAATCAAGGAGAATCTAGGGGGTGGAGAAGGCAGGGATACAGGTCCTTCCCGAGAGCCTGCAAAAGCACCGCAGCTCTGCCAACCTGTCAGACCCTCTGTCCATGAAATGCTCCAGGCAAGAATACGGGCGTGGATAGCCATTCCCTTCTGAGGCCGAGACCTGCAAGACACTAAATGTGAGTTGTTTGAAACTAATATCCATGGGGGAGAAGAGCAATATCCATTGCTGCTGCTGCCAAGGCCAAACCTGGACAGGATGTTAGCACAGCTCTGCATGGCTACTCTTGCAGCAGTTCTAGGAAGATAAACAATGAAAGGAGACTGCTGATCTGAAGCAGAAAGAAGTATAACCAAACGAGTTAAAAAGGTGAAATGAAATTATTCTTAATATGCAGTATTGTTGAAGATTTAACTTACATATGGCTTTCCTGATAGCTCGGTTGGTAAAGAATCTGCCTGAATGCAGGAGATCCTGGTTGAATTCCTAGGTCAGGAAGATCCACCTGAGAAGGGATAGACTACCCACTCCAGTATTCTTGGGGTTCTCTTGTGGCTTAACTGGCAAAGAATTTGCCTGCAATGTGGGAGACCTGGGTTCAATCCCTGGGTTGGGAAGATCCCCTGGAGAAGGGAAAGGCTACCCACTCCAGTATTCTTGCCTGGAGAATTCCATGGACTGTATAGTCCTTGGGGTCACAAAGAGTCGGACACAACTGAGCAACTTTCACTTTCTAACTTAAATACATTTGTATACCAGGGTTCTCTGGTGGCTCAGATGGTAAAGAATCTGCCTGCAATGTGAGAGAACTTGGTTCAATCCCTGTGTCAGGAAGGTATCCTGGAGAATGGCAGGGAATGGCAACCCTGTCTAGTATTCTTGCCTGAAGAATTCCATGGACAGAGGAGCCTAGCAGGCTACAGTCCATCGGGTCACATAAGAATTGGACACAACTGAGTAACACACACACACTTGTATACACACATGCAGATATCCACCAAGATTCAAAATATATTGGTTAAACTAGCTATGCATTTAAAAATAAAAAAAATATATTAATGTACTTTATAATCTAAGAAGTCTCACAGTATTTACAGAGCATATATTATGCATTACTATGAGACAGCACAGCTACAGTATAACTGAAAAATAGATATTATGGTATCTGAAAAGAAGAGAGGCAAAAAGCAAAGGAGAAAAGAAAAGATATAAGCATCTGAATGGAGAGTTCCAAAGAACAGCAAGAAGAGATAAGAAAGCCTTCTTCAGCAATCAATGTAAAGAGATAGAGGAAAACAACAGAATGGGAAAGACTAGAGATCTCTTCAAGAGAATTGGAGATACCAAGGGAACATTTCATGCAAAGATGGGCTCAATAAAGGAAAGAAATGGTATGGACCTAACAGAAGCAGAAGATATTAAAAAGAGGTGACAAGAATACACAGAAGAATTGTACAGAAAAGATCTTCACGACCCAGATAATCATGAGGATGTGATCACTAATCTAGAGCCAGACATCTTGGAATGTGAAGTCAAGTGGGCCTTAGAAAGCATCACTAAGAACAAAGCTAGTGGAGGTGATGGAATTCCAGTTGAGCTGTTTCAAATCCTGAAAGATGATGCTGTGAAAGTGCTGCACTCAATATGCCAGCAAATTTGGAAAACTCAGCAGTGGCCACAGGACTGGAAAAGGTCAGTTTTCATTCCAATCCCAAAGAAAGGCAATGCCAAAGAATGCTCAAACTACCGCACAATTGCACTCATCTCACACGCTAGTAAAGTAATGCTCAAAATTCTCCAAGCCAGGCTTCAGCAATATGTGAACCGTGAACTCCCTGATGTTCAAGCTGGTTTTAGAACAGGCAGAGGAACCAGAGATCAAATTGCCAACATCCGCTGGATCATGGAAAAAGCAAGAGAGTTCCAGAAAAACATCTATTTCTGCTTTATTGACTATGCCAAAGCCTTTGACTGTGTGGATCACAATAAACTGTGGAAAATTCTGAAAGAGATGGGAATACCAGACCACCTAACCTGCCTCTTGAGAAATCTGTATGCAGGTCAGGAAGCAACAGTTAGAACTGCACATGGAACAACAGACTGGTTCCAAATAGGAAAAGGAGTACGTCAAGGCTGTATATTGTCTCCCTGCTTATTTAACATATATGCAGGATACATCATGAGAAACGCTGGAATGGAAGGAACACAAGCTGGAATCAAGATTGCCGGGAGAAATATCAATAACCTCAGATATGCTGATGACACTACCCTTATGGCAGAAAGTGAGGAGGAGCTAAAAAGCCTCTGATGAAAGTGAAGGAGGAGAGTGAAAAAGTTGGTTTAAAGCTCAACATTCAGAAAACGAAGATCATGGCATACGGTCCCATCACTTCATGGGAAATAGATGGGGAAACAGTGGAAACAGTGTCAGACTTTATTTTTTTGGGCTCCAAAATCACTGCAGATGGTGACTGCAGCCATGAAATTAAAAGACGCTTACTCCTTGGAAGAAAAGTTATGACCAACCTGGGTAGTATATTCAAAAGCAGAGAATTACTTTGCTGACTAAGGTCCGCCTAGTCAAGGCTATGATTTTTCCAGTAGTCATGTATGGATGTGAAAGTTGGACTGTGAAGAAAGCTGAGTGCTGAAGAATTGATGCTTTTGAACTGTGGTGTTGGAGAAGACTCTTGAGAGTCCGTTGGACTGCAAGGAGATCCAACCAGTCCATTCTGAAGGAGATCAACCCTGGGACTTCTTTGGAAGGAATGATGCTAAAGCTGAAACTCCAGTACTTTGGCCACCTCATGCCAAGAGTTGACTCATTGGAAAAGACTCTGATGCTGGGAGGGATTGGGGGCAGGAGGAGAAGGGGACGACCGAGGATGAGATGGCTGGATGGCATCACGGACTCGATGGATGTGAGTCTGAGTGAACTCCCAGAGTTGGTGATGGACAGGGAGGCCTGGCGTGCTGTGATTCATCGGGTCGCAAAGAGTCGGACACAACTGAGCGACTAAACTGAACTGAACTGAACTGATGGTATCTACTTTTTAGATTATAAAATTAGGTTCAGGATGGTAGAAGGACTCTTCAAAGGTTTCATAATTATTAACTGAGAAAGCCTGTATTTCCACCTGGGATAGTCCAAAGTTTGCCAACAGCCTTGATTCATCCCAGGGAATCTAATTATGGAAATTATGGGTCCACGAATATTCACAGACAGAAATAGTGGGCCCAGGAATGTGGATGAGAAACTCTGCCTTTATTTTCACTAACATCTAATTGAATTTTTTTATTTCTCTCTTATTGAATCCAGGCAACACATCACAGTAGTATTGTGAACATCTGTAACTTTGTCACCAATAGAAATCATAGATACTTTCATAAAGCTTTTGAATTATCGCAAAAATCTCAACTATTTTTTACCTTTACCACTAGCTTAAAATGATCCAAACTATGGCTATCCCTCACTGTGCTGTGCATGCAAAGTCAGTTTAGTCATGTCCGACTTTTGGCGACCTCATGAACTGTAGCCTGCCAGGTTCCTCTGTCCATGGGATTCTCTGGGCAAGAATATAGAATGGGTTGCCATGCTCTCCTCCGGGGGATCTTTCCAACCCAAGGAAGGAACTCCTGTCTCTTATGTCTCCTGCATTGACAGGCAGGTTCTTTACCACTAGTGCCACCTGGGAAGCCCTCACTGGGCAATGCATTATTAAAATACCACACATTTCTGCTTTGACACTTGTTTCAATAAACACAGCTGCATTCATAATTTTGTATTTTAATTCATGCAAGTATAGAAACATACATTGTTTTTATTATTAATCACTGTTTTGATTATTGTGAGACTGGTCACTTGGCTTCACTAGGCTATCAAATGCATCCACATCAAAAACATAAAATGATCAAGGGCATTACTCTGCAAATTGTCTTTCTAGAATGTTACTTGACTGTTATGAAGGCATTACATTCTACTAAGTATTTTTTGGTAAGTAGGTTCATTACTTTACAAAGTGAAAATATTTCCATTTAAGTCAATCTTGAATGCAGTCTTAGTTTTATTTGGACAAATTTTGTTTTGCCTTTGACTGCTCAATTACATGCATATAAATTACCATTAAATCATTATCATGCACATAGAAAAACTGATAATCAAATATGCATCTGATAAAATGTATATTAAATAAAGTCCTCCAGACTTATTTCTCCAATCTTAATAAATACAGTTTATCACTGTCCACTGGGAGTTGTAACCATATGAAAGAAGACACATAGTAATAAGTTATGTCCTTATCAGAGATAAAATAACTAACACATTCCACATGAGAATGACAATATTATGGCAACTCAGGGAAGGGAAATTTTTTCAGATAACTATTAAATGAAATTGTGTATATTAAATAAAGTCCTCCAGACTTATTTCTCCAATCTTAATAAATACAGTTTATCACTGTCCACTGGGAGTTGTAACCATATGAAAGAAGACACATAGTAATAAGTTATGTCCTTATCAGAGATAAAATAACTAACACATTCCACATGAGAATGACAATATTATGGCAATTCAGGGAAGGGAAATTTTTTCAGATAACTATTAAATGAAATTGTAATCTCTTATTTTCCCCAGATACGATAAAATAAGAAAGTCATTGCTTTGATTTCTTTGACATCATCCACTATTCTGATAGCAAAGATTTATATTTTGCCTACATTTGAAAAGGGACCTAAAGCCATTTCACCACTGATCAGCCTCACATCATGAAAGTTCTTCATTCCTTCCACTGCTGTGTCTTCAAGCCCATTCACTGAATAACCTCATGATTAAAAGGCTCCCCTGAAACTCATCAGTGGTCACTCTTGGTCACAGGTAAATAAACAGATGCTTTAATTCAGAGAGATCCTGAAAACTGTTTCCTCCTCCACACAGAAGGAAAACGGGCAGTGCAACTCTGTCTTCCCTTGGCAAACTAGGGCTGCTGTGAGATTGGTCAGAAATTTTCTTTTGACTCTTTTTTTGTCCTTCTGTATTTTTCTGATGCTCACATTTTAAGATGAATATGGAAGGAAATGGAACATGTTCAATGAAAAGACAGGTTAAGGGAAGAATGATTTATGAACAAAGATGAAAGAAATTGAAGTTAGTCCAGCACAAGACAGGTTGAGAGAAATTGAATAATTGTTTTCAAGTATCCCATGAATAATTAGATAGCATCACTGACTCAATGGACATGGATTTGCACAAACTCCAGGAACTAGTGGAGGATAGGGAAGCCTGGAGTGTTGCAGTTCATGTGGTTGCAAAGAGTTGGATATGACTTAGCAACTAAATAACATTCAGGGAACAATTATTATGTGAACACTGATCATCTGATATCAACAGACATAGATTCCTGTTTTCATATAAAGGTTGGGCTTCCCCGATGGCTCAGAGAATAAAACATCTGCCTGCCAATGTAGGAGACCCAGGAGACCCAGGTTTGACTCCTGGGTCAGGAATATCACCTAGAAAAGGAAATGGCAACCCATTAGCATTCTGCAAATAAAGAGAAATTTACCCTCCATTGCCCTTGCCCCAGTTTTAGCATGCTTCCTAAACAGAAACCTGGCCAATGGACCCTTCAAGATACCAAAGGGGATGGGTGAACAGGGTATTCAGGCAAAGGACAGAACTGAGGATGCTGACTGCACCAGATAACACAGCTTTGGCTGCCCCTCAGGTTAACTTGGCGTAGGCATACCACATTTTCTCACCAACCAGGACAGAGTGTGGCTGCATAGCTGCTGGAATCAGTGGCACTGAGATGTCACCAAGCCCTTGGTCCCCTCCATCTCTGCTCTGTTGTGCTCTGCAGGCAGCTAGCCCCTTTAAAGATTCCCAAGCAGCTCAGTCAGGTGCTTCCTACAGCAGCAGAACTGGGGCAGCTCCTCTTGGTGTCCTTCATTCCCAAGAAGATCTTCACAAGCTTGCAGTTACTTATTGGTCAGAACTGCACTCCACGCCCACATATAAGTTAATCGATGGCAAGGAAAGTGCAGATCCTCTGACTGCTCTGAGTCACCCTCTAGGCAAACTGTGTGCTAGAGGACAAATTCATTAGACTTTTTACTTTCCTTTTAGAGTGCAGAAAGAGAGAGTTCTGACCCTGGAAAATATCAGCACTGGGTAAAAAGTTGTTTACAGGGAGCTCTCCGGGGGTGCGGTGGATAAGAATCCACCTGCCAATCCTGAGGTCTGCGCACCCTGAAGCCTGTGCTCCACAGCAGGAGAAGCCCCTGAGTGAGAAGCCTGTGAACCACAACTAGAGGAGGCCCTGCTCAGCGTAACTAGAGAGACTCCACATGCAGCGGCAAGACCCAGGACAGCCAAAAATAAATAAATAATAAAAATGCTAACAAGTGGTTTATAAACAGGAAACTTGGGCAAATTGGTCGCTGTAAAACCTAACTTTCTTCTTACTAGAAACGTTGCCTAATAAACCTTAGGATATTTTTAATTAAATTATTACTAGATGCCTGCTATGCTTGCATTATTATACCCACGTTAACTCATTCCAATCTCACCATTACCCTATGGAAGAAGTATCACTATGATCTGTATTTTACAAAGGAGATACTTAAAGCAAGATAAGTTAGGTGAATTTCCCAAGGTCACACATTAACACCAGAATCAGAAATTTGAACCACAGTAGTTTTGGCTTCATAGTCAAAGCTCTCAAAGACTTACTTTGATATATTATATATCAAATAATACATAAGTATATTTATTTACCAGTCTTATATTAAATGTAGGTTTCAAAATTAAACAGTTGGGAAGACAGAGACCCTTTTGCTTTCAAAGTTTAAAGTAAGGCTTATATTTAGGAATGATATTTTGCTTCCAAAAGCTAAAAATTCTGTATAAATTATAAGAAAGACCTGCTGGCAGGCATTAGAGGCTTAACAAGGTAGTGAAAAATTATTGATCTGGACAGAAGGGATAAAAACAGGTCTCCAGGGCCTGCCTGAGAATGTGTGGCTTGAAGCACCCCCCAGGTATATGCAAAACAAGAAATTACACAAATGTTCACAAGTACTGTGTTTCAGGTACATATATGCTCAGTTCCTGAAACTGGATGAAGAGAATCCTAGGAGCAAATGTTACAAACAAAAGAAAATCTCTAGAAGATGACAAAATCATTTTATCTAAATGTAAAATAAAATTATTCCTAGAATAATTTTGCAAATACAGTGTCTTACAAACTAAACAAAAGTACAAATAAGGAGTAAAACAACATTAAACAGAAGGAGCAGAAACAACAGATACAGAAATTTACACACAGGGAAGCAGATGGTCATTGATACTAGGAACACTGCATAGATTTAATGGCAGACTATAAACATGTATCGAGCTATCTAGTGGTTTAATGGTAAAGAATCCTCCTGCCAATGAAGGTGACCAGGATGGGTTTGACCCTTGGTCTGGGAAGATCCCCTGGAGAAGGAAATGGCAATCCACTCCAATATTCTTGCCTGGAGAATTCCATGAAGAGAAGAGCAGGGTGGGCTACAGTCTGTGGGTGGGCAAAGAATCAGACACGAGCTAGGCACTAAATAACAACGACAAGTACATATGTATCCATTCTTCATGGCTGAAAAACAAATCACCACCAATTCTGTGGCTTTAATATAGCACACACTTGTAATCTTGGAGCCAGCCGTGTAGATGAAATGTCTGGATATACATATACACACATACGTGTGTCTCAGTCATGTCCAACTCTTGGTAGCCCCAAGGACTGTAGCCCACTAGGCTCTTCTGTCCATGGAAATTTTCAGGCAAGAATAATGGAGTGGATTGCCATTTTCTGCTCCAAGGTCTGGATGTGGCATGACCCAAAGCGGTATTCTGCTTAGTCTCCAAGACCAAAGTCAAGCTGTGGCTGGGCTGTGTTCTCTTATGATAGCTCTGGGGATGTTGACCTCACCTCCAAACTCCTTCAGGTTGTTGGTCAGGTTCTAAGCGTTGGCTGGGGCCTCTGTCTGGTTCATGTCAGATCCCACTTTTCACAGCCAGCAACAGCAGGTAAAGTCCTTTACCTATTTCAAATCCCTCAACTTCCTCTACAGCAGCTTCTCTTTCTGTCTAACCCCTCCCCTGTGAGCCAGAGAAAGTTTTCTGCTTTGAAGAGCTTGAGTGATGAGATGGCCCATCAGATAATCCAGGATCAACTCCTTATGTTAAGATCTGTGACTTTATTTCCATCTGCAAAACCCACTTGTCACATCATGCAAAATACTCACAGATTCCAAGGATCAAGGCATGGACCTTTGGCTACAGGCGGGGCTCACTCCACCACAGTAACTGAAGGGTTCATTATTTTCAGTAGAAAACATCCACATGAAATTACAGAGAAAACAGGAGGGGAGTGGGAACCAGGACACATGGCACAGGGCAGAGAGGGCCACACACACTGGGTCACATGCTACAGAAGATGCGAGAGAAGCTGTGTTTGAAGACATGGTGTCTGAGAGTTTTCCAGACTAGGAAGGCATCAGCATGCTTCTTGGAGCTCCAAAAAAGGAAGAGAGAGGGAGGCCAATGATGGGGACAGTGACGCAAGACTGAAACACAGACAAATTCCTGGGAGGGGCAGAGGAACGAGAGAAGTGCATTCAGAGGGGCAACAGCAATAATGAATGTTGATTTCTTGGCATTAAAAAAAAAAAAAGGAAACTAATAAAACAGCTACCAAGTTAGATTATCCAACACAGTGAAAAAAATCTTCAAAAATGAAGATATTTAAGTATATCAGTCAGTTCAGTGCTACAGTCTTGTCTGAATCTTTGCAACCCCATGTACTGCAGCATGACAGGCCTCCCTGTCCATCACCAATTCCTGGAGTTTACTCAAACTCATGTCCATTGAGTCAGTGATGCCATCCAACCATCTCATTCAATCATCCCTTTATCCTACCACCTTCAATCTTTCCCAGCATCTGGGTCTTTTCAGATGAGTCAGTTATTTGTATCAGGTGGCCAAAGTACTGGATTTCATCTTCAGCATCAATCCTTCCAATAAATATTCAGGACTGATTTCCTTTAGGATTGACTGGTTGAATCTCCTTGCAGTCCAAGGGACTCTCAAGAGTCTTCTCCAACACCACAGTTCAAAAGCATCAATTTTATGGTGCTCAGCTTTCTTTATAGTCCAACTCTCACATCCATACATGACCACTGGAAAAACCATAACACTGACTGGATGGACCGTGGTTGGCAAAAAATGCCTGTTTTTTAATATGCTGTCTAGGTGGGTCACAGCTTTTCTTTCAAGGAGCAAGTGTCTTTTAATTTCATGGCTCCAATCACCATCTGTGGTGATTTTGGAGCCCCCAAAAATAAAGTCTGCCACTGCTTCCGTTATTTCCCCATCTATTTGCCATGAAGTGATGGGACCAGATGCCATGATCTTAGTTTACTGAATGTTGAGTTTCTCTTTGTGACCCCATGAATCACAGCACGCCAGGCCTCTCTGTCCATCACCAACTCCCAGAATTCACTCAGATTCACATCCATTGAGTCAGTGACACCATCCAGCCATCTCATCCTCTGTTGTCCCCTTCTTCTCCTGCCCCCATCCCTCCCAGCATCAGAGTCTTTTCCAATGAGTCAACTCTTTGCCTGAGGTGGCCAAAGTACTGGAGTTTCAGCTTTAGCACCATTCGTTCCAAAGAAATCCCAGGGCTAATCTCCTTCAGAATGGACTGGTTGGATCTCCGTGCAGTCCAAGTGACTCTCAAGAGTCTTCTCCAACACCACAGTTCAAAAGCATCAATTCTTCAGCGCTCAGCCTTCTTCACAGTCCAATTCTCACATCCATACATGACCACAGGAAAAACCACAGCCTTGACTAGACAGACCTTAGTCGGCAAAGTAATGTCTCTGCTTTTGAATATGCTATCTAGGTTGGTCATAACTTTGCTTCCAAGGAGTAAGCGTCTTTTAATTTCATGGCTGCAGTCACCATCTGCAGTGATTTTGGAGCCCCCAAAAATAAAGTCTGACACTGTTTCCACTCAGTAGCAAAAAGTCCAAAATGGGCAGAGAATATGAAGGGACATTTTTCCAAAGAAGACATAGAAATGATCAACATGTGTATGAAAAGTTGCTCAGCATCACTAATCATCAGGAAAATGCAAATTAAAACCACTATGAGACACCTCACTCCTTTTAGAACAGTTATTATATAAAAAAAAAATTAACAAGTGTTGGTGAGGAAGTGGAGAAATTGGAAGCCTTGTGGACTGTTGATAAAGATGCAAAATGATGCAGGTGTTATGGAGAACAAAGTGAAGTTTCCTCAAAAAAAGTAAAAGCAGAATTACAATATGATCCAACAATTCCACTGCTGAGTATTTATCCAAAACAACTGAAATGAGTGTCTGGAAGAGATATCTACACCCCCATACTCACTGAAGCATTGGACAGGGTGTAGAAACAACCTAAATGTCCAATGGTGGATGAATGGATGAACACAAGGTAACATATCCATACAAGGCATAAAAAAGTTAGCCATCCATAATTAGCCATAAAAATGAAGGCGATACTACAATATGGATGAAACTTAAGAACATTATGCTCAGTAAAAATACAGTCACAGAAGGGCAAATACTGCATGATTCCACTTTATGTGAGGTGAACGGTGGTTACTTGGGGCTATAGTTGTGGCAGGGAAGATTGGGAGCTTTTGTTTAATGGATATCAAACTATAGTCATGAAAGATGATTAAGTTCTAGTGGTCTGCTGTACAATATTGTGGTTATAGTTAATAATACTGTAATGTGCATGTATAATTTTTTAAGAAACAGATTTCATGTTATATGTTTTTTAATGCAAATGTATATGTGTGTGCACAGTGAATGTATACATATAGCTGTCATACTTCATTGTATAGCAGAAGCTAATACAATATTGCAAAGCCACTGTACTCCAATAAAAAAATGAAAAAAAAAAAAAGGGGGAGTGGAAAATGGTTTGGTAGATAATCAATCTTCTGGCATGGATGTTTGTACCAATGCTGACCTACTAATATCTCTAGGGTGTGCTTATTGGAGGAAACTCTCACTTTCTTGGTTTTGCTGTTTTCTGCATGACTACATAAAAATACATGTTTCCATTTTGAGAAAAGATAAAAAAATTCCTTGCTTTTATTCATTTCTCCATGGAGTCTGCCTAGGGTCTCTCTGCCTGCGGCCTTCTCTGGATGGCTGGAAGCATTCAAGGTCAGTATCGTAGTTTAGGATTTCAGTCTAATCCATCTTGTATTGTTTGCTGTTATGCCCTCTCCTTTTATTTGTCTTCTACTCCCAACAAGGATGTAAGCTCTTTGAGGTCAGACATATTTCTTCTTTTTTCTCCAGGGCATCCAGGGCTGAGAACTTGGGTGGAGCACACAAAAATTACTTATTAAGTGATTTGTAGAGTAGTCTGTTTCTGGGCTAGCTGTTGGGAAAGGGGTTGATGTGTGGTCATTTGCTAACAATCCATTTATGAAAAGATATGGTCATTTATATTTGGATCGTGGAAGATAAGGCACAATTCAAAGGACTGAAATTTTGCCAGAAAGATCTAAGTGGGAAGCAAATGATAACAGAAACAAATTTTACTTAAGTCATTCAATAGTGCCTCCATTGAGCAAGCCTGCCTCTTAAAGGATTTACATGTTAATGGACCAGGTACTTTGGTTCAGTTGATGAAGAATATCACATATCAGTAAACAGGATTTGTGGCCATCAAGCCAGCAGCCACTGTGGCCACCCCCAATTGTGCACCCCAAGGGGATTCAGGATGGAGAAATACAGGATACTGGCCCTAAATAGCTAAGGTGCATATCAAAAGGATGATTTCACTGAGCCAGACTCTTGCACCTTCCCATACATACAAAAGTGCTAAATTCATTAACTTGAGATGTTGGATTTTTAATTATCTAATTATCTTTGATATTATGACTATCTGGTCTTTGTTGTAAAAACTCCTATACATCTAGTCTCCTCCTTACCTTTTTGGAGCAGTCACTCAAAATGTTCTGAGAGGCTATCTTTCTGCCTTAGAAAGTCTGCCAAATAAAGTTTAACTCTCAATTTTTAGGTTTTGTATTTTTTTCAGTTGACTCTTTTCAAATGTTTTACTTTAGACTCACATGTTCTTTTCTGGTAGTCTGCAGGATGTATATTCAACTTGTAACTCCTTAGTTACCCAGAATTTTCTTTAAATTTTCCAGTAACACACCTTAAAAAAATCAAATGATGTTGTATAGCTTAGTATATTTATTTCGGTTCAGTTCAGTTCACTTCAGTTCAGTTGCTCAATCGTGTCCAACTCTTTGCGACCCCATGGACTGCAGCAGGCAGTCCATCACCAACTCCTGGAGCCTACTCAAACTCATGTCCATTGAGTCAGTAATGCCACCCAACCATCTCATCCTCTATCATCCCCTTTTTCTCTGGCCTTCAATCTTTCCCAGCATCAAGGTCTTTTCAAATGAGTCAGCTCTTTGCATCAGGCAGCCAAAGTATTGGAATTTCAGCTTCAGCATCAATCCTTCCAATGAATATTCAGGATTGATTTCCTTTAGGATGGACTGGTTGGATNTTTCCTAAAACCAGCTTGAACATCTGGAAGTTCATGATTCACCTACTACTGAAGCCTGGCTTGAAGAATTTTGAGCATCACTTTTCTAGCATATGAGTTGACTGCAACTGTACAGTAGTTTGAGCATTCTTTGCCATCGCCTTTCTTTGGGATTGGAATAAAAACTGACTTTTCTAGACCTGTGGCCACTGCTGAGTTTTCCAAATTTGCTTGTATATTGAGTGCAGCACTTTTACCACATCTTCTTTTAGAATTTGAACTAGCTCAACTTGAATTCCATCACCTCACTATCTTTGTTCTTAGTGATACTTCCTAAGGCCCACTTGACTTCACATTCCAGGTTTTCCTCTATTTCTTTGCACTGATTGCTGAGGAAGGCTTTCTTATCTATCCTTGCTATTCTTTTGAACTCTGCATTCAAATGGATATATTTTTTTTACCACATCTTCTTTTAGAATTTGAACTAGCTCAACTTGAATTCCATCACCTCACTATCTTTGTTCTTAGTGATACTTCCTAAGGCCCACTTGACTTCACATTCCAGGTTTTCCTCTATTTCTTTGCACTGATTGCTGAGGAAGGCTTTCTTATCTATCCTTGCTATTCTTTTGAACTCTGCATTCAAATGGATATATTTTTCCTTTGCCTTTCACTTCTCTTCTATTCACAGCTATTTGTAAGGCCTCCTCAGGCAATCATTTTGCCTTTTTGCATTTATTTTCCTTGGGCATGGTCTTGATCCCTGCCTCTGGTACAATGTCATGAACCTCTATTCATAGTTTTCAGGCACTCTGTCAGATCTTATCCCTTTAAACTATTTGTCACTTCCACTGTATAATCATAAGGGATTTGGTTTAGGTCATACCTGAATGGTCTAGTGGTTTTCCCTACTTTCTTAAAGTATATATATATATATATATATATTTAATTTTACAGTGCTATGTTGGTTTCTGCCATATAACAATGTGCTGTTAACATATTGCACAGGGGACTCTGCTCAATGTTATGTGCAGCCTGGATGGGAGGAGGGTTTGGGGGACACTGGATACACGGATATGTATTGCTGAGTCCCTTCATTGTTCATCAGAAACTATCACAACATTGCTAATCAGCTATACCCCAATACAAAACAAAAACGGAAAAAAAATGAAAGTAAACATCTCATTTCAACAAAAATATAGGTGAGAGAAACCTGATTCTGGTTAAGATATCTGACATGAGGCAGACTTGCAGAATAATCCTTTTATATCAGACCAAACCTATTCATTCACAAAGACAAAAGAATGAAGGAAATGAAAAAGATAAGAGAATAAATAAAATAAAAAAGTAAATATGAAGTAAAGAAAACCAACAAAGCCTAAAGTTGATTCTTGAAGATATTACATAAATTCAATAAATTCTTGATGAAACTGAACAGCAGAAACAAAAAAGTAAACAAACAATAAACCTCACTGATAAGAATGGGAAATTAATACAGTTTCTACAGATATTTAACTGATAAAATAAGGAAATTTATAAACAATTTTTTTTTTTTTTTACTTTACAATACTGTATTGGTTTTTCCATACATTGACATGAATCCACCACAGGTGTACATGAGTTCCCAACCCTGAACCCCTCTCCCACCTCCCTCCCCATATCATCTCTCTGGGTCATCCCCGTGCACCAGCCCCAAGCATCCTCTATCCTGTATTGAATATAGACTGGTGATTCATTTCTTACATGATAGTATACAGGTTTCAATGTCATTCTCCCAAATCGTTCCATCCTCTCCCTGTCTCACAGAGTCCATTACTGTATTGGTTTTTCCATACATTGACATGAATCCACCACAGGTGTACATGAGTTCCCAACCCTGAACCCCTCTCCCACCTCCCTCCCCATATCATCTCTCTGGGTCATCCCCGTGCACCAGCCCCAAGCATCCTCTATCCTGTATTGAATATAGACTGGTGATTCATTTCTTACATGATAGTATACAGGTTTCAATGCCATTCTCCCAAATCGTTCCATCCTCTCCCTGTCTCACAGAGTCCAAAAGTCCATTCTAAACATCTGTGTCTCTTTTTCTGTCTCACATACAGGGTTATCATTACCATCATTCTAAATTCCATATATATGTGTTATATACTGTATTGGTGTTTTTCTTTCTGGCTTACTTCACTCTGTATAATAGGCTCCAGTTTCATCCACCTCATTAGATCTGATTCAAATGTATTCTTTTTAATGGCTGAGGAATACTCCATTGTGTATATGTACCACAGCTTTCTTATCCATTTGTCTGCTGATGGACATCTAGGTTGCTTCCACGTCCTGGCTATTATAAACAGTGCTATGATGAACATTGGGGTACATGTGTCTCTTTCAATTCTGGTTTCCTCGGTGTGTATGCCCAGCAGTGGGATTGCTGGGTCATAAGGAAGTTCTATTTCTAGTTTTTTAAGGAATCTCCACACTGTTCTCCATAGTGGCTGTACTAGTTTGCATTCCCGCCAACAGTGTAACAGGGTTCCCTTTTCTCCACACTCTCTCCAGCATTTATTNTTTTCCAAATTTGCTGGCATATTGAGTCCAGCACTTTCACAGTATCATCTTTCAGGATTTGAAATAGTTCAACTGAAATTCCATCACTTACATTAACTTTGTTCATAGTGATGTTTCCTAAAGCCAATTTGACTTCACATTCCAGGATGTCTGGCTCTAGGTGAGTGATCACACCATCGTGATTATCTGGGTCTTAAAGATCTTTTTTGTACAGTTCTTCTGTGTATTCTTGCCACCTCTTCTTAATATCTTCTGCTTCCGTTAGGTCCCTACCATTTCTGTCCTTTATTGCGCCCATCTTTGCATGAAATGTTCCCTTGGTATCTCTAATTTTTTTGAAGAGATCTTTAGTTTTTCCCATTCTGTTGTTTTCTTCTATTTCTTTGCATTCATCACTGAGGAAGGCTTATTTATCTCTCCTTGCTATTCTTTAGAACTTTAAAATCCATTAAACCAAGATCCATTTATTACAATTTCTAAAATCTTCAGCTAATTTTCCCTATAAGGTTGGCATATATAATTTCATCATATGCTTCCTATATGTTGATTATTATAGGAAAAATCATTTTTTAGCACCTATAGCAATAAGCAATAAATTACCTTTTCAAATCTATATACCTTGCTAAACTGTTTTTGTGATAAGCAACTATCAACTTGTTATTTCTATTGTGGCAAATAGTTTTGGTCCCCTTAACTCCATTTTAAAGCTTCAAATGGATTAATCCTTTCTTTGCATGCCATAGTGATATTTAGATATTTGCATGCTATAGTTATATTTAGATATTTAATCATCAAAGATTATAATTGTCCAATATTGAGATGTATAGAACAAAATATAATTATTGGAGGACAATTGCACAACAATATTGCTTTGGCCTCTGCCTCACATCAACATGCCCCGTGAACTTTAGTTCACTCACAGCATAACTTGACTGTGAGTGGACTAAAGTTCATGGGGCATAGATAGACTTATCAAACTTTGTTATTTTATTTTTCATTTGCAAGAGCCATATAAACAGCTAGCCATATAAGCAAAATTCATGTAACCACTAACTTAAATGTAGATTTGTCTTTGTCTCCTTATATTCATTATTGTAAGATGCATAACAGAAGATACATCAAAAGTTTATAAAAACAACCTGACTGTATGCATCTTTGTTTATACCCTTTAGGACCTAAATACAAAATATTGAAAAACATAGGTAGTGGTGTATACATTATATTTGAAATAATTCAAGACATATTATTGAAGAACTAATGAACAGGTGACATGTAGAAAATCAGTCTTCCATTGTTCTCTTCTGTGAAGAATATGTGGATCTGTATTATATATTAAGCATTTACATTTGGATTGTTTCACAGCTAAAATATGAACAATTGATTACAGTATTGAAATATTCAATGTGCTGGCGTTTACAGTTTTGATAAATTCCATTGCTGGCAATGGAGTCGTGCCAGAAAAATTTGATTTCTACTGCAAAAGGATTAGAAACTTCCCTGGAGGCTCAGATGGTAAAGGGTCTGCCTACAATGCGAGAGACTTGGGTTTGATCCCTGGGTTGAGAAAATCCTCTGGAGAAGGAAATGGGAACCCACTCCAGTACTCTTGCCTGGAAAATCCCATGGATGGAAGAGCCTGGTAACCTACAGTCCGTGGGGTCGCAAAGAGTCGGACACAACTGAGTGACTTCACCTCACCTTCACCTTCACACATCTACATGAAGCAGCCACAGGTATACATATATCCCCTCCCTCCTGAATCCCTCTCCTACCTCCCACCCCATCCTACCCCTCTAGGTTTTCACAGAACACTGAGTTGAGCTCCCTGTTTAACACAGCAAATTCTCACTTGCTATCTGTTTTACATATGGTAATGTATACATTTCCATGCTCTTCTCAAAATTCCACCCACTCTTTCCTTACCCCATTGTATCCACAGGGAAGACACTCCCCAAGGGAAGGGAAGAGCAAAAGTTTAGTTAACATGTTCTGTGGAGAAACACAGTTACCTTAGATGACAGCTGTTTTCCTGGTGTAGGCTCCCCATCTAAATTACTTTATAAGTATTATGGGGAAGTTAAAAACAAAAATTTTATGAGTTTTCTGATTAAGTCACTCAGTCGTGTCCAACTGTTTCGGAACCCTGTGGACTGTATAGTCCACGTAATTCTCCAGGCCAGGATTCTGAAGTTGGTATCCTTTTGAAAGGTTGTTGAATTATGATGCCGGGATTCTTGGCCTCCGGAGGAGAAGAATTCAATCAGATTCATCCTTCTATTCAAAACTTTATTCTCTTTCTGGTTCCCTCTAATCTCAATTCTGTGATCATTGCACACTCAACCACCTGTCAGATGTTAAAATTGTTGTCAACATCATTAAAGTACCAAAAATCACCATTATAGACATCACCACTATTGTACAAACTCAGGTTGTTCCTCCAGGACAAGATAAGCTCACAGAACTCCCAGCCATGGACCACCTAGCCCAAGAACCATAAACCAAAGATATTATCACTCCAGATGCCAGGATTAAGAAATGTCACATGATAATTATTAGCTCAGCCTCTTTGTTCTTCCCCTTAAACACACACACACACACACACAAAACAACATAAAATAACAACAAAATCTCAAATACCAAGGGGTGTGGATCTGAGGTTGATTTTCTACGTCCTTGCTTGGCACCTGCAAAAAACCCTTACTTTGTTGCAAACTCCTACTGCTAAGTGTGGATTTTCAGTGTCATGGCTTGGTTACATTAGGCACAAAGACATGTTCAGTTTCAATATAAAGGAAATGAAAACTAAGTCCAGGAAGCAACACTTCTACCTGCTAATCACCATTGCTGAAAGAAAGGAGAAGTGGTACAACAGAGATCACCTACAGTTCTACTGTGCAAGTAACTTAGTTTGACCATTGTGGTCAGTGGTTTGGCAGTTTATATTTTCTGTATGCAGCAATACTCTTATTGTATGATCCAGAAAGCTCACTTAGACCCGTCAGAAGATACTTGCACACGTGCATAAAACAAACTGCATGATTCTCTAAAATGTAATACTGAAGTGAAAAAAACAACCACAAAATCATCCACATCATCTAATTCCATTCATTTTGGCTTTTAGGGACACACCTTTAAGAAAACAGATTGTAAAAATCAGCAAGAAAGTGATTAGCATGGAAACCAGAATGGAGTTTACATTTAGGATAAAAAAGTAACAAACTGTGATCAGAGGGAAGTAAGGGGACACTCAGTATAACACTGTAATATGTTTTTAAGCTGCTGGATGATTATGCTAATGTTTTCTTCTGAAGTAAGTTGGTGAGTGTATGCTTCCCTACAATATTTTTTTGGGTATACATCTCTGTATATGTCATCTATGACAACGTAGATGTCATAGAGACATCAGAAAACTAGCTGAGAGGACAGCTGTGTCCTACATAAGTGAAAATTAAATTCCAGTGGGGGTCTGGCTTATAGCTGTGTGATGTCCTGTCTCAGCGGAATCCTAGATCTCCTAAAATCAACCTTTCTTAGCAATTAGAAATGTGTGTGTTTTCCAGTGAGCAATGTTCTCCATTGCTGAAGCGTTTATGCACAACAGAACTGCTCCTTTAGTTATCTGATTTATTTCAAGATTGGTTAAATCATTTTGATGGAACCTTTGCATATGTTCTAGATTAAAGGATTATTTGTCTGTGACAGAATACCGAAAACCATGCCCTCCCCTTAGACTTTCCCTGGTCACCCTTTTCTGACTCCCTTTTCTACAGTGACTAAACAGCTAAATTACAGTATTTTTATTCCACTGGAGAAAACAGGTCCTTCTAGCTGTGAGTTTTCCACCATCGCTATGTGAGTTTCACAGTTTGAGTTGTAGAGCTTTTGGTCCCTCAGTTTGAAAATGTTTGACTCTGTGAATGAGCAGGAGTTAGCACTGATTTGTCTGTTGTCCTGAAGGGTTTCTCCCTTTTATTTGTTAACGCTTGTTTCTACCCAGCTAGAATGACAGCATTTTTGGCACAAACAACAGCTTATCTGACACACAATGCCTTCTACCATTTGGAAACGTGCTCTTAGCTCAGGGGCCTCCACCATGAGTCACATCTAGTACAAAGCCTTGCTGAAGGGAGCATGCCTGAACCCAGAAAATAACACACTCTGAGTCCTCACACTTCACCCTTTGAATAAGGCTCTCCAAAAATTGTGGTGTGAGGGTTGTCGACACCTATGTTTGGTGGTGTTTGAAGATAAAGAAAAGTCTGATAACACATGCTTGAGTGGTACTTGACATTCATGGAATTCCATCTTCAATTATATTAGAACAATAAGAGCAAAAAAGAATGTTATTGACTCAAATGTACTTTCCATAGTATTATGATTAGGGCTGTTATATCAGAATACTACAGGCTGGGTGACTTCAAAGAACAGAAAGATATTTTCTTACAGTTCTGGAGGCTGAAGTCTGAGATCCAGGTGCCCGCGGGGTTGGTTTCTGATGTGCTGTCTCTGTGGCTAGAAGATGGCTGCTTTTTCTGCATGTCCTCACATGGCCTCTTATTTGTGTGAAGAAAGAGATCTGTGATGTCTTTTCTGCTTTCTATCAGGATGGCAAGCATATCAGGTCAGGGCCCTACACTCTCTCTAAACATAGGGACACTACCTGTGAGCATGCTGTCGTGTCCAACTCTTTGCCACCCCATGGACTGTAGCCCACCAGGCTCCTCTGTCCATGGGATTTCTCAGGCAAGAATACTGGAGTGGTTCCCGTTTCCTCCTGCAGGGGATCTTTCTGACCCAGGGATCAAAACTGGATTTCTTGTTTCTGCATCTCCTGCTTTGGCAGGTGGATTCTTTAATGCTGTGCCACGTGGAAAGCCCTCTAGGTACTAGAATAAACCAAACAGTAAGGGGAAAACATTCCGTGGCTTCATGAAGCTAACTTCTATTTTTCGATTAGTAACTAAATATATAATGACTGATAACATGGGTGGAAACAATTAAATGAAAGGATTTGTTCCTACTTTAAACAACCTAATGCAAATGAGAACTTCTAGATGCACAAGCTGGCTTTAGAAAATTCAGAGGAACCAGAAATCAAATTGACAGCATTTGTTAGATCATGGAGAAAGCAAGGGAATTCCAGAAAAACATCTACTTCTGCTCCACTGACAATGCTAAAGCCTGTGTAGTCCACAGCAAACCACACTGATTGTGTGGATCAAAACAAATTGTGGAAAATTCTTAAAGAGATGGAAATACCAGACCACCTTACCTGCCTCCTGAGAAACCTGCATGCAGGTCAAGAAGAAATATTTAGAAATGATCATAGAACAACATGCGTGCATGCTAAGTCACTTCAGTCATGTCTGACTCTGTGTGACCCTATAGACTAGCCCTTGGGGTTCCTCTGTCCTTGAGATTCTCCATGCAAGAATACTGGAGTGGGTTGTCCTTCCCTTCTCCAGGGGATCCTCCCAATCTAGGGATCAAGACTGTGTCTCTTATATCTCCCCTGCATTGGCAGGTGGGTTGCTTACCATTAGCACCACCTGGACATGGCAAAACAGACTGGTTCAAAAAGGGGTTCCTCTGTCCTTGAGATTCTCCATGCAAGAATACTGGAGTGGGTTGTCCTTCCCTTCTCCAGGGGATCCTCCCAATCTAGGGATCAAGACTGTGTCTCTTATATCTCCCCTGCATTGGCAGGTGGGTTGCTTACCATTAGCACCACCTGGACATGGCAAAACAGACTGGTTCAAAACTGGGAAAGGAGTACCTCAAGGCTATATATCATCACCCTGCTTATTTAACGTCTATGCAGAGTACATCAGGTGAAATGCCAGTGGGTGAAGCACAAGCTGGAATCAAGATCATCAGAACTATCGACAACCTCAGATATGCAGATGAAACCATTCTGGTGATAGAAATTGAAGAGGAACTATAGAGCCTCTTGATAAGGGTGAAAAACGACAGTGAAACAGTTGGATTAAAAGTCATCATTCAAAAAAATAAGATCATGGCATCTGGCCCCAACACTTCTTGGAAGTTAGAAGGGGAAAAAAGTGGAAGCAGGCATAGATTTTACTTTCTTGGGCTCCAAAATCACTGCACACAGTGACTTCAGGCATCACATTAAAAGACACTTTCTCCTTGGAAGAAAATGTTTGACAAACCTAGACAGTGTATTCAAAAACAGAGACATCACTTTGCCAACAAAGGTCCACATAGTCAAAGCTGTGGTTTTTCCAGTAGTCGTGTATGGATGTGAGAGTTGGACCATAAAGAAAGCTGAGTGCCAAAGAATTGATGCTTTTGAACTGTGTTTGTAGAAGACTCTTGAGAGTCCCTTGGACTGCAAAGAAATAAAAGCAATCAATCCTAAAGGAAATAAACCTGAATGTTAATTGGAAGGACTGATGCTGAAGTCGAAGCTCCAATACTTGGCCCACCTGATGGCAAAGAGCTAACTCTTTGGAAAAGACTCTGATTCTGGAAAAGACTGAAGGCAAAAGGAGAACGGGCAGCAGATGGGACGGTCAGAAAGTGTCACCAACTCGATGGCCATGAATTGGAGCAGACTTTAGGAGACAGTGAAGGCAGCGAAGCCTGGTGTGTTGCAGTCCACGGGGTAGCAGAGTCAGACATGACTTAGTGATTGAACAGCAACCCGAATACAAATGAATTTTAGGGCATGGAGTCAAAGGAAGGTAAATGACTTTATCACTAATTTAAGCACTAGCTAAGCATATTCAAAAGCAGAGACATTACTTTGCCAACAAAGGTCCATGTAGTCAAGGCTATGGCTTTTCCAATAGTCATGTATGGATGTGAGAGTTGGATTTTGAAGAAAGCTGAGCACTGAAGAATTGATGCTTTTGAACTGTGGTGTTGGAGAAGACTCTTGAGAGTCCCTTGGACTGCAAGGAGATCCAACCAGTGCATTCTAAAGAAGATCAGTCCTGGGTGTTCTTTGGAAGGAATGATGCTAAAGCTGAAACTCTAGTACTTTGGCCAACTCATGTGAAGAGTTGACTCATTGGGAAAGACTCTGATGCTGGGAGGGATTGGAGGCAGGAGGAAAAGGGGACGGCAGAGGACGAGATGCCTGGATGGCATGACTCGATGGACATGAGTCTGAGTAAACTCCGGGAGTTGGTGGTGGACAGAGAGGCCTGGTGTGCTGCAATTCATGGGGTCGCAAAGAGTCGGACATGACTGAACAACTGAACTGAACTGAACTGAACTGAATCAAGTTCTGGTTGTACTAAATATATAAATATGATTTTGTTTTTCTATAGGTGTTATACTAGTGCAAAGTTTGTCACACCAAATGCATTTGCTTGGCAAGATAATTGTTTTAGGTTCATTGTTTTTAAGAAGGTCTTCCCTGATAGCTCAGTTGGCAAAGAATCCACCTGCAATGCAGGAGACCCCACTTTAATTACTGGATTGGGAAAATCCACCGGAAAAGGGATAGGCTACCCATTCCAGTATTCTTGGGCTTCCCTTGTAGCTCAACTGGTAAAGAATCTGCCTGGAATGAGGGAGACCTGGGTTCAATCCCTGGGTTTGGAAGATCCCTTGGAGAAGGGAAAGTGAGAGGGTAACAGGCAGGAAGGCCAGGGGTCTCCAAACGGAGGAAATAGCCTGCAAGTGTCAGACATTTTCTCTCTCTTAAGCGGCAGGAGAAAACAAACTATCGATATTTTTTTCCTTCTCTATACAAATTTAAAGGTTTCTCTTAAGATTCTGTGTTGCCATAATGATACCTGGTTTCACCTCAAGTTAACCAATGCCTTTTTCTTATGGAAATGTTTATCTTAAGCTATGCTAATGTACTATGCATTTACCCCAAACTCTGTCTTCAAGTCGGTTCTGCCTTTTGGGCTCAACCTACTTGATAAACCAGTATGTTACACTCCGATATTGTTCCTCTAATCTATGTAAATGAAACTATTTGTATGGTGATCTGCCCTTCTTCAAGATTCAAGTTAATCATTTTATGGCCCAAGATCAACCATTTGGAGCCAAGGTTATCCCAAAATACTCTTATGGGTGTGGGGCCTGGTGCCATTCTAAGTTTTGAAACATTCCTTTCTTTCATTAACAGACTGCTGGTGACTATATAACATCCAGCTGAATACTAGCAGACGGGTACTCTTTCTGCCCCCTTCTGATGCCTATGTCAGAAGCTTTCTCTATCTCCTTTATACTTTAATAAAACTTTATGACACAAAAGCTCTGAGCGATCAAGCCTCGTCTCTGGCCCCGGATTGAATTCTTCTCCTCCGGAGGCCAAGAATCCCGGCATCGT